>JAUMHO010000007.1:3419694-3429956 GCA_032360965.1 Ulva armoricana
GCGCGGCCGCCCCCGAGCGGCATCGCTCGCACCAGCGGGCCGACCGAGTGCACGGCGGTGAGCCGCCGCTGGGGCGGCGCCCCCGCCACGGCCGTGCCGCCACCGGCTGCGGGCGGAGGCCAGTCGAGGGTGGCGTCGGCACTGAGCTCCGTCGTGACGGGCTTGTGGGGGACGGACGGAACCAGCACCGAGTCGGCAGCACCGCAAAGCCGCTGCCGCAGCTCTCCCGCCTCCAGCGCAGCACGCAACCACGCGACATCGTACGATCGCGACACCGCGGCGGCACGGCCACGCAGCCGCTTGCACGGCCGGCAGTAGCACGCGCGCCCGTGTGAACGCTTCCCGTCCAGCGGGAAATCATCCAGCGGCCGTATCGCCCTGCACACATCCCCGTGTCCACCCACGGGCCCCCGCACTCGCACCATCCCCCCCCCTCTCCCACCGGCCTGCTCACTTCCAACACCACACACTGCATCACCACGCAGCACAAGGGTCCGTACCGGCACAGTGCACAGCGCCGCATGAGGACACCGCTCTTGGCCATCTTGTACGGCGGCCCCGCCGCGGAGGCCGCCGGCGGCCCGGGGCGCTCCCCCTCAGCCTCCTGCCACTCGCTGTCCAGCATCACGAGGTTGTCCTCGTCGATCATGTCCGAGATGTCGACCGTCTTGCGTTTCCGCTTGCCGCGGCCGTGGCTATCATCGTCCTCCCCTCCCTCTCCTGCCACCCCGGCACCTTGCAGCGGCGGCATCACAGGCTTGACGTCCACTGCGTGTACGCCTGCCATCCCTGCACGCATGAGCACCGCCCTGGGCAGAGCGCGCGCTCCACACCCCTGCGCCGAGAGTGGAGGAGCACTGTCGTGGCCGTAGCCGCATCGCTGCGCCACCTCATCAGGCGTCCCTGCCAGGTTGACCAGGCCACAGGACGCTTCTCCTGTGTTGGGCACTACTACTATCAGTAGCACTACCAGTTTTCCGTACTTTCCGTGCCTTTCTTTGGGCCTGTGTTCACGACCTGAGTGGCAACACCGCGCACCGCAACTCCACCAGACCGCGCAACACAAATGACCAATGAGATTCGCTTTGCATGTCGCCCAAGTTGCAAGCCACGTGATTTGCATCCTTGTCGTGCACCGGAGCCCAATGTGCTCCTGCCACCGAGCCTGGTCATGGCTCTGAAGCGGCATGTATGAGCACCACCCTGCCGCCGCAGCAGGCCCCCCGCCAGCACAACAGCTGCTGCGCAAGTGCAGCTGCGTGCACGCATGCAGGCAACTCGACGTGCATGCATGTGCATGCATGTGCAGATTCAGACACGGCCATGACCCTCGCCGCCTCCGGCCACTCTGAGCGACGATGTGCGTGCCGTGTCGGTCGCCAGGTGCCGTGAGTGCGCTTGCAGGGCTTCTGCCGGGTATGGCGCAGGCGGCAGCGAGGTGGAGGTGCGCACCATGCATGGACTCGACAGCCGCAGCGGGGAACGTGTCGGTGGCGGCGACAGCGCCCCCGCCGGTGTCGAAGCGAGTGCCCCCGACCATGAACGAGTACAGGTCCCCAAACAGTTGCAGCACGCCGTTCATCTCAAACGCGTCCTGCACCTGCGCGACGCTAAAGCCCCGCGTCTGCGCTCGGCCCTTGATCACCTCGCAGTCCGCGCAGTACGAGAGCCGCTGGAACCCTGCAAGCCGCCGCTCCACGTTGCACGCACTTCCGTGGGCACAGGGACAGCTGCGGCGTGGTGTGGTTAGGGCAGGTGCAGCCCGCGCATGCTGTGTGTAGTCGGGGGCGCGCGGGTGAGTTACCGTGCGGCGGTGCGCACTCACTTCGTGGTGATGAGCACCGCACAAACTGCACTGCATCTGTGTGGACCGTCCGCCGCTCCAGGCTCTGCCCCATCCGGGCTAAGGAGATCTGCGCCGGCGCGGACCCCGGCCGGTAGCCGGGGATGGAGGAACACACAGGTGGTGGGTGGCCTGGGCGGGGGGGGCAGGAGGGGTCGCACCGATAACGGGGGCGCGCACTTGTCGGCACATCCGGCAAATGCGGCCCATGGGGGGCTTGACTCCCGGCGGCAGCGGCTCCGCATGGCTGGGCACCTCCCGGGGGGCCGCAGCGGCGGCTGCGGCGGCGGCGGCTGCCTCCGCTGACAGCGCGGCCAGGGCCGGGCTGGCGTCGGAGCCCGGGAGGTCCGGATCCTCGCCCAGCATGCCTGCACGCACACCCCACAAAGATGGCCCCTGCGCAGGCAGCACCGACTGCAGCTGGTTGCACAGTCAAGATGAGCTGCTGGCGAGCACCAGCGCGAGGCGGACGGGACCGTGTGATGGTTTGCTATCGGACAGGATGGCTGCGCCCGTGCACAGGACACGAGAACCGCCGTTCACCTCGACGCGCAGTGGCGCGGTGCGCATGCTCCAGAGTTGTTCTGTTCGCGTTAGCGAACGCTGCCTCGCCGCGTTGCGCAGCACGAGGGTTGGTAACGGCCTGGTTTCCCTGAGGGTGACAAGCGCAGGACGGCGCCAGCCCTGTTTGACCAGCCCAAACAGAGTGTCGCTGTGGGGCGACACACAGCCCCGCCTCCGTCCGCCACACCCCCTCCGCTCGCCCACACGTCAACCACAACCCCACAGCATGGCTCCCATGCACGTCGAACAGGCTGGGCGGCGCACCGGCGAGGTGGCCGGCCCGATGCAGGTCCACGACCTCCCGCGTCGACAGCCCGAGGTTGTTCGCGCGGCGCCGGGTTCGGTCGCACGGTCCGCAGAACGCCTCCCCCCCCACCACGACCGCGATGTGCTCCGTGGGGCGGCCCTCGCCGCACAGCGCGCACAGCGTGACCCCCCCCGGCGGTAGCGGCGGGGTGGTGACGACCGTGGTCGCGGCGGCAGCGGCAGCGGCAGCGGGCGGCGCCGGCCGCGCCTGCGCGGTCACCGGCGCGCGTGGCGGCCGCACCTTGGCGAGGAGGCTCGGGTCCGCGTTCTGAACGACCTTGGACTTGCTCTGCCCCATGAGCTGGTGGATCGTGCCATTCTCCACCGCTGCCCGCACTACCTGCACAGTGATGTTTGTTACCCTCCGTCCCCACACACGAGCTTACGCCGTGCGCCTATGCTGCACTCTGTTTCCATTGTGCATATACCTCCACTACGCCAGGATGCGCGTCGCCGCCAGCACCATCATCTGCAACAGCCTCTGCAGCTGGCGCAGGTGCCTTCTCTCGTGCAAGCTTGCGGACACTTGAGGCGGCGCCAACCGGCTGCTCACAGCAGCTGCCGCCGCCGCAGCAGCCAACAGCGCAGGCGCGGACACAGCCGTCTGCAGAAGTTTACTGGGCAGCCCGGGCAGCAGAGGTGGCCAGGGGGGGGGGGGTGGGGGCGCATTGGCGAGGGCACCATACGGGGATCGAGTAGCGGCGCCGCAAAGTCGAGCACACTCGGCAGTAGCAGTCCTTGCCGTCTCGGGCGCCCTTCTTCGGGCCAAAGTCCCGCAGCGGCTTGGTGTTGCCGCACAGGGAGCAGGTCTTGAGGGGGTAGTCGCCCGGGTAAGCCAACGTGGGCTGCATGGGGGTTGCTGTCTCCGCCACGGGGGGGCTCGCGGCGTTGATGACGGTGGAAAGTGGTGCAGACACTGCCGCCGCTGCCGCCGCTGCCGCTGGCTCACCCGGGTCTGCTTCAGCGTCCGGGGTGCCCTGGTCCTGTAGGTGCATGTATGCTGTCATGCAGTTTGCAGAGGGCCCCTGGTGTCCACTTAGTTCGTGGCTTATTTTCGTTGCCACTCGTAAGCAGAACCCGGCACTGCATAGTGCTGAGTTGCAGCGTGGAGAGGCACTTTGGCGGAGTTCATTGGCCAGACGAAACACAGCAGGCGATGCAGTGACGGGGCGAGAAAGGGGAGCAGTGTAGCTGGTGTGGTGTTCTAGCCCACTCTTCAGAGACTCGGCCTGGTTTGCACACAGTGGAATGTTATCAATACAGGCATCCACGTACCTGGGATTGCGTGCTGCAGCGGATCGAATTCCATGGTTGCTGCCATGTTCAACGACTGCCTGTGTACAATCCCGACTGAGCGTCCCTGATCACTATGGCATGTGTCATTAGATCAGGCGAGTACACCACGGAGTGTGGAGAGAGAAGAAAACCGAATGACGGAAGATGCAATACAATGGCCTCGGCACGCGTGTGTGCGGTTGAATGCAGCAGTTGTGACAACGCTGTCGAAATGCGGTGTTGGACGGGCAGTCGCACCTCCGACTCGCTCCGTGCCCGCTGTTGCATTCGTTGTCCCATTGCCAAGCCTTCCTCAGAGTCAGATGATGTGGGATGCAAGCTAAGCGAGGAGGATGGGCTGTGGCCGTCCTTGACGCCGTTTTTGGCGGGCAACAAGCGATCCGCTTGCTCCTGGCTCTCCGACGCTCGTGCTGGCGGTGCGACATGGCCTGCGTCCACAGCTTCACCCGAGCCCGCAGCATCGGGCATTTCATCATTACTGTCGTATGGCATGTTTCCGTCACCATGTGATTCAGCGGAGGGATGCGGTTCAGCGGCATGCGGCATCGCCTCTGCGTTCGTGAGGGCGATTGTCAGACCCCGGAATCAGAACAGATGGATTTCGTGTCCGCAACTTAGAATACATTCATAAGTGCGATACCTGCGGTGTCGTTACCTTCTGCCTGGTCGTCCGTCGGACTAGCGGGCCGGTGCTTCGCCTCATCCTCTTGCATCCCGGCACCAGAACTACTGGGGTTGGCAGGTACCGTCAGGCCCAATGTTTCAGATTCTACAACTTCTCTGCATGGTGGATCGCTGCTGGGCATACTGCCGTTTGCGTCGGAAGGTGCACTTGCCTCCGGCGGGAGAACCATGCCGCGGAGTGCACCGACGCAGGCTGGGCGCAGGTAGGTCTCCCGTGCGCCTGATGTGCCGTGCAGCAGGTATCAGGTACTCCCAAATTCTACATGTACAGCGTGACGCCGGATCTGGGCGGGGCACCCGTGCCGGGGATGAAAACGTTGGCGGATGGAAGGGTCGCTCTCGACAGAGGTAAGTGGAAAGCGCAGTCACTGCGCCAAGCACCTGGGCGGCGTGGGTGATGTTATCGCGGGACGCTTTCTTTGGACGTGTGCTTGCAGGACGTGCACTTGTGATAATGCATGCCGGTCATCCGCAGTGGCAGTCTCGCCGCGCGCAGACCTGCGCACCGACCGGACGCAATTGTGTGCGTCGCACCCCAGCCTACTTCAATGGTGCATCGACTTATCCGCGCCAGGTGGAGCTGGCCTGCTACCGCCTTCGGCAAAGGTGTGGCGACCATCCGCCGTAATCTTGCTGACGATACATGTGGCATCAGCTGTGGAGGAGCCATCCGGCCTCCACGGAATCTGACCGCATGCGCAGCTGGTGTACATGCATGCAGATGCCCGCAGCCGAACGTTCTTCGAATTCTCTCATGGGGGGTCACTGCCAATTGTGAATTAGTTCGGACTCTTGACCGGCCTCGTTACGATGGCATTTTTGGAGTGCCTGAGTTGGGGGCCAGAGTGTGCCCTTCTGGCGGACGTCACGTCCTCCAGGCCTGCTGTGTCACCGTCAAAGTCTCCGCGTCACGGCCCCTGCCACCATGAGGTTTCGAATCGCTTCCACTGTCTACATAGCAACATTACTTTGCAAACTTGTGTGTTCTGCGAATGCCGCCACAGGCCTGGTTGAGATTGAAGGCGAGTTCAACTTCTCTCGGTTCGCGAACATCGAAGCCAAGCAACTAAGCATCTTTTGGGACAAAAAGTTTGACTTCTTGCCTGATGAAGCAAACGATTTTCTGGCAGCAAGTAGACGAGGCCTGTGGCGTTCAGCGCTGGACGGGCCTGCTCATGCGGGTGAACAAGTGCTCGTGGCAGGTCTCCGCTCGCATCATACTGGGGCTACATGTCTCGACGGGCTGTCAATGTGTTTACTATATTGCGATTCTTGACTATCAGTGCAGGCTGCATGGGATGTTCCTCCCGGGACGCTTTCGTTTAGGCTGTTCTTCCGCTTCAGCAGCAATGAGACGCACTGGTTTCTATCACAAACTCGCTTGCAAACAAGCTTCTTTTCTGCCACGGCTGTGTGGATGCCTTCGCGCTCCAATGATCACAGGCTTCATGGTTCTGGCCACGCTGTTGCAGCAATCAAAGGCAAGCCTTTCGAGTGCCATTACATGGAGTTGCCGTTCATCATTGACGACCTGCAGTTGACTGGAAGCGACGTCAGTATCAGGCATGCTGTCACCAAAGTAAAGTTTCTTTGTTTCGTGTACAAATGTGGTATGAAATGAGCAAGGATTGGAGCATGCAATCACATGCACATGCTTTCCTCAGATTTACTCTGCTCCTTTCGCCAATGGTTAGATGAGCGTGTTGTGCACATCTACCATCCCTCGAGATCATCTTGCTCAGCTCAAGAAAGCTTGTATGTCCGCAGCCGCATGGTGACCACCCGGCGCATGACTCAGCTTGTCCTACTCGGCTTCGAATACAGGCTATCAACCTGTGGAATCAGGCATCCTAGGTTTCAGGGTGGTGCAGTCTAGTCACTCTGCATGATCCTCAAAATTTTGCACACAATGCCATCATGCTGTTGGTGCTCTCCAAATGCAGGTCACACTGAATGTGGACCATGCGTGGTCAACACAGCACCTCGATGCACCGACTGCGATGCACACCCCGTTGCAGACGTGTCTAGGTGCAGGCGTATTTCTGAGTCTGTCAACTTCCAACTAGGCGATCCAGTTGGCCTGTTGGTCATGGAGGACTTCCTGATGTCCGGTTGGGAGGAGAGCATGAGCATGAGGGCTACCAACCGCCTCAACGTGGAGCCCTGCGGCCTCCGCCTGTGCGCATCCTCCTTACTTCTCATGTCCATTTGGGGGTAGCTGGTAGGCATCTGCGGTGAAGCAGAACCAACTGCGAGTGGCCACATGCCGCATTAACGCACATGCAGCCCTGGTGCGAGGCTGGTTCCTCTGCAGCAGAGCCTTCTTTGCATGTGCGTCCATTGCCCAGGTGTGAAGGGGGAATTCCTGACCCAGATCTAGAGATAGGCACCAACTGCTACATGGCACGGCGGGGTAGCTGCCACAGCTATCTGGCTCTGAGCACCAGTCGGCCAATCACGGTGTTTTGGCTTACATCGTATTTGTCAGGGTTGATTTTGGGGGCCAGACCCCGGAAAATCAACTGAACCGCCCAACACTGCTGAGCACAAAGAGGCAGCCGTGTAGTGAGCACTGTATGCCTGCCATCCACAGCCCAGCTACCAGTATCCAGCGCACTTGTACTTCGGAGCACTTTGCCATGTGGCGTGCATCCACATGTGGTGATGCACGCCTGTGACAGCTGCATGGCTCAACATTTCTGCACGCACCGCGATCTCGTTGTCGAGTTTCCCCACCGTCGTGCAGTGCAGTTCCGGTGACACGCGCTGCATCAAGGAACAGCTTGCATATTTATTCTGGTGCCATCACTGTGCTTGTGTGAGTTGCTGCGCCCCTTTATCGGCCGGAATCTTGTTTTGCTGGGCTCATCCTGTGATGTGAGACAACTGAAAGGAACCAGTGCTACGACACAAGTTGTGCGTGGGAAGGCGAGTGGGAGTTCTCCGCGCCGGATGCCAACATGTCAATGTGGATTCCACTGTCTGTCTTCAAGCTGTGTTGCTGTCATACTGCCTCCTGGAACTGTGGCCAAGACAGGTGTATCAGTAGCTATCTGCTAGGAGGAAGATCAGATTGGAACACATAGCAAGCATCGAATGGAACACATAGCGATGGCCAGTGGCACTGTGGCTCAAGAACCGTTCAGGCGTGTTTGAAACTTGCACAGAATCACCAGCATGCCCATGCAGCATGGGCCATGCTCATGCTTGCATGTTAGGGAGCCATGCACATGGAAAGAGCCCCAAAAGAGCCCCTGCGCATGGAAAGAATCCCTGCCCTTCTGGAAAGAGGCGGGAATCGGAAAGAGGCGGGAACCATGGATGCGGTGTGACTCGGTTTGATGGTGTCCACGGGTGTCAAGACTCACAGGGCGGCGTGATTGTACAGCTGCGGCATTCAAGCCATGGATCGTGGTGCTAGCGCGGTGGAACTGCAGCAGCTCAACGCCCGGGACACCGCACGCCACGGAGACGTCGATGCCGGCCCAGAGTGGAGGCGATACGCGCAGGGCCATGCATACCTGCGGCCTCTGGAACGTGTGTGCGGCACAGACGCCGATATTGCTGCCATGCGTGCGAGCGATGCCGTGTCAGCAGGCGGGTCACTGGTTGCGTGGAGATTGGCAGCCATGGTGGCCGCATGGCTACTGGCCACACTGCATTGATCGCTTTGAATTCTGGTTTGGCCGGACTAGATGGGAACTAGGTGGGAACTCATGAGGTTGGCTGTGCACCAGCAAACATTGATGAGGAGCTGAGTTGCTTGAGCATGCATGGGTGTTTAGGGGCTCACGGATGTGGACAACATATGATGACATCATATGCCGCTGCTTTATATCAAGTAAAGATACCCAGGAATGAGCATTGTGAAAATGCTGCCAATCCTGGTGTCTTCTTCTTTAGGCTGTCTCGGTTGGGTTGACGCCATGGTCCACAGCATCGCATATCACTCATGGTCTGTGGCTTGGCTGTCAAGCTCTGTAAACTGGGAATATACATGATCAAGGCAAACACGTTGATATCTGCCCAACAATGGTCGTGTGTTTTCGTGTGTTGTCGAGGAGCAGGGCAGACACAGGGTCACCTAGGATCCTGTGAACTATGTGTTCTGCAAACTCGTCACATGACTGGATGCATCCGCAGAGAACAAAAGATAGACAAAAAGTGGTGTCATGCCAACCCCATGGGGTGAAATCAGCTCCCCCCTGAGATGCTGCACCTTGGGGAGCATGGCACCCCTCACTGATGGCTCATGTCACACGAGGTGGTTCAGATCACTGATCCTAGGGCTGTGCAACTGTATGTGGCCAGACTGTGCTTGAGCTCAGGACTGGCATGCCACACCATACAGAGCATCTCATCAACACAGCACCTGATTTTCATATCATGTCAGCACAGCAAGATCCACACCCCAAACACGCGTGTGGCTCCTCAACACACCAGTCTACCACATGCTGAAGCTCTCTTGATCAGAGTAGGGTCAGATGCATGTGTTACGACGTTGGCCTCTAGTGCATGCTGAGAATGGTGTGAACTGCCAAAAAAACGGGCCTGCCACTATGAACAGCTCTGCACCATGATGGATGACGTGGCCCCACCAGCACCTCAGAAGCCATGCAACCATCAGCAGTAGATTTCACATCGAAGGATGTGCCAGGCGGAGTGGTGTGCAGCCATCACTGGGGGCTGTGCTGGACCCCATAGTGGACCCCACTCCTGGGTGAAACAAAGGCACTGCTTCAAATAAACACAACTTCATCCATACTGCTTTGTTTGAGGCCATTTTTGGGTATAGCCTCGCAGGAATCTGAAAATTTCAGAAAAGTTCTCGCTACGATTTCTCGTTTGGAATCTACAACTGGGTGTAATTCCCCCCTGCAAGCCTGTCTGCAGGCTCCAGCAGGATTGCCCATAGCTGTGCACATTGGTTTTTTTAGGCATAAGGAGAAGGCTGCTGCGGCCCATCTTCTGGCTGCATACACAGAAACACCACAGGTATCTGTTGTGGGAGCCTGATTTAGATGCTTCACCCCAGGAGGCGGTCATCTTGAAAACCACCCCATGTGAGCAAAGTGCAGTGCACAGTACCACACGCTACCCCTTGGTGTGACGTCTGTTTGGATTTTGTGGTTGTTCGTTTGTGTTGTTGTTTTGTTGATTGCTTGGGGCGACTTGTGATTTTAACCCTCGGCGCTGCCGGGATTTCGAGTTGATCTCCGTGTAACACACGCTACCCCTTGAAAAGATAGCCTAGCTATATATGAGATTAGGGGGATGCCACATGGGGCTGCACTTCACCAAGTGCAACTTGGACAAGGCTGTCTTTCTCAATTGAATCAACACAGTATGTAGCAGCCGGTGTGTGGACTTAGATCATATGGTTGTGGCAGTCGAATGACAACCTCCTTATGAACCAGGTGTGGCTATTGACCACTCCACGTGAAACTCGTCTGGCCACTGGAGGGTCCCTCATGCAAGCAGGCCTGCAGCTGGCAAGGGGGTCAGGCACTCCACCTGTAACCACGTTCACCCAGAGAGCGCGAAGGATCCTTTCCCAATGGAAATATTG
>JAUMHO010000007.1:3440032-3460711 GCA_032360965.1 Ulva armoricana
TCCACTCCACGGGTGAGTGCTCCACTCCACGGGTGAGTGCTCCACTCCACGGGTGAGTGCTCCACTCCACGGGTGAGCGGTAAGCGTACCTGACCGCAGTGCAGGACGGGCTTGGCCCGTGCGAGACCGCGCTCGAAGTGTCCGACGGAGAGGCCCTGGCAAACGGGGCCCTGTGGGTGTACAGCGCCGCCTTTGACGAGTTCAGGAGGGCCCTCGCAACGGAGAGCCGCGACCGCGCCGAGGTGCTGGCCGCGCTGTGGGACCACTGCTTTGCGCTGGTGCAGGTACTGCCTGGCCCCCTGCTCGCTGCGCCTGCCAACACCCACTTCCTGCTCTCCTTACTGCACCGTGTCGGTGTTGTCCCTGATGGTTACCAAAGAGTGTACGGACTCAGCGTGGACCACTCACATGCACGAGGCAACGCCCTTCCGTGACTTTCCTGGTCACCTCTGGATGGTTGCCGACATCTCTAGGTGTCACGGGAACAGTCCACATGCCCCGAAATGCACGATCTGGCTCATTGCCCGGAGAGACTCTGTGCGTCAGGCGCCACCGTGTGATGCGTTGCTTGCCAGCCTCTTCCAGAGATGCCGGGCGGAGTCTTTGTGGCATACGAGTTGGCGTGAGTACGGTGGGATGGTGTTCCCCCCTGTGCTGATGGTGGCATGCTACAGCCGATGGGTACACCAATATGGGAGCCAGTGTGTATCCATGAGCAGGCACGGGCAGCACTGGCGTATGAAGGCGTGCTGGAGGATGTGCGGCACGAGGTGGCCGTGCGCGGGGAGGCTGCGGCGGCTGCCGCGGAGGCGGCGGACGGCCGCAAGGCAGCGCTGCAGGACGAAAACGCCGATCTGCAGAAGCAGGGGGACCTCAAGGAGGCGCAGCTCAAGGCTGTCGCTCAGGTGCTCATCTGAGAGCCTGTTCCGGTTTGCTGGCTGGCTGGTGTGTGCCCCGGCTAGTCGATCGTGCCACTGCTCTCACAGGCGCGTGTCGCTCTCTGCACGATCTCTGCGTCTTTGTCCTGGCTGCCAGGCGATCACATGTGCGCATGTGTAGAAAGACTCTCCGAGTGGCTGCCCGACGGGTTTAACTGCGAAACGTAACACTGGCCTGCACGAGGTACACTGTAGCATGTGACGAGTACAGCTTGTTTCACTTGAGCAGCGACGTGGAACGCTGTTTGGAAAGCATGCCATCATGGTGCATGCTGCACACTGTTGTCAACATGCAGCAACACGCATGCGGTTTGCCCCGTGTCAGCAGCGACAGGCTTGCGCGAACTGTTCTTACCGTGTCTCTGCGTTTCTGTACGGCCGCTTTCCAGTGGTTTCTGTGATATGGAAGCGGTGGAGGCTGTACTTGAGTGGCGATTCGAGTGACAGAGGCACATGGGAACGTCGCTGCCGTAGTTTCCGGGGCCAAGATCCTCAACTAGTTGCTTATTACCATTAGCCCCGACGCTGAACCGAACAGACTCGTGTTTCTCTCGTGTTTCTCTAGTGTTTCTCTAGTGACGCGTTCCACAACACGGGTGCAGAGGATGATTAAGGCCGAGCGCTCAGCAGCGCTGGCAGCCAAGGAGAAGGCACTGCTGGAGGAGGCGCTACACAAGGAGATCACGTCGCGGCTCGCGGCGGAGGAGCACGCGGTGCGGGCACAGCGGCGCGCCGATGCAGAGGCAGCCGCTGCCGCGGCCGCGGCAATCAAACTCGCGGCCCTGGCTCTGGCGAAGGACTCCATGGTGCACACGAGTGTACAGCAGGCTGTTCCCAGCCAGGATGTCCAGGTCTGTGGCCAATGCCCGCCTGGGTTTGGCGCGATGCCCGAACTTGCCGTCCGTCTTACAGCCATACACCATGCATCGACGGATCCCTGTGATCACGAGCCACGCGTGCTGAGTTCAAAGCTGCCGTGGTGCCGCAGCTGCATCCCTGCCTGGTTTGCTGTGTTATCGCATGTGTATCTTGCCACCATGCCATGCGTGTGGAAGAAACCCGCACAAAGGCGGTGAGAACGAGGGCATCTGTATGTATGATTACATCGACGTATCCATAAGGACATCGACACCTCCGGCAACCGGGACCGGAGGGACCATCTGTTGTTTCAAAGGGAAAATCTGGGGCATTTTTAGGGACCACGATGTTGCAGTGAAAACGTGGTTTGTTGCATGTGATTTTGGGGAGTTTGCCCCTGAAATTCGGCACCGACATGCGACACAGAGGAGTGGTGGCAGCTGCAGGAGTGTCATGGAGATGCATGCAGGTGGATGTGAACCTGGTGGAGCAGGAGCTGCAAGCCGCAGCGGCGGTGGAGGCGGACCTGCGGGCCGCGCTGGCGGCGCTACAACGTGACTTCGACACGGCATCGATTCTCAACATCTCGTTCCAGGAACAGCTCAAGGACCGCGACCAGCGGGTACGGCCCGATCCTTGCCAACTATGCTCCTGTGCACTTGCTCCACGCAGTTGCATATTGATTCGACATGCTCCGTGCCCTGCTTGCGCGCGTGTGGAAGTGCATGCCGGAGCGAGGCCCGGTCGAAAACTGTGGGATGTGCTTGCAGATCTATACGCTGGAGGCGCGGGCGATTGCGGCGGAGGAGCGGGCAGACGCATCTGAAAAGGATGGGTTTGACAGGCAGCGGGAGATCGCGGAGCTACAGGCGTCGCTTGAGGGCGTGCGCGCCGAGTTGTCTCAGACGACGGCGGCCCTCACGGTGAGCCGGCGCGACGACGCCAAGGCGCTTGCGGACGCCGCGGCGGCCGCCTCCGCTGCGGCGGAGCAGCTCGCGACTGCGCAGGCGGCAACCGCTACCGCACAGGCGCAGTCGGCGCGGGCGCAGGCGTTCAGCGGCGAGGCCGCCACCAAGGCGGCCGAGTCGATGCACCACGCAAAGAGCCTGCAGGAGCGGCTGGACTCGGCGGACCGCGAGCTGAACGCCGTGCAGGAGCTGACAAGGGCCGTGCACAAGCAGCTGATGGAGACGGAGTGCACCGCGGCGTTTGCAGTGGAGGAGGTGGCTGATGCCGATGCCGACGCGCACTCGCCCGCGCACCAGATCCTCGACCTCACCCACAAGCACATCGAGGTCTGTTCCACGGGCGGCACTGGTCTGTACAGGCCGCACTGCACTGATGCGACACGCGCTTGCGTCCAGCCCATTCCGGTCAGGAAAAGCTGCAAATTGTGACACTTACTCGCCAAATCCTACAAGGACCTTGACATCTCCGGATAACCGGGCCCACGGGCCAATGTGGTGCACGGACAGCAAAGACATCGAGACTCGAGCGATGCCTTTTACACGATTCACGATGATGGGCGGTCTTGATACCGGGCAGCCCTGCATGTGGCGATCACCTCGCAGTCACCAAGTCGTCTGTTGGGGTGTGGCGTCTCTGGCGATGCTGACGGGGTATGTGTGGGGACTTGACGGGGGAGTGGCCGCTGCAGGGGCTGTACCTGCGGTATGTGGAGACGGCGTCCAAGTTGAACACGGTGGCCGCGCAGCTAGCGGACAGCCAGGCGCAGCGTGCTGCCGCGGAGGCGGCCGCCCAGGAGGCGAAGCTGGAGCGGTCGCGGGCGCTGCGCGCTGCGGAGGAGGCGTCCCTGGCGACGGCCGCCGCGGCGGACGACATGGACGCGCTGCGGCATGACCTGGAGGAGGAGCGGCGGGCCGCGGCGGCGCGAGAGGCACTCGTCTCCGGGCTCGAGGCAGACCTCAAGTGTCGGGACGCCGAGATTGCGCGGCTGCAGTCGTTCGTGCATCGGTCGGAGCTGCTGCAGATGGAGTGCGACGGCCTGAAGCTGAAGGTGGGTTCTGCTGGGAAGGTGCTCCTGTGTTTGTGTTTATATGTGAGTCTGGGCTTCAAGCGCGGCCCGTGAAGCATTCCCGGCAAGGAGTGGTGACAACCATGCAGTAGGATATCATGTGGGCTGGCAGAGGCAGAGACCTGTGTAGGTTGAGATGCTGGAGGAGCGGCTGGCCAGTTTGATGGAGAAGGTCGAGACGTCTGGAAGCCTGGCGCAGGAGCTGGAGACGGCGCACTCCGTGCTGGTAGACAGAACGGCCGCTCTGGAAGATCTGAGTGCCAACCAGCAGGCCCTGATTGAGGAGCTGCGGGAGGGCTTGCGACATAAGGTGCGCCCGCAGCTTGATGTGCCATAGTCCTTACCAGGGCTATTTTTCAAGTCCAGACACTTGTGTAGGGGAGCTCAATTTTTTGGCACTGTTTATGTGGACTGGGAGCGGGAAAACCAGCTTTGCTGGCCAACACTGGAGCACACTGCTGTTGTGCTTGCACTTGCCCTGACGTAATAGGGGTGCTGTGGTCAACCCATGCTTGGAAGCTTGGTGGACATGGGCTCTGTCGCTGGGTCTTGCTCCCCCCAGACAAAGATGCCGTGTTTTGAAGCTGTCCAGGCAGGGCGTGCACCACATTTTTGCCAGCAAGTATGCATCCCAGAACTGGACAGTTTGTAGCCAAATGTGCACTGGTGGATGGAGTCAGCAAGCTGGCATGTATCACAGGGGACACGTGGAGATACCATGTCTGCGAGCAAATTGGTGGAGCCAATGATGATCCAATGCAGTACAATCCTGAGCCCTACCACAATCAGCGCAGCCGATTTCTCACCATGACATGCCACATTCATGGTCATCTGCGTCATCTGCAACCAGCCCAGCAGACTTTTCAATAGCACTGACTCAGTTCCCTGCTCTGTCAGGCATCTGGGCAGAAAATGCCTCAGGTTTGAGTGTGCAAGTTCACCGGAGACGGTCTGAACGTCCCGGTGAGCCTCGAGGGGTGTCTGTGACGGTCACAGCCAGTGTGCAAAACAGAGCATCTCCCAAGGGCCCGGTGGAGGTGGAGCCGATATGGGATGATTGGGTTCATAACTATATAACAGGTTGTCAGCTTGAGATGCATCGTACTAGATTGCACACAAGTTTGCATCATAACATGCACCAAACTGGGAAGCATTCAACCGCTTCTGCAAGCTTCCACGCGTGGATGGCGCCCCGTGGATTCTGGTGGCTTTTTACTCATCAGTGCGGCAACTGTAAAGGGCACCTTCTAGACACCTCTGCAGAGTCTTGTGGCTGTGGTGTGCTGTTCACATGGGGCACAAGACAATGGCACCCACCTCACAGCACACATGCTACAGGGTGGCAACCGCGTTCAGATGGTCAGGTGTCCACGGGGACCGCATGACTGTTGATGCGGGACACTCGTGTGTAGGATAAGCTGGCCCAGGCACTCGAGGACCTGCGGAGCGAGTACGCCACGCTCCAGCAGCACTTCAAGCAGGCCTCCCTGGACCTGATGCAGGCGCGCCTCGTGGTCAAGAACATCGGCGATGCCTCTTCCGCGGATGCCGCCCTCGTTGCCGGTGCCGATGCCGGCGACACCGACGCGGCGGCGGCCCCGACCACAGTCCCGGCCGCGGCTGCGGCCGAGGATGCAACGGCCGGCAGCGTGACGCCGCCGCCGCAGCCGGTGTCAGAGGCGGCGCCGTCCGCTGGGGATGGCCAGAGCTCGGCGTCATCGTACCTGCCTGTTGGCTATGCGCGCATGCTGGGAGGTGGTGCCACGCGCGGCGGCGCCGCGGCGCTGCCGGCAACGATGCAGCTGAGCGCGCAGCTCGCCAACACGCAGGTCAAGCTGAAGCTGGAGCGGCAACGTGCCGACGCGGCGGAGGCTCACGTCCGGCAGCTGCAGCAGCAGCTGGCAGTGGCCCCAGGCGGGCCCGCTGCCGCCATCAACGCACCTATCATCCGAGACAAGCTCGCCGGGGTCCTCCAGGTGTGCAGCGGTCTGTCTGCGCTCCACACGTGCCCGTGCCACCTCCAGACCTCCCAGCACATCCGATTTGGCACCGCTGTTCCCTGACCACTCCTGCACCACCGTGTTGGGCAACACCACCAGAGGCTGTGATGGCCATTTGGGGTTACTCCTACACGGTGCCTGTGGCCACGGTGTCTTTCTGTCTGGCTGCAGGAGCAGCTGTCGGTCGTGGAAGGCAAGGCGGAGGCGGCACTGGCGGACCTCGCAGCCCAGCAGGCGCGAGCCGACCATCTCGACCGGCAGCTGGCGCGGGCGCACGCACACCTCACGGCCGCGCCGCGGCCAGACAGCGCTGACGGTGCGGCCGTGGCCGCAATGGAGGCTCACGCGGCGGCCGCGGAGGCGGCTGCAGCGGAGGCTGCGTCCGCAGCGGCCGCGGCGGACCAGATGCACGCGTGCAACACGGCGCTGCGGCGGGAGGTGCAGAGCCTGCAGTCGCACGTGCGGCGGCTGACGTCGGAGCAGGACGCCGCGGCCAGCCCCCGGCCGCCGTCTGCAGCTCTCGCGCGTGCCGCGTCGCAGGTATCTCCGCAGGTGCCCCACCAGCCTGCACCCTGCTCGTCCAGTCCTCTGCCCGGCGCACCATCAGCGTTGTACCCTCCTCCACTTCTCGTACCCAGATGGTCACTGCACCTTGTCCCCAGGCACTCCCCCCACACAGTGCAGCAACCACCCTGTCGTGTCCATGTGCCTTCAGTCAAGTTCTGGGCCACATCCATCTGCGGCATGCATGGCGCCGTGATGACCGATGTGTCCCGGGGTGCGGTCTACACCCACGCGGGCCCGTGTGAGCAAGCATAAGCACATTCACAATGACTGATGCATGCATGGTGATCGCATCTGTGCGTCTGTCCAGGACCACCATGGAGATATGCAGGAGGCACCACCCGCCGCCGCTGCCGGCAGGCCGGCCGCAGCCCCGGCAGCCAGTGAGACTCCTGCCCAGCCCGCGGATCCGGGCGCAGGTGCAGTGACACCCGCTGGTGGGGCGGCCACTGCCGCGCCGCCGCCGTCTCAGGCACGACTCTGACCATGCCCTGCTGCCCCTGGCACCTGCCACATCGCACAGCATGCTCCTCCATGCGTTGGACTCACCGGCAGGGCTGCGGCTCTTGAACGTGGCTAGCGCTGAGCTTACGCTGCTGTTGCTTGATTCCATGACTGGGTCCGCTTTGTGGTGTTGCCCTTGTACTCTTTTGTAACGACTGGCAGAGCTGCGGCTCTGCACACCGTTCCGAGTATGACGCCGGTCAGATCCAACTGCTACATTGAAGCGAGCTGACTGCAGATCGCTGCCGTGCACCCTGGCGGTTGCTGTGCCAGATGTGCAACCAGCAAACCCTCCCAGGCTGTAGTCCCGTCGCGTGTGGTGAGCTCAGGTCTGCGGCGGTCGCTGTGCTGCCGGCCTGTGGCAGCCTTCCAACATCATAGCCTGGCCTGCGCGGCATATGGCTTTGCATGTCTTAGGGGTGGGGCATGCATGTGCAGTCGGGCGGCAGTGACATGGAGTCAATGATGGCCGACATTAACCGGGAGGTGCAGCAGCGTACCACCGCGAGCCTCCGCCTGAAGGTCGGGCTGCTCTCGTACTTCTGCAACAACATGCGCCGCCGCTGCCGCCACGAGGTCCTCCACCGGTGCTGCTCCCACACTGCTGCCTCGCGTGACCTCCCCTCGCCCGTTATCGTGCATGCATGCGTGCTATTGGCGACTCTGCTTGTAGTCACGTTTCTGCCGAGGGGGGCGGCAGAGGGATCCATGCGGAGGGCGTCAGGCGTGGTTACTCTGTGAAAGCACCGACTGTAGTGCGCGGTGCATGCCAGTTCATCTGCCCAGG
Source organism: Ulva armoricana (assembly GCA_032360965.1). NCBI lineage: Eukaryota > Viridiplantae > Chlorophyta > Ulvophyceae > Ulvales > Ulvaceae > Ulva > Ulva armoricana. Next base: position 3,447,719 of record JAUMHO010000007.1, read on the forward strand.
TACACGCAACCAGCTTCCTGGCATGCGTTTCTCTGCTTTTGTACTGCAGCGTCCAACCAGAACTGCGCAACACTTGCCGCGATGTCGCCGTGGTATGGCCGTGACAGCGCCATGCGTTCACCACAAGGCAGCATCCTCTTGCGAGTGAGCGCACTGGACGAGGTCCCCGTCTTCGTGACGGTCGCATCCACACCTGTGCCAAGTTGCGGTGACGGACTCGTGATATACATGCATGCTGCTCATGCGTGTAGGCTCCAGGCAGAGCAGCGCATGGCGGAGCGCGAGTCGGAGCTGCTGCAGGAGGCGATGGCGCGCGAACAGCTGCTGCTGGAGCAGCTCGAGGAGACCATGCGTGTGGTGCCGGCAGCCCTGCAAGCCCTGCATGCCGAGTGCGCAGAGTTGCGGACGTGTGCACAGGTCCGGACGCCACAGCACGCCACAGCACGCAGCACATCATCTGTGTAGCTCCGGGTCTCCTCCCCGGGCCAGCCTGCAAATGACCTGTGCTTTCTCACCCTCTCTCTCTCTCTCTCTCCCTCTCCCTCTCTCGCGCGGCAGTCTCATGTGTGCATGTCCTCTGCCCCTGTGCGTGGGGGTGCTGTGGCCGATGCGCGCCTGGGGTTGGCATGATCCCTGGGCCTTGTGTTCCTTTCTTTTGACGGGTGAGTTGCCGACTGAGGCCGAATGGCCAGCCCCTGCGTGCCAGCAGCCCGACCACCTCCAGCCACATCGGCTGCCTTGAGCCCCGGTACACACCCTTGCGCCCCTCGTCCCATCTGCATGTGGCCCCAGGTGGTCGTGCAAAGCATGTACGCATGTCTGGCTGACCCAAAAGGAGCAGCGCCGGTCTGGGTGCATGATCTGGGGTTAGGGATGCTCACATTCTGCCTTGCAAGCGCGCCTGGACTGGCGGGTGTCTGCACCTCTGGCGCAGAGGCAAGCGGCTGCATGCATCAGCCGGCAGGGCGGTGCCTGAGCGGGTTTCACAACAAGCAAAGAGGACAGTCTGTTGCAGGAGTCGGACGAGGTGCAGGCTGCGCTGCGTTTAGCGGTCGCCGCGGTGGCCGCTGTCGCCCAGGCGGCCACGTCTCGCTTCCGCAGCCGCATGGACAAGGTGCGGTCGCGATGCATCTAGTGCTGCGTTTGCGTCCTCAGTGTCTGGGGCACACTCTTGAAGAGTCGCCGAGAGGTTCTGGGGGATGCTTGTGCAAGGACCATGCTCCATCGAGACTGAACTACATGACCTTTGGTTCCGTGACTTTTTTCAAGCAGCTCGGTGTTTCATTAATCCGTGCCGCTGAGGTGCACCCGTGCTTTCAGCAACACGATTGCCACCAGACTGTGGGGGGGGGGCCGTGTGCATCCCCTGTGCGTGCTGGAGCCGCAGCATAAGCGAGCATGCGAGGTCGGCAGTAAGATTGCCGCACAGTATGATACGGGTGGGGGGCGGGTGCAGGGCACGCAGTCGCAGCTGGCTTCCGTCGACGGCTGGATCGACTTTGTGCGGGGGCTGCCCGCCGACGCGTCACCGGACGAGCTCATGTCGCACAGCGCGCTGCGCACGACCATTGTCCGCATCTTCGACATGCGCACCGCCGACCTCGCCGCGGCCCAGGACCCTGAGGCGGAGATCGAGTCGGACTGTGTGTTTGACTCGATCGCCGCATACTACCGCCGGCAGTACGCTGGCGACGGGGACGAGGTCCAGGTGCGGCCCTCCCGCTTGCTTCCCCGAGTTCTGCACCGGCAGCCGTGCAGCGGCCATCCCTCAACAGTTACTCCTCTGCATCGCCTCCCAGTGCCCTTACTCCTCCACAGGCACTCCTCTGCAGGACCTCCTCTGCAGTGGCTCAGCCGAAGATTCCCTGCAGCCTCGGGGTCGTTTTTAAGGTGTTTGTGTCGTTTGTTGCGGTCTCTTTACACTGAAGGACTGGCCTGCAGGTACCGGAGCTTAGGCACAACGATGGGCCAGTGGCTCGCCTCATCATGTCCTGCCGGTGCGCTCCCCACCTGCCTACCATCCTGCAGCTTGCAGGCACCTGCACCGGAGTCTGTCACCATTGCTGCCACAGCGTTTCGCTATCGGCGGTTTCGCTAAACCGCCGTTTCGACCAGAACCCAGAATAGCCGTTCGGGCCACAACCCAAACAGCGGCTCTGGGCATACCCAAGGCCCCATGCGTGCTGTTCAGGCAGTACCTCAAGGACCCCAAGGTGCGCCTGTTTGCGATGTTCACCGGCATCGTGCCGGAGGACTTCCTGGGCCACGAGCCGTGGCAGTTCCTCATCAAGACGATGTTCTGCACGCGCCTCCTCATGGACGTCAACTGGCGCCTCCTCGTCAAGGCGTGGCCGACCGACCGCGGCGCGCCCCTGCCCGTGCCCGCCGTCATGGACCTCCTCGCAAACCTCTACAACGCCGAGAACCCCACCCAGCTCCCAGTGCGCCCCTCCGGCCACGCGACCAACGCCCCCGGCATGATTGGTGTGCCATGCGGTTGTGGTCCCCGCTGTGAGTGTCGCCCCTGCCTTGCCCCTCGTAGCTCTGCCACAGATGTCTTCCTTGCTCGATGTCCCCCTGTAATTCCGCCCTGCGCCTGTCCCCCATGCAGCGCATTTCTTTGGGCTCGATCAAGCGCTCTCGGGCCTGCTCGCCAGGCAGAGCTCCAATCGTTGGCAGCGGTTGTGGCGCTGGTTCATCAACACGTTGGCCGTTGCGCTTTGGGGAGTTGTCCCCGGAGATGCGGCTCTGCCGGCCGGCACTGACGGGCCAGCGGCAGCCGTGCAGATCGCCAAGACGCAGGTGGCGGGGCTCCTGAAGCATACGAAGATCGGGCCGTCGGTGGACTTTGACGTGCTGCTGCTGGCGCTCGTGCACGAGTTCATGCTCGGCGAGTGCCCATGCCAGCCGTGGACGTCGCCGCGCCGCATCACCGACGGCCGCCTGCCCGCAATCACCAACCTCGGCGGCGCCGCGCTCACCCGCACCGGCCTCACCGCCACCGGTGCGCCCCCCCCCTGTCCGGCACCTTCTGCCGGAGCGTCGCAACGCATGCAGAACGCAGCCTCGGCCACCCACCGCTCAGCCGCGTCCACCAGGCCGTTGCCCTCCAGGGAGCGGCAGCCTCTTAGCACTGGTGTTCGAGGAGCTCTCGCACTGCCTCGTCCTGCCCTCACGATTCTCCCGTTTTCATATGTGTTCTCCGCACGCACCCAGGGTGCTGAGCATGCTGTGAAGCTGTGCACGTTTGCACCAAGAGTGGCGCTGCAGCAGGCCTCGAGTCGGGCCTTTGTGCTGCCGAGTCCAGGCCTGGTGTGCCGATGCCGCATGCGCGGCTAGCTTGTGTCATTGAAGCAGCTAGCGTGGCTGAGAGGCCATGCGTGGTCGCACGTCTGGTTGCATCGTACTCGTCATCTGGTCGTGTCCTGAGGCAGCCCGTGCTCGGCGGCCTGTGGTCGACACTGTTACTGTCCGTCCTGGCAGGTCGTCTTGAATCTCTGCGGCTTGACTGTCAAACAGCTTCCCAACGAATCACAGTTTGTCAGCCGTGCGATCTGGCTCGCCACGCGGTGACGACCACGGATGCGGGAACGATGAGCTGCAGCCAGAGATACACTGTAGCATGAGCACACGTGGCACAGGGCACCCAGTGGTCGTTGCCGCGGCGTGCTGTGCAACATCGCACTTGGTAGTGTGGATGGTGTCCTGGTTGACAGCAGGACTACCGTGGTGGCTGGGACTTGAGCTGTGCCGGCATGGGGGGGCTGTGCCGGCAGGGGGGGCTGTGCCGGCAGGGGGGGCTGTGCCGGCAGGGGGGGCTGTGCCGGCAGGGGGGGCTGTGCCAGCAGGGGGGGTTTGCCAACATGGAGGGATTGCCAACATGGAGGGATTGCCAACATGGAGGCGAGCCAGGCTTGTCCAGCTATGTTGGCAGTCGGGTTATTTCGGTGGAGAGTTTCATATCTGTTGGATTTGGTTTCGGGGAGCAGGCCCACACAGTTGCAGCTGTCCTGCCCAGGCGATGAGGTGCAATGGACATCCTCGCAGGGCCGGATGTATATGTGGCTCGCCTGCGGGGGACGGCGCCGGATGTGCGGTGAGCGCTGGCTGCTGACATGGTTGGGGAATGAGGCGCTGCCTGTGCCATCGACTGGGCATTCCCCGCTGTACAATGGCTTGTGCACAGTACCTTGGTTTAGTAGACTCTCCATCGCCAGCAGATCTACAGCTTTGGTATTCAGTTTCATGGACCTGCCCGCCAAAGGATCGTGGAAATTGCTTGTGCACCCCAACCGGGTCTGCTATGAGCCTGAAGGCTTCATGACAAGGTTGGCCGAGCCGTATCTATGGATCTGCGGCCTGTGTGCATGGCGTGTTGCTGCCTTCACTGTTCGTTGCGTACGTGCGTAACATGACTCATTGGTCGGGAACGTGCTAGCATGGGTGCATCAGGATGAGATACATTCCGTGTTCCATTTGGCAGACCTGAACAAGCCACCTACTCGAAAACGTTTTGGAGAACTGCTCAAGATTGATCCCAAAAAGACTGGTCTAGAAATCTGGTCTATGCCGGACCTTCGGTGCAACACAACTTTGTGGTGCCACGAGTAGTATGGATCGGTTGGCCAGGGTCAGATGAGACAGTGACTGATACCAGCAGCATCCAAAGCTGGCCTACAAGCAGTGACGAAGAGTTTGCCTGTCAGGCAACTGGACGAAGTGGTTGTCAGCCTTTCAGGGTCAAGACTGTACATAGCCATGTAGGTAGACCCAGTGTTGCTCACGATCTGCTGAGGTTTGTGGATAATGCGTTGGATAGAGGGGGAACTCCTACTGAACATCAATGGCATGCAGGTCACCATGGCTCAGCTGCTGCAGTGGGCACACTACGAGGCCATTCTCGCCAGGCTTCGAGGACAGCCAGCCGTGTTCCCAGTGCTGGTGGAGGCATTGATGAGGCAGCAGCAACGCACCGACGGGAGAAGGGCGCAATGGATGTGTATGCAATCGTGTCCGAGTTGCAAGAGGTGGCCAGGAATGCAACGCCGCCGGACACCTGAGTTCTCTGTGCAGGATGTGTTGCAGTCCTCCATTGGACTAAAAGCATTTGCATCAGCGCACGTAGTGCTGTCATCGCGGTGTGAGAGGTAGAGAGCGCAATCGCGATTGCCAGCAAGCTTCCTAATCAAATGCAGTTCTGCCAAGCAGCCTCCATGTCATCCCGTTCGTCTTCGTATCTATCGTGATGCAAATATCAACGCCCACGTGCTGGCTTGCTGGTCAACGTATCAACCCCCCCCCCCCCCTAACATTGTCTATGACCAGCAAAGTGTGGTAATTAAATTCAGAGGCCATTTCTTCCACGGAGCGCATCGCGCGGGTGACTGTGACCCTTGCGCTGCAATGGAGACCTCTTCACCCGGATGCCGCTACCACGTCCACAGCGGCGTACAACGACAGTTCACACCACTCAAATTTAACTCCACAATTATATTCCGTGGGCTGCTCCTATGCCTTCAATTGTGGCACCCACGTTCGGAGCGGCTTGTGTTTACATGCACACGCAAACTGGCTGTAGACTGCCACAGTGCGGTCACGGAGCAAGCAAGCGAATAACAGTTCAATTGCAAAACAGAATTTCTTTTTATTGGACTTTGTCCTTGTGCTGGTGTACCGCAATCGCGGGGGTGAGGAAGGAGGCTTCGTGGATTATGCATGGTGGAAAACACACACCACACTCACTGCGTGCCTCGGTGCCCTTGCCAGCTGCGGCTGCCAAACCTGTGACACCTAAACAACTGACGTGGTTACATGCAGACTACACACGTCTTCGTACCAATGCAGCCTACTGTGCGACACTCGACCTGCTTTCACCAGCGGTGACGAGCATTAGCTGACACACAGCCAAATTGAAAGCCGGGACCCGCATCATCCACCTCTGCTGGGGTAATCATATTTACCTATGAGTGGCATGGAGTTTGACACGCAATCCGAAGAAGCAGCCCGATGCGCGCACATCCGGGTATGTCTGTCCCAGGGCGCTCGATAAAACGCCAGATCTTTCATAATTCAAGATTCTGAATACATTTAGTTGCCTTTAATGATACGTTGTGCTTACATGAGCTCTGTATGGGCTCTTTTGGCTTGGCGCTAAGCTACGAGATGCGTGCAGACGCTGGCCCAGCTGTCGAGCGCTCTGCGGGACCCACTGTCGCCTCTTATCATTGACCTTGGTGGTCGTTTCTTTAGCGCGGATGGAGTAGCTGCAAGGCCACGTCAACCCATCGCCAGGACAGCACAGCCATCTGACGACAGCATGATGGACGGTAATGAGTCTCCACACGGCCATTCGGTTGACAGCGACAGTCGCTTTGCCGTTGGCGCAGGCGTTTGTACGGAGGAAGTCTCCAGCAGCGCCACCTCGTCTGCTTCTGTACATCTTGCGGACACAATGACATCCAGGCCCAGTTCCGGGCCACGCCTGCCCCTCCGGCGCAGGAGCGCCAGACGGACTGCAGCGCGGTCGCTGACCGCGCCACAGCAGCACGCTGCCCAGGTCGACATCGAGATGCTACCAGACGTCGAGATGCGAGACGTCGCCGAAATTGACGCACGGGCCGCGCACGCCCACGCCGCTGATGCGCTCGCCGACGGCTTGCAGCGTCTCGGCAGTGATGCCGCTTTCTCCGCCGACACAGGGGATGACGTCGCAAGCGCCCGTGTGCCAGGGGAAGCTGAGTCAGACGACAGCGATGCTGTCGGTGATGCGGGAGGTCCCAACCTGAGACCCCGCCACGTCATGGCTCCTTTGCGCGCCCCTGCCGGCGCTGCCACCGCACCGGTGGCCCCCAAATTCCTTGAGCCGCCCCAATTCTTGGATATCGTGCGGCCGGGCACCGTCCTCTGCAACGGCGTCATCGAGCTGCCAGAGTGCGCGCCGCACACACAGTGTCCTCCGTTGTCTGCATGCATGCCCCCCTTGCTTGCCCACGTTGCACTCCCCGCATCATCACTCCGCATCCAGACACTCCTCAGCGTACGGATCACTCCAGCTTGCGGCTGCTCTGTGACCCATTCTCCATCCCAATCCAGCACATGCTTGTCCATCCGGTCCGCCCGGGGCGGCGCCGCGGTGCATGGCCGCATGCCGCATGCCGGGGTGAGAGCGTTGGGCTGAGCGTTGTACATGGGTCAACGTCCAACCCCACCACGCTGGCCTGCCATGTGCCGCATGCGCCACAGCCAGGCCCCCAATCCGCGTCGGTCTCAGTGCCGCCACGCCGCACAGGAACATGGCCATCCGCATCACCGCGCCCTCCTCCCTGCGTGACCTCCGCCTACGAGGCCCGGGAATCGCGGCCGATGAGTACTGGGGATACGCCTACCCCGGCCTCGTGTCCATCGTCGGCCCGACCGCAGCCGGCGCCGGTGACGCGGCTGCGGCCGGTCTCATCCGCGTCGACATCACCGGCCTCGAGCTGCGCCGCGTCGGCAACTCGAACGGCATCAAGGTCGTAGGCGCCGCCGACGTCTCCATCTCCCGCTCCTCTGTCTGCAACTGCCGCCGCAACGGAATCATTGTGCAGGTGCCCCCGACCCCCCCCCCCCCTCCCTGCCTCCCGCGGTTTCAATTCCCATACCCACTCTCACCGCTGGCCGCCTCGTCCGTTTTGTCCGGCGCTTTCAGCGCATCACGCATTTACTTCCAACCGCCGGTCGCCCACTCCTGCTCAATTTGAACCCCGGTCGGTCCCTGTGTCGTTTCCGCGGTCGTCTGTTGGTACACTTGCACACTGCATGATACGTTGCCGCAGCACACAGCGCAGAGCATGCCCTGTTGCGGCACCAGCCCCATCTGTGCCGGCCCGCCGACCCTCCATTCCATGCGTCTGTGTCTCTTGCAGCCACACCCACGCAGCCTGCATGCATGCACCTATCGAGGAGCAGCAGTCCCCCCCCGACGCGCACGACCCATGCGTTTGACCGCTGGCAGCTGCAGGGCCCCGCGGCCCGGGCGACTCTGAGGCACACCAAGTCCTTCCAGAACGAGGCGTCGGGGCTGTGGGTCGTCAGCCAGGGCGGCGTGAGCGCGGCGCACTGCTACTTTGGGGACAACCGGTGCAACGGCGCCGCGTGCTGGGACGCCGCCTCCTCGCTGTCCGCGCTGCGCTGTGTCTTCCAGAACAACGCCGCCAACGGCGTGCGCTACCTCTACGGCGCCACCGGCGCGCTCGAGGGCTGCATGGTCGCCGGCAATCAGGAGCAGGGCCTCGAGGCCGGTGAGGCCGCGACCGCCGTCCGCGTCAGCGCCTCCACCCTCACCGGTGCGGTTTTGTTGTCTGCCCCCCTGCAGCTGCCCGACTAGGTTACTCCATCCGGTTGGCCTGGAGTACGTACGCCTGCAGCTGCCGGCCTGGTGGAGGACGTACCGCATGATCTGTTAGCACAGCAGCCGACGCAGTGCTTGTGGCTCGAGTGGAGCCGCGGGGCTGTGAACGGTCGCGTAGCCAGTGAGTTGCCCCCGTTTGCATGCCCCACGTCGGACCCACATCCGCGCGCTGTGCCACTGCGGCACCCCTGCGCCGGGTGTTCGCTGTGGCCGGGGTGGCAACCGACGTGCTGCGCACGCCTCGTGTGCAAGCCGCGCACCTGCTGTATGAATGGCGGACATGCCGCCAGCGTGAGTTGCCCCGCAGGGCTGCGCCGCGAGGCAGCCGGCCAGCTCACAGCGGCCCAGATGCCGGCCAGCTTCCCAGCATGCATGCAGCTTGTCCGGCATGCCCGAGCCAGCAGGCTACGCACACACCCCACCCGTGGCGTGGGTTGTCGCGCAAGCCTAGATGCGGCATCGCAGGCGCCGTGCGGCCGCAGGGGCGGCCCCACAGAGGTGCTCGGGGTGCAGGGAATCAGAACTGGGCCGTCAAGACTTACGCGCGCGCTGCTGTCTTCCTGCACGGCAGCAGCGTCAACCGCGGCCACAACGGCGCGCTGTCCGTCACTGCCGCCGGCGGCCACACTGCCGTGCGCGCAACTCACTGCGACTTTGGCGGCTCCTTCCGCGTCCAGCACGAGGCGACGTTCTCGCGCATCCCCGAGGTCCGCGCTGACGCGGCGTGCTGACGCGGCGTGCTGACGCGGCGTGCTGACGCGGCGTGCTGACGCGGCGCTCCGTGCCCTGGTGCCCTGGCTGCGGTGCATCTGATGGGTGCGGCGGCAGTTCACGTTCCGGGGACGGCCGGAACTGGGTTGTGCTGGGTTTACGATGTATGCGAACTGCGCCCTCCAGGGGCTTCAATAAGGGGCGTGCTCTTTCCAGGTCCCAGTGGCTAACAGTTGCTGGCTAGGCCTTTTTCTTGAACCCGTGTGAAATTTGACCCGAGGCACGCCGCAAGCCTCTAGCCCCGAGGCAGATTGTCCAACCGGGTGGTGCGCAATAGATTTGTATTTCATTCTTTGGGGAAGGTCACAGGCCGTGGATCTGCGATGGCTGGATCTTGCCTTGGAGAGACACTTGTCCTTGAGAGACACCGGGATGCACTCGCTGGCGTGCGCTGCTGCCACGGCCGCAGCAGGCAGTGCATGATTGAGCAAGCGCCATATTCTACATCGCTATTCAACACTGCATGGTGTGTCCTTCCGGAGTCTGCAGGCCTCGTTGCCTGATGGCAGAGCTACAGCAACAAGTGCCTCGTGCCAGCAGGCCGAGCGTCTCAGGCGTTATGGTGAAGGTATTCGAGCACCCGCGACACAGCATGGCTGTCCCGCTGGCGCTTTCACAGTCAGCAGCCGTGACCGTGCTACGCAATGAGGCAACTCGAGCGGGTCTCTGCTTTCTTGTGATGGTTTGTGACTGCTGATCTTGTCCGCCAGTCCGGCACAGACCAAGCCATGGCAGGAGCGTGTTCGTGGCGGAGTGATGCGTTTGATGCTCGGGCACGGGAGAGTGTTCGTTGTAGTGTTGTTGGCGCGTAGCGGCAGTTTGGGCAGATGTTGTCATGTACGTGGCAGGACACCCAGTGTAACACGTGAAGACTGCGTCAGTACCAGATGCCTACTGCGTGTGGGTGTTGGTCATGTGCTGAATTCCTTCTGGGTCGGTGGACCAAGCTGGTGTCACAGAACGTTTGCTGCCAGTTCCTGCATGTGTGGTAGGCTTTTCGAACATTGTTGGGCATACTGCCTTGACCTTCCAAAGGCCCCCAACCAGAGAGGCTTCAGGAGTACATATGCATGTTTGCACATATGGATCAGCCCCAGTGTGGGGGGGGAGTCGACCCAGAGGAGCAATCAGCATCACTCTGCAGTGGTGATGGCCTCAACATCTCAAGTGTCTGGCCGTTCAAGCCGTGGGGGTGTCTGACTTCAGGCCAAACCTCGATCTTGTGGACCATCCCCTTCACACAGTACCTCGCCAGCGTCTGGGCTCTGCCTGCTGCCCAGGAACCTCGTTATCCAAGTTGGCAATACATGCAGTGTTAAATGGTCACTGAAACCAAATGTGTTGATGTTGTGTGTTACACCAACATGAAGTCCCAAGGCTTCTCGTACCTGTAGCACTTGTTGACAGTGCATATGCAGTGTCAGATGCCAAGCCCTTCAGCTGGTCACGACTGCGGGGGATAGTAAACAAGCATGGAAGCGAACTAGTCACAGTAACTGTCGACCGCAGTCAGAGCCGCTGAACCATCGTAGACAAAGAGCACGGGCAACCATGTGTGCTTTTACACAAAGACGAATTCCAAAGTCCTGCATGTGATATGGGGAATGCCCATCAGTTGATGCATGCAGCAGCACTGATGCGCTGTGCCCCCTGACAGGATTGACTACGCACACGCAAGAGGGGGGATGGCGGCACTGTAGTGGCGCCTCAACAGCATGGGTACTGGAACAGTCGCAACACCTTGTTACACGACGCCTTCAACTCTCCCCTGTATGGATGTTGTTTTCCGATCTGCCTGGAGACACGACCATCTACAATCAATGTAAGCAACATCCTGCCTAATGCTCCAGTCTACTGATCAGAAAGCACCATCAGAAACGAGCATGCTCTGCATGAGTGCCCAAGGCAGCCACTGGAGGCACAAATCAAAGGTGCATGCATGCTATCATTGCAAGCTGCCATCACCTGCACGTCTGTGCGTGCACAGACGTGTTTCAACGGGCGCGAGTGCTCCGCACAAATCACCACAGCAGACGCCGCCTGGAGCATGCCCCAACTCGCAGGGGCACACCCACCCGGCTGCGCATCACCACTGCACCAGAGCATCCCCGCCACTACCCTCACGATAGTGAGGCAGTGCCGAGCAGTACGATACACCACTCTCCTGACACCAGTGTGCACAAACGGCGAGCGCCGTCCGACGCGTTTGATGCAGCGATACTCCAACGGGAACTCATCACAGCAATGTCACTTTGGCGCTTCCTCCTCCGGGGCGACCTTCGCCGCCTTGGTCGTCGGCGACTGCATTCCGTTTTCAGCGATCCGTTTCGCTGCGCGCTGGCTAGCGGCGTCATCATCCGCTGTCAACGCCGCCGCCCCGGCCTCGCCAGGGTCCTCACCGGCACTCCCAGCCGCCTCCGCAGCGGCCACCGCCATACCTGCAGCGGCAGCGGCGGCAGGCGGAGCCGCCGGCTCGGCATTGAGCGCCTCAGCGGCGGTAATCGGCACTCCCGTCGCCACAACCGGCACCCCCACGCCGACCGTGCCTGCTGCCGGCATCGTGCCGCCTCGAGTGACCGGCACACCTTCAGCCACTGACCCGGTGAAGCCGTCCGCGGCCGGCGCGGCGGCGGTATCAGCCCCTGAGGGCCGCTCCGCACCCCCGGCTGCGCCCACCGCCGCGGAACCGGTGCTTGCACCCAGGGCAGCCGTCAGAGGGGCCTCCGCAGGCGGCGCCTGTGCTGCAGCAGCCGGCTGCTGGGCTCCGCCAAGATCTGCCGGGGACCCGGACTGTTGCGGGGGCGGCGACGGCGTTGCAACCGGGTGCGACTGCGGCCCACCGCTGTGCGGCGGCTGCTTGCGCAGTAGCCGGCGCATCGGATGGTTTGCCGGCAGCAGGTGGGGGTCCAGCTGCGACCGCAGGGACGCTGTGAGGGGTGCACTTCCCGACGGCCACGACAGAGGGCCATGGTCGGCGCCACCGGACACGGTGTGCAGGTGGTCATGCTGCCCGGAGTGTGCCTGCCAGTTGCCGCCACCGGCCTCCGCCGCCTCTGCCATAGCGCGCAGCGCAGCCATCTTCTGCATCGACATGGTACCCACCTGCATCTGCATGTTGCTGCGGCTGTCGTCCCCAGATCGTGCGCCTGGGCCCGGGGACGCCTTGCTGTCGAGCGCGCTGCCCCCCGCGCTGCTTGGCGCAGGCACGTCGCGGTCTCGCGCACCACGCTGTGGGCTGCCGTGCAGCAGGTCCTGCGCCGACGCTGCCGCCTCGCGCAGCGCCGCCGCGTGCGCGTGCAGCTGCCGCTGCGCCTGCTGTGCGTGATGGGCCTGCAGCACGCGCAGCGGGTGTTGCTTCTGCGCATGGTGGCCGGCCTGGATCTGGTGGCGCTGGAAGGCGTCCCCGCCGTCGTTACGTGCGTCGCCGCGCTGTGCCAGGTCGTGCGTTTCGTGCGCTCGGTTCCCAGCCCGGCCTGCCGCCGTCTGCACAGTATGACCGGCTAACGCGCACACCGCACAGGCTATCATACACAGTTTCCACGCTGCATGGTATGCGCACGGCCATGCATGCACACTCCACAGTGTGTGCGGCCGAGACATACACAACCGCGCCACGTCCGTGACGTTGTCAGGCGCAAGCCAGGGCAGCAGGGAGAGTGCAAAATTCACGGAGCCTGGCCCCATGACCACAACAGGATCATGCACCACACAGCCGGCGTACCACACGCCAAGCGCATGGACCCGTTGCGGTGCAAAGGAGACACGCGCAGATTTCTGTGCCACAGGCGCGGGGTGGGGGGGGGGGGGGGGGGGGGTGTGGAGCCGGGGGGCCC
>JAUMHO010000007.1:3460721-3472258 GCA_032360965.1 Ulva armoricana
CGCGGCGAGGAGCCGGGCTGCACCTGTAGATCAACGGCCCCACTGTGCTGCGGCGGCTGCTGCTGGCTCGGCTGCTGGCCGCCACCGCCGCCGTGCGGCTTGCTGAGGTTCTGAGGGAACCATGACACCGCCGCCTTCTGGTCGGCCTTCTGCGGCGCGGGGGCGCCCGCCACGCGGTTGAACAGTGAGCCTGGGCCTTTGTACAGCGAGCCGTCACCGCCGTCGCCGCGCGCCTGCTGCTGCGACTGCTCTGCTGTTTGCAAACTTGTCGTGACGTCATCGTCGTCGCCGTACGGAACGAGCCCCTGCAGATTCAAGGCACTCTTCAGATGAAATCCTTGCTCCGGCACGAAACTTGATACCAGGAGCCCAACCTGAATGGAGAGCTACCGGTTCTGACCACCGGCCACCCGCCGACTGCCACCCATACGCCACACGCAGCGGCCCTAGCGACGCGGCGTTCAAGAAACGCCAGTCTCATAGCGCACTCGCTGCTGCAGGTGCGGCGGCCGCCTGCCGATGGCTGCGAGAGGCTCAGTGAGGGCATGCATGCAGGCTGAAACCAGGTCAGGCAGAATGCGGCGCACCGAGAGGCCCTCTCCACCGGACCACCGTGACCCTGGGCCGGGCCGGGGTCCAAGGCCCCGTGGCCGAGCGTCGTCACCTCCCAGATCCTTGGGCCCCGGCCCGCTGCCGTTGCCGACCGACATGTACACGCTGCTGACACCCCCCAGGACACCGGCGCTCGCACTAGCATTCTGACCGCCGCCCGCGCCGGCGCCGTCGTCATCGTCCCCAGCTGCAGAGAAGTAGTCCTCCTCCTCCCGCCCCAGATCCCGCGGATCCCGGACCATTCGCTGCCCTATCCCCCGCATCGGGCCGCTTGCGGCGGCATCGCTGGGTGCGCATCCCGGATTCTGCAACCAGGACCAACATCGCGCTACATATGCGTCCCACCCTGAAAATGGCTGCTAGCACACACGCACAGAAATGGGTACTAGCAGGCATGCATGCAACCCCGCCTCTGCGCGTCGCGGCTGTCCCAGAGACCTCATCGGACAAGTGTGCGCCGCACACTGGACATTGCACACACAGCACTTCCGCGAACCTCCTCGCGCACTGCCAACCACCCAACGGTACGCACGCATTTCATAGTACCAGAGGTCCATCGCCCGTGGTCGGCATGTGTCAGGCGTCCCCGAGATGGGAAGGAGGGGTGGGGTGGCAGCGCACCCTGACGTTGTCCGCTGCGTCCTTTAGCAGCTTGAACGTGCGCACATAGGTGATGTGTTGCACGCGGGGCCAGTACTCGTCCACAAAGTGCAGCATCACCATCTTCGTGTCCGCCTGCCGGATGAACTCCATCATCTCGAGGAACGTCGAGTTGAGCAGGTTCGGGGTGTCGCCGTTTGCCAGGAAGGCACGCACTGGCTCCTCAAACAGGTTATTCTTGGCGATGTACCTGCACGGGCTGCTGTGGTTGATGCATGGCAAACAAACGCCGCGCAAGCGTCTCCAACAAACGGCTTGGGGTCATCACACAGGGCTCCCACTCAGCCTGGCACGATCCGTGGCGGCGGGCGGCCCGCCAGTGGGCTCCAACTTGCGGTGGTCGCTTGGAGTGCAAGGGTCGAATTTGGCAGCCCTGCCAAGAGCAACGTAACGCTGTACACCTGACAGGCATGATACGGAATGCGGCAGTGCCAGACTAGGCACCAGGAACCGCACTTGTTGTAGAAATCGTCCTTGAGACCCAAGCACGTGCGGAAGAAGCGCAATGCCGCCACGGCTAGCCACTTCTTGGGGGACTTGAGCAGCGCGAGCACCTTGTGGATGATCTGTGTCCTTAGAACATGGAACTTCATACGGAAGTGGTGCTGTGTCACACAGTACTGCAGGAGGTCGACGATCAGCGCCAGCACAAACGGCGGTGGCACCGGCGGGTCGTCCGGCAGTGGCCCCGCTGCTGGAGCAGCAACTGCAGCTGTCTGTTCTACAGGTGCGGCCTCTGTAGACACTGCATTCTCCTGGTCTCGGGCGCCCGTGGGAGCCTCGGGAGCAGCTGCAGCTGCGGCAGCCGCCGGTGGAGCCCCACCCTCGGCAGTGTCAGGAGGCGGCGGCACGGCGGCTGCGTCTGCTGCATCCGGCGCCGCTGCCTCTGCAGGCGTGGCTGCCGCCTCCGCGGCGGCCGGCGGCGGCGCGGCACCTGTGCCGCCGCCGCCGGCCTGCGGGGCGGGTGCAGGGGCTGCCCCGGCTGCCTCTGCAGCGGCGAGGGCGCGGCCAGCGGCTGCGACGACGCGCACGATGCGCTCCATGAAGCTGCTGTAGAACAGCTCCAGAAAGTCGTTCTTCTGCGTGTTGGCGTCCATCGACTCCGGGTCGAGCAGGCACTTGAGCGCCTCGCACGCCTGCTCCGGGAGGCCGAGCTCGTCATCGGAGAGGAGCAGCGAGATGAGGCGGGAGAGCAGCGTGTGCGGGGGTGGCAGCGCCGCATTGCGCATGCTCACGACGTCTGCCTGGAGGACCATCAGGATGACCTCCATCGCCTTGGTCCGGGCCTTGGCATTGCGGGAGCAGAGGCCGCACGAGAGGACATCGATGACGTTCTCCTTCATGAAGAGCGCGATGATGTCTGCGCGGTTGGCAAAGTTCGGGTGTGCCGTGAGGTGGCACACTTCCTGCACACCAGCGCCTCTGTCAGGCCTGTCCATGCTGAATCTCCTGGTGGACAGCGCCAGGGGAGAGCTTCGCCCTTGTGCACTCGAGATCTGGGTACAAATACTGCCAGTCCTTTGATGCAGGGCAGGAGTAGCAGAACGTGCGCTTGCCTGGAGCATCCACAGGAAGACTACAGTGACTCGTGTGTGCAGGGCAGTGACTGATGGTGCGGCAGACCTGGACAAATGAGAAGAGGAGGGCGGCCTCCTCAGAGTGGATGTCCACTTCTTTGAGCTTTCCAAACAGCGTCGAGAAGAACGCTGGGCTGGCCTGCAGGCTCTGGAGGATGTCGATGTAGTTGAAGATCATGGTGGTGTGGAGCGCTGCAAACGTTGCATCGTCCAGAGCCCGCGGCAGCACAGCGTCCCGGATGTACGCAATCCGGAAAGTGGCATGGATTTTGGCGCGCGTCTGTGCATCTGGGATCTCCACAACCTCCTTGAAGGATACGGTGGTCTGCACAACGCGGCCGGCTGAAATAAAATCTGAAACGTTCGAGGAGAGTGGCCTCGGGGTCCCGATGACCTCCCACCTGAGACCAGCCAGAAATTGATGCGCAAACTTGTCATCCAGAATCTGATGCCGATGCACCCTGTGCAGGGCGCTTGAATAGAGACAAAAGCAGGATGAATACACAGAGTCCATGCACGCGCATCGACTGGTTGACTGCATTGCAGCAGTACATGGACCAGCATACACCACTAGCTGGCTCCATGCAGATGCAGCGTCGAACACCTAACAGCAGTGTCAAGACAAGATCATGTGGCAGGAGGGAGACTGCCGTGCGGTGTGGCTGGATCCAGTGCTTGAATTTCTCTTGGGCCCGCATGTGTACATGCGAGACATCTCAGCCATGCCATGCGCTTGTCTGAGTTGACGCAGACACAAAATTGCCCCAGAAATTCCCAGTAATCGAGGATCGCCAGACATCACACATATGCCTAGACGACGGGTAAATGTGTGTAGTGCTCAAACGTCATCAAAGCGCCCTCATCCGAACAACCACATCACACAGGCGGCTGCAAGAGTTGTAAACGTCATGGCAGTGTCACCTGATGCTGCAATGGGTGTACCTGCCGCTGCAGGGCAAGGGGCGAGGGTGACAGGATCCTGGTTTAAGCTCACCTTAAGAAAGTTGCGGTGCTCGGCCTTGCCTGGTGCGAGATCCGGGTCATACTCCAGGCACCCCACGACATCATTAAAGCACGTGTCCGTGACCATGAGCTCGACGAGCTGCATATCATTCATCATGATAAGGCACTTGATGATGCCGTAGAGGTGGCTGAGGGCCTCGCGGTCCTCCCGGTCCTCGCACTCCCGGAAGACCTCCAGCAAGCGCGGCAGGTAGTGACCTTCTTGGTAGATGTTCGCGGCCACCCGCTCACGCTGCTGCAGGGGCACGTCTGCCAGCGCCTTCTCGATGTCACGCAACGTGCGCACCTCTGGCCACGGCAGCTTGATGCACACGCTGCCGGTGCGCTGCGGGAGGCCCGTTAGCGCCTGACCTGCGCCGTGAGGGCCACCGAGAACCCCACCACCGGCAGGCCCATGGGCACCCTGGCCTGAGGAGAACTGCTGCATCTGCTGGCCGCTTGGCTGCTGCCCTTGCCTTCCGCCGCCGTGGCCCTGGCTGGACGCTCCCGCTGCTTGCACAGCACCAGCGCCTTCACCCTGCGTCCCTGCCGCGGCGCCAACAGTGCCAGGCGGCAGGTCAGAGTCTACCCCTGCCGTGGGGGCATTGCGGCCAGCGTTCTGGCCAGATGCACCGCTCACGCCGGCCGCAGACGACGCTAGTGCTTTGAGGCTTGAGTTTGCGTCATTTGTAGCACCTGACGCACCGGCGGCAGCAGCGTTGGCGTTGGGCGTGGCCTGGGCACCATCGCTGGCTGCACCGGCCTGGTTGGCTTGGGCGCATGTGCTATGAATTTCACTCCAGATGGCGTTACACCCAGCTTCTTCTTGGAACGAGAGCGCCACGTCTGTGCCAATATCATCATCTTGCCATGCTATAATTGTGTTTTCTGCAGAGCAAACATATGGAGATTTTTCCAGTGTACAGTCGTCCTAGTCACGTTGCCCATCGGTGCATTGAAAACTGGGCTCCAGTGCAGCGATGCACACAAAAAAGCAACACAATCTAGTTTTCTAGCTATTTGTGGCCCACATGCGACGTCTTGCAGGACATGGCTGCAGGCCATACAATGGCATGCTGCGAATGTCAGTAGCCAAGCCACTAACAGCACTCCCGAGACGATGCACACACAATGATCCAAAACGCTACTGCTTCACATCTGTCAGGATTCTTGTTGACATGCACTGATTCCACCTGGTCACTGGCTTGACCAGCACTGGGAACATATATGGTGACAGATCTGCCGGCCAGGCAAGTCTTGTAACCCACAGATACACCGGTATACGTGGTCCTCATACGCATATTCATGTAGCCATAGATATAGTTTGACAGGCTGCGAGGTATGGGAGCTCACCGCCTTGGCGATTGTACTTTGATGGAGCACAAATCTTGTGAACGAGGAGAATCTTGTAGTCCACCTCACTGACAACCACAAGACCGGGCGCCCTTGGTTTCTGCAAATCAGCTTGGATTCGCGTACTGTAAGTTTACTTACTGCGATTATTTGCATGCTAATTCGGCCACACACAACTGCGATGACATCAGCATGTGTTGAGTTGTCAAAACTCAATTGCTCAGCATCTGTCTTCTGTTTTGCCCCATGCAACAGTGTTCATATTTCAGAGACGCCAATTATCATACTCGACTGACATATATGTGTTCTAGACCTGGCGTGGGTCAAACAGCGTGAGCGTCCGGCTGTGCTCTCACAACAAGCGATGATGCTCACCGCAGCAAGATCAGTACGCGGAGATGCGCGCATACTGGCCGCATGAGTGCTACGTAAAGTGTGCTATAATGTTTCGATGCAAATAGAGAGCACGGTCATTCCGCTGACGCTGGGTGTGCCGTGCCCGCGATGACGTCGTACAACCAACCTACCCGCAAAATCTGGGAAGAAGGCAACAGTAGCGCCCAGTCAGGGCTTGACCATAAATAGCTATTCCCTAGATTGCTGGGCGCTACAAATTGCGACGGCGTCCGTTCGACGCGGACAGGCAATGGGTCAAGAGCACACCGGAAGGTACTCGAGCGCCACATGCCCTGTCCCTTTATCATCCCATAGTCCTTGAGGATTTAGTTTATACAGCTTCACTCGGTGCATGTGATTTGACTTCTCTGCTGGACCTCTTTCTCCTCCTGTCTCCTCCCGAGACATGGATGCCGCGCCCATCAACATATGGAAATTGGTCTACAGGCTTCTCAACACATAAGAGTATATTTCATTGAAGCAGTCAGGAACGTCGGGCTGGATCACGGAGCCAGCGTCCTATTCGCATACACCTTGTCGGCGATGCCAAAAGCTTGTCCGAGTAGCAGCATCAAGCTGAATCATATCAGAGCTGCTACAAAGCTAGTTGACACGCACTGGTAAGGGCAAATATAGACGAGGGCGGAACCAGCGACTGAAATTGCCAGTAGACCTTTGCCATGGAGCTGGCAGCTGGAAACGCTAAACAATGGTATGCAGGTGGTTGTCTAATGATACGAGACTGACTGAGCTGCCACGCCGAAACGCACAGTCTGCGCAACTTGGTTGCCCCGTATCTCTTGCGGTGCGTGCCCGACACGTCATAAACACACATGAGACAGCTGCGAAGCTGTTCGCTCTAAACAAAGCTGGCGCATGCAATCCAGCCAGTCCTGGTATATCGGAGGATTTTATGGGTAGCACAGCTCAGCTAGCCGCCACAGCTCACACTGCATCATGCATGTAACCTCGTGCCGCGTGTGCAGGCAGAGCACTGTATACACGTTCAAAAGGTACCACACACACGCACGACATCGACCCAAAAAACATGCCAGCAAGTAGAATTAAACTTTTGCTCTCTCTGGAATCTGATGTGCGCCGTCTCACGGTGTGTGCACGTACGCATGCGTTCCGTGCACAACATCCCAAGTTTAGCAGTGTGCACGCTCAGCGTACAGCGTGAAAGGCATCAGCAGCGGTAAATCGAGCTAGTTGAGTGTCTTGTGATGTCGCTGTCGGCTGAGCCTTGCCATACTAACAAAACGGGGCAGGTTATCAAGTACTTGCTATAGTGGCCGTGGACCGGGACAGCCGTGTACGTGTTCAGGTAAATCGTTTTCTTTCACGTGTGCATGGCGTTATTGAAGGCGTGATGTACACACCCATAGCAGAGCCATTTTTTTTAACAGCAGTGGCAGCATGCACAACAGCACACACACCGCGCGGTGATGCGTCGTCATGCATTTGTGTACGGTGGTGCAACATTCGGGGAAAGCCGGTTGAAAACACCTCGACTCTTGCGTAAACCAGAATATTCCTTGATATCATTTAAATAGGTCCCTAGCTGTAAGCGTGCCTGAAGCGCCCGGCTTGCGTCTTCTTGTGGCTGGCCTGTGTAGGTTGAAGGCTCCAAAGTAGATAGCAGGCAAGAGCAGGCCAATGTCACATTTGGGTATGCAAGCATGGCGAGAAAATGTAAATCTACGCCAATGATGCTCTTGAGAGACGCTCTTTTGATATTTCACCCTTCGCTGTGGCTGTTTGTGGGCTGGCTAGCGCTGACGCAAGCAGCCCACTCGGACCAAGCACGCCTTCGTGGCGATCTAAGACAAGGTACCCACTATAATTAGCAGTAATGTTAGAACGTATGTTTCTTTTTGCGGTGTGTGGACGTGTCATAGTTCTGTCATATGTGACGACTCCCCGTGACGTGGACTCGGAGTGTGGAAATGTTTGCGGATGTTCCTGATTACCATCCTTTCGCAAAGGTGCACATACTGCAGGCATATCTCTTTTTCATAATGTACATGCCGGTGTGAAGCTCCCGTGGTGGCCCCCGGACATTGCTGAACTGGTGACAGAGCATGGCTACCCCTTGGAGAAGCATTGGGTGGGAACTGACGACGGTTACATGCTACAAATCTTCCGCATGCCAACGTATAACAGCACCTGCACTCCTCGGCCAGTGCTGTTGCAACACGGCCTGCTGGTGCGTATCACTCGAGCAAACATGTGTACGTCCATCAGGGTCCAGACCGAGAGACGTGTGATCACAATCGATGCATATCACATCGAAATTGTTTGTGTCAGCAGCATCTAGCTGCAGTCTGCCTTGCCACCCGTTCCATCAGTGCCACAGGCATTGGTAGAAGTGCCTCATTGAATGTGATGCACGGGCATGGTGGTGTCAGCAGACCTGCATCGCAATAAAAACATCGCACTTCACGTACTGAGCTGGGTCTGTTGCAGGACAGCGCTGCTGCATGGGTTCTTAACCCGCCACACCAGTCCCTCGCTTTCCTGCTGCATGATGCTGGTTACGATGTCTGGCTCGGGAATGTACGAGGCAGTACCTGGGGGCTGGAGCATTCCCATCTCGACCCGTCCAGTGACGCCTTCTGGGAGTTCACCTATGATGACATGGCTCTCCGCGATCTCCCAGCAATGTACGTGCACCAGGCTGTTACCAGACACCACCTCCATCCCAAGCTCTTTTCAACACACAAGCATCCGTGCACCTCACCAGAGCTACACCTCTCCGACGTTTGCCAGGCTTGCACCACGAGGATCACACAGAGCCACAGTCTGACTGCACAGTAGCACGCCACCCTCTGGCCAAGGCAACCTCGAGGAGCACATTCACAGTGCCTTGAAACGCAGGATCCAACACATCAAGACCGTGACGCACGAGCGCTTCCTGAGCTATGTCGGCCACAGTCAGGGCACCATGATCGCGCTCGAGGCCCTGGCCGACGCGGCCTCCAAGCCTGCAGCAGATCACCCAGCTGCCAACATAGACGTCGCAGTGCTGCTGGCACCGGTGGCGTTTCCACGCCATACCACATCAGCTCTCCTCCGCACCCTCGCACGCCTCGACGCCCCAGGAATCGTCGCTCGCTTCGGGGTCAGCAGCTTTCTACCGGCAGGCATCGGCTCCGTGTTTGCGTTCTCCTTGGTCCGGCCTCTCCTGCCTGCACCCTTGCCCTGCATTGCCCAGTGAACACCTCACTGCTCAACTCAACCACCCCCCACTGCCTCTATGGCTGCTTTGACAGATACCTGTGCTGTGTGCTGTGTGCTGTGCTGACACCTTTGGAACGGCCGAAGCTGCGCACGAGGGCACACCTAGGCACCCGATAGCAACACGTGCACTGGCGCATACACCTCATCATCCACATCGTCCACATCACGCTCTTATGTGCACTCTCTGCTCCACCGAAGGACTGCACGAGGCATGCCTGGGAACGCCCTGTCGCCTGTAAAGAGTCCTGCTGCCGCGCTGCTCCGCACCATCCACAGGCGTTCCACCAGTGCTGTGCCAAGGCTGACATCGACTGACTCCTGTTTCAAGCTTTGTAATCCTGCATCAGGCTCTCCTGATCATGCTGTTCACAGGTCATGGCAGAGCACCGATCCTTCTAGCCCCTGCCACGGGCCATCAGACCCCGCTAGCAGTGGCAATCGTGATACTTATGTACAGAAAGTCCGGTGTGTTGGATCTGATGTCGGGGACTTGGCCACAAACATTCAGCTGGACCACGCAAGGGGCGAGCTCAGCAAGGGATCCCAGTCTGCATCCATGGCCAGTACCATCACTGGCCGGCTTGCGCACACAGCCGTGCGCAGCATACGGACGGTCGCCATGCTGCCAGCACTCTCGTGACCGCCGCTGCCTGTGTCATCCCGTCGCCGCAGCTGCTGCGCTGCAGCCACCCGGCGCTGCCAAACTCTTCACGCAGCGCGTGCATGCAGATGTGCCGGGAGCTTCCGTCGTTCTGCGTGAACTTCCTGGAGCAGATCTGCGGCCCCTCCACAGCCCTCAACAGCACGAGGCTGCCGCTCTACCTCAAGTACGTCCCAGCAGGTGCGCTCCGCTCCCCTCCCCTTTCCGCTCCGCTCCCCTTTCCACTTCCCCCCCCCCCTTTCCGCTTCCCCGCCCTTTCCACTTCCCCCCCGATTCGGGACACATATCCCCTGAAAGCTCCGCGTCTGAAGAGACCTCTCGCATGTGCCCGCGGAGACAGCAGCTGTGTGGCGTGGGGGTGGTGGTGGTGCTGCGCAGACGCGGGAGCTGCAGCGGCGGGTGTGGGAGAAGGCGGTGGGGATCCCTGCGGGAGACGGTGCGCTGGGTGCTGCCTCTTCTATTCCCACCGAGAGCTAGGCGCTTCCATGCGCGCGCGCCATGCACCGTTTGAGGAGTGGTTGTCACCTCCCTAACGACGTGGCATATGTCGCAGCAGCACACTTGCATGCACACCATGTAGGCTGCATGTCAACCTGACCTGGCGCAGGCACACCGCGGAGGTCAGCTCGCGCACGACACAAAGGGGCATGCATGGCTTCGTGTCAGAAAGCATCCCGCAGGCAAGCCAGTGTGGGGAGGGAGAGACAGCGGCGGGTGTGCAGGCACGAGCGTCATGAACATGGAGCACTGGGGGCAGGCCGTGCGGGAGAGCGGCCGCCTCGCGCTGAGAGGCATGGACTTTGGCAGTGACTGCGGCGGCGGGCCGTGGCCCGGCACTTGCAACCAGCGCCGCTACGCCACCGGCAAGCCGCCTGAGTTCCGGCTGCAGGACATCCGCGTTCCCCTCGCGCTCCTCTCTGGTGCGCACCGTCGGCAGCACACGAACCAGCACATGCCCATCCCGACGCTTGAACCAACTAGGAGGCCCCCCACCACCTGTCAACGCGCATGCCGCCGTTCCGTGTGTGATCCGGTCCCGCCGTTTGATTACACCCGCCGTCCCGGCCTGCAGGCGACCTTGACGTGCTCGCGCCACCCACCGATGTCGAGCTCCTGCGGGAGGTCCTTCCCAAAGCCTCGGTCGTCCTCTCGAAGGAGTTCCGGGGCTACTCACACCTGGACTTCACCCTCGGCACGCGCGCGCACGTCGACGTCTACCCCGACGTCCTCCGTTTGCTCGCCTCGCACGCCCGCCCACCCGCGGCCGCCTGCAGCTGACGAGCCAGTCATGACGCCTGCACCACTGCCATGCAGAGCACCACCTGATGCTACTGCCGATGTTCACCCAGACGATGTTCACGCAGACGATGTTCACGAAGACGATGTTCACGCAGACGCATGTCTCCGCAGCTGTGCAGTCGGGTCGGCCATCGGCACCGGCAACTGAAGGGGGGCCACCGCAAGAGTCCACGCCCCTCCGCCATAGCCCAGTGTGCATGACATCGGGATCCTCGCGTCATTCCCGGCTGTGATGCCTGCTTGTACGACATACGCGGTTTTGCCTCGCGTAGGGAGTGCACTCTGCACCGCTCTGAAGTATGAGTGGCGACAGCATGCTGCCATGAGGGCCTTGGTGATACCTCCCGCCGCTGGCAGATCGTCCTGAGCATGCAGAGCCTCCATGATGGCTCCATATCTGTAGCTGCTGGGCCGCATGGGTTCACAGAGAGTGCGGGCTAGGCATGACACTGCCAGTGGCAGCCGATTGCACCTTTCTTATGCAAGCTAGTAGTCTTATACAAGCTAGTAGTTTGGCGGCGCATTCTGGCCAGAATGCCCGGGTGCCAGCTGTGTCACAGCTGCTCCTGTCGAGAACCCGTTTCGCCACCAGCACCAGGAACTGCAGCATCGCCATGGCCAGATGCAGAGGTACTGAGTACAGCGGAAAGATCACATGAGGTCATGGTTCTTCCTGTGTTTCGTCCTCCCGTGGACATTGCACCTGCGGCCGAGTGGCCAGCAAGCGCGAGACC
>JAUMHO010000007.1:3473074-3525848 GCA_032360965.1 Ulva armoricana
CCCCCTTGGCCCGTGGTCCCGGTTATCCGGAGATGTCAAGGTCCTTGTAGGATATGGCAAGTAAGTGTCACATTTACGTTTACAAGCGAAAGGTTGCTGTGTCCAGCGGGTTCGGAGGTAGCCTTGATAGTCAGTTCGTCTACAGCCGGCCGCAAGCATGAGCAGCTTTGCCAACAAGCAACGAATTTGAGGTGCATGGTACAATGATGATGGGTAGTGTGATTGGTAGAAATCTAGAGCTCTATTATTCGGGTGCAAGCGTTCCGGTTGCTGCGTCTGTCTTGTTTGCTGTCCAGGCACACTCTTGGACGATTTGTGACAGGGATACTCTTCAGGTTTCAGCAAGAGTGAATGGCAATGCCTGTGTATCTCAAATGAGGTGTACACCTTACCTGTTTCGTCATCCCCAAGTCCAGGCCTTCGTGCATGTGTGCGGGCCCAGCTGGATCCAACTTGCAGGCGTGTTGCGTGGTAATGATTGCCCAAAAACCAGAAACAAGCGGCATCCGAATCATGCTTGCGGAATTTCAGCGATGTGGTATGAGTGTTGATATGGGACAGTAGAATCTGGTACACAAGGTTAAGGCTGTAGTTTATAGGCTGGGTCAGAAAAGGTGCCTTCAACTCCTTGGGATACCGTTCAATTCAATGCAGCTCACTTCTGTTGCCCATGGGAACGTCATGCATGGGCCGCTCCTGCTCGCTACATCAGGACTGTCACTGCGTTCCATAGTAACCAGTCTGCCCGATTTTCCTCGCATGCGCTTGTTAGGACCCAGTTGGGCATAGTTTCCACCGCAACTCGATAATACAAAAGCGCGTTCATTTTGCTGCACTCAACCGCTTCTGTGGTATGTGCGATGGACAGCGCTTGAATTAAGATCGTTGAATTGAGAGCACGTCATGCAAGGGGCAGGCTGCATGGAGATTGGCAACCCAGCTGGGACTGCCCTGTTCGATCTGTTTTCATACTGGATGCCGAATGTGTGAGTATTTGATTGGCTGAACATGTTGAAACTCGTCTTGGACAGACGGGGTGGCGTCCGTTGTTGGACACGACCATGCCCTAGCCTCGATGCATATCAAACCAGACAAGTCCTGCCCATGTTCTGTGCTCCTGGCTTGAGTCCCTGTTTGACTAACTCGGCCACAGTGAATCCTTGCGAGAAGTGCACGACGGTATGTCCTGGTGAAGCGTATGGCGTCAAATCATGGAACCACCGGTTCCCCGTCGTCGGAGCACCATCGCCCTTACACCACCGCCTTCCTCAATCGCGCTGTGTCTGCATATCTACCAGAGAAGCATGATGAGTCACCACGGATTCGCGACGTGACTTGGACGCCCAGCCACCACATCCGCTGCTGCTCTCTGTGACCACACATGCCACTTACACAGCTGCAGCGTGCATGGCCCATCCCGCCCTGCAGCCAAGCACGCCGCCCACCATGAGCAAGGCACACCAGGGTGCACTACCTTGCATGCTCTCACACAGCCGCCTGCACCGGCCCACTACTCCTGGGCGCAAGCAGGCCAGCCTTTCCAACAGTGAGCGGCGGTCACATGCAGCACCAAACAGCTCCCCCTGCCAGTCCAATGACCAAGGGTGTTCCCGACCAAGACTGTTGCTGCCCATCAACCGTGTTCCCTCGTGGTCAAGCCTTCCCGAACGCAGCAAAGCACGGAGATCCAGGCCGGGCTCCAGAAACCGGGGTGAAGCCGCTGGTACCATGGTTTGTTCTGCCTGGCTTGACCATGCCTTTCGGATACGTCCCCGGGGCCCTCTCTACCACACGGCCTGCCCCGGCCGCCTTGCCCGCCGGTGCAACCACCTTATCAGGATCTGCATGTGTTGGAAGCTGAGGTAGGGCAGCAGAGACCAGGGGGACTCCTGCCACGGCAGGCTGCATGCCATAGAAAATGCAGTGCCCTGGTGGCAGCGCTTACATCGCTCAGCCGCACCGCGTGTTGCCCCGGTGGGCTACTCACCGACGGCAACACGGTCAACAGGAGCACAGTGCCCGCTGCAGATCAAGCGTGCACCTGTGACTCAAAGGCCACCGGTACGGACAACATCCTGCAGACGGTCACGTGGAGTACCGCGCCCAGCGCAGCCAACAGCTGCATGCCATCGCCCGGCTGACAAAGCGGCATCGCATCAGCAATCCAACCTGTTGAGCAGGCCTTCTCCTGCGGCAGCCCGCACCACGCCGGGCCACACACAGACGGGTCACACACAGACGGGCCACACACAGCCGGGCCACACACAGACGGGCCGCTAGTGCAACTGAGGTGAGGCCCGGCCGTGTTGCATCATGCATCTGGGCCTGTCTCGACAAAGCACACGCACAGGGCACACACCAGCGATGGCCTCAT
Organism: Ulva armoricana; assembly: GCA_032360965.1. NCBI lineage: Eukaryota > Viridiplantae > Chlorophyta > Ulvophyceae > Ulvales > Ulvaceae > Ulva > Ulva armoricana. Next base: position 3,475,449 of record JAUMHO010000007.1, read on the forward strand.
CGTGGAGGCGGACGAACCGGGGCAGCGTGACGGCGTTGACGAGGGGGCCGCGAGAGGTGGCCACCGCCCGCCGCACATCGGACTCTGGCACGCCGAGCAGCTCCGCGATCTGCTGCAGCGCTGCCTGAAAGCCCGAAAAGTCCATGCGGCTGCCCTTCACATGCTTGCACTGCACACGCTGCACCGCCGTCATTCGGCGCTCTGCCAGTGCCACCCGCACCACCGCCGCAGCCGGGTGCCAGCTGGACGAGCCACATGAAGGTTCCAGCGTGGGCAGCATTCGGTGGTCGCGGCTGCTGCTCCCAGCGAGAAGCGGGGCGCGCTGGGATGGCACAGCATACGGCGCTGTGAACGCGGGGGCCTGCCGGGGCGCGTGTGTCGCGACGTGAACAGCAGCACAGCGCGCCACACCTGGCACAGCCGCGTCGGCAGGCTCACTGCAGGCGCAGGGATGCTGTTCGAGATGCCAGAGCAGCTGGCCGGATGACGGAATCCCACGCATGGTGTGGGTGTGCACGTACCTCGGCAGAATGAGGCAGACTGTGTTTGGATACCAACGGCTGATACACAGACCAAGCACACCAGCTCAGGGGCAGTCGCCTGACTGTCAACGCAGCTGCAAGGAACCGTGCCGCTGGAGTGAAGCAGGGGCAGGGAGGAGAGTACCTTGGAGTACATGACATAGGGATTCGCTGGGCTGCCAGGGTCCCTTGTCGAGTTAAGGCCGCAGCTTTGTGGAGAGCCTTCGCAGACGGCGCAAAACGTGTGGCCCTGCACCAGCTGTGCACGGCCATAAGCGTACGTGCGGCCGCCGTGCGGTTCCGCTTCGGTGTGTGCATGCATATGGTCACATGCTCCTGGGCGATGAAGACACGACCACTGTGTGTGCAGGCGGCAGTACGACGGTTCATGCGGGCTATCACATGATGCAAGAAATCAAGGGCACAGATCGTTAGTCGTCCAGCCCGGCTCCTGTGCCTCATTACATCTGTTTATTGCAGCTGGTTGAGCCAATGCAGCAACCCAATGCAGCTGCATGTGGCATGCGCTTTGGCATGCGTGTCTGTGGGTCGTATCAGAGGGTTGTGGCACATTGTGGCATGCGTGTGACCGTGCTCGCCCACCCTGGACTGGTAGCTGCATTGCATCAGTCTACATGGCGATCTGTGGCAGCTACATTGCAGGGACGTAGCCTTAAGATGTCGACCCACGACTGAAGAGTTGATCCGTTGCATACCTCACACTGCTGTGCAGCGAGGCTGCACATCGCCAGCACACCCATGTCGCTGCAGCACGGCGTTAACCATATGCAGGATAACACCGTAGGTGGTATACATGATGTCAGGGCAGCGCGCCATCGCATCGGATGGGGTCAGGAAGATGGAACCATCCAGGCTGCAGTGGGTCGTCTCAAAAGACGCAACTTCTGGGAGAAGCAGTCATGGTAGCATACCGTGAAACAGCATGGTGACATGTGGAAAACACAAAAAGGTGCAAGGCTTCCGTAGACCAGGCGTACCTTGCAGAATATGAGGTCCACAGCAGCGGCACTGCCAGGGCTTGTCATGAGACTGCATTCGCGGATCAGCTTCATGAACCGGTAGACATCTAGGGTTCTTGCTTTCGTGTCTCTTGTACCAAACCGAGCATACTCAAGGAAAACCCTCAGGAGTACCTTATCCAAATCCTGCTGCTCTTTGAAGCCATGTTCCACCTCTTGGGGCTGGGTACTGTCCGTGAAGCGGCCACTCGCGCCACTGTGCAGTCTCTTCATGTCACGGGCAGACATGCATCTACCCAGCCCAGCCTCCGGGACTGATCCATGAGATGGTGCCTCTTGAAAGTGGGAAGTTGAGGTTCGCTGTTCTTTGCCTGGCGCTCCTTGGTTGGCCTGACTGTCTGACACAGGACCGCTTTTTTGCATTTCCTGCGCCTCGTGTTCAGCAAGCAGCTGCATGGGTGCACGCACGGTGTTACTCACACCACACACCAGACATGTGCTTGCCGAGATGGCACAGTCAAGCTGGACGACTTGATGGACTCAGTGCTTGATGGCACAGTGCCTTCATGTTAGAACTCCCACAGTTTTCCTTGCGGTTGGACCCAACAGGCTACCAAAGGCACCAATATCGGATGCACCGGTACATGTTCATCATTTACAAACTATTCCGGTTTCGCACGTCTGCCAAGAGCTCCACATCTGTCTGCGTTGTTTGCTGCGACACCTCTGGCAACGGCATTGCATCCGTTCCATGGCTAATTCGCGGCGAATCTTCAATAGGCACTTGCTGCTTAACGCAGCAGTTGAAAAGGCCCATGATGATTTGCTTCTCAAATGTGATGCGAGGACCAACCGTGTGTCGCCTGCTAGCGTGAGGATCTCCGCAGGAGACACCAAAACGGACGGCAACAGCAAACGTGATCAATGTTGGCGTTCTTCACGTTGGTGACACGGCTAGGCGGCGCTATCACCTATCAGCGCGGGGACACGAACACCAGAGACTAGTGCAAGGCGAGAAGTGGGTGTACGAGCAGGATTCAAAGACTGGTACCCCTAGGCAGCTGCATGCAACCTTAAAGGTGCATCGGGGGCAGGTTGAACTCCGATCTTGACGGCCGGGAAAAAATGTTTTAACCGCTGCATGGGAAGGCTGCGGGGGACACTTTGGCCACACTGGCGGTAAGCGCTGAGCTCCAAACACGGACAATGACGGCGCGCATTCGGTTCACAAACTGTGCCTGAAGCCGACAACAATATTATGTATGCTAATATTAGGATAGTATCAGGGCTGGAATTGCCGTGCGCACTGCTCCGTAACACATTGGTTTCCTCAACCCGACCTCTCTACCTACGCGTTGCACGAAATAATCGCAGATGAAAGCTTCTAGCAGATTACGCATCCTGTCGGAGCATTTGGTACCTAAAGACCACGGTATGCAGTCCTTGAGAACTCGCAGCACAGTGAGGTCGGCACTGTTGCCCCTTAGTCTGGGCCACCAACGGCCGGCCCCATGATGAACACAAGCCATGTTTTGTGTCAGCGTCTATGGTCGCTCTGCGTTGTCTCCCTGTCTGTAGTATTGTGCACGGAGTCGACACACGTGGCACTTCGCTAGTATCCAAGTTGCTCAACTACCAGCCGATCGGGAGCATTCGATGACGCCTCCTGATCATTTTAGATACAGGTCAAGATCTGGAAGACAAGAATGTGTCACCGGAGGCTCACGGCGCATTTCAGGCCGGATTTCCCCAGGCACAGGACATGTCAGCGTTTCCTGACGCAACGCACGATCTGCTGGCTCTCAGTGATCTCTTGCCTCCGAAAGCCAAGGTGATACAAGAGGCTACAAGAGGGTTCATGGTACGTTCGGTGATGTGGAACGCACGAGTCATGACGCTCGTTATGACACCTGTTTGCATCAACGCGCCATAATGGTTACCTTCGTACACGACGTTACAAGTGCGATATCAACAGTGCTGCCTGGTCATAGGTCAAAGAGGTAGCTCCAGTCATCGCTGGATTTTGGGAGCGCGCTGAATTTCCTCATGAGCTTGTACCCAAGCTGGCCAAGTTGGGACTCGGGGGCGGCACCCTGTCAGGGCATGGATGCCCTGGCCATTCAATTCTGGAGGCTGCAATGGTATGCTCACCAGCACTGCCCTCATTGAGAGCTGATGTGCAGTCACAGCGGTCACATCTGGGATTGGCATACTGGATCGTCCGGGCGTCGGGCCTGACCTAATCATGTCCATGACTTTCACTATGCAGCCTTGTGAAGAGCCATATAACATAGGTCACGGCCCCATGTGCGCCGCGGTGTAGCCTGAACTAAGCCTCTGATCCGCCGTATCCAATGCTGTTTGACCCACCTGCCCGAATGCAACATCAGGCATGTGTGCTGCTCCAGCACTGAGCCAGGAGCACCCACTCCCCCAGGGCCGCTGCAAAACAGCGGCGGTTGCGTATGTGTCTGCAACGTTGGAGACAGTATCGATGCTTGATCATTCTGACCAGGTCTGTCGCATACCTGCCCAACACACATTTTACATGTCCGGCACATGCTCGGCAACACCTGGCACACATTTTTAGGGCTCAGCTTGTGGCCGATACGTGACAGAAGTACACCTGAACTGCAACTGCGGTGAGTGCATCCGCCGAAGCCATCTCTTTGCCGTACGAGGACTCTCTGCAATGCAAGCTGTCTCTTCGCAACGTCGTGTCCTGCCTTCGTGAATGTAGCCATTGTGAACCCAGCTGTTCAGCAGGACACAGCGCAATCGCAGTGTTACTTGCTGGATCGATGAGGTGCTTCATAAACTGGGGCCAGCAGGAGTACCGCCTGTTGCACATCTGCACATGAGCAAGCGTCCTGGCACATGAGGCAGGCCTCGCATGGGGCACATTCATGCAGCCTCCTGCAACTGAATTGCAATGCATGCTGCCATGAGCTTGGGACCGTGTGAAAGCCCACTTCAGTTTAACAGGTACAACAGTAAATACTACACGTAATGACGGAGTAACCTAATTGTAACCCGACACCCGCCTCCCAGGAACTACCTAGCTTCACGTCAGTTTGGTTGAGCAGTATTTTACTCCTTACCTGTCATATTGCCCTGCCCAGCCAGATTTCTTTGCATGGCCGATACTGATACTTGTTGCATGTTCATCATCTACTTTGCAGTGCCCTAGAAGTAGCCGGTAGGCAAGTGCTGCAGGGTACGTATCCCCCAGGTGCCAGATAGTTTGCACGGGAGTACAGGCAGGACAATGTACCGAGATGCGTCGCTTCCAACCAGCCTGTGCAGAACCGAGCACCAGCACCGTTGGGCCGCACAGCTGACTTTCTGGGGCTGCCCCCTCCTCCCCCAGACACAGTTGAATAAGTGCACAGTCTCCATCAAAACACTCCGGCAGCCCAACACTGCCCAGCACCAGCGTCGCCTCTGCTCCGCGGTTCGGTATCACCACACCTGAGGGATGATGTCTCCGGGTGCATCACCACACGTGAGGGATGTCTGCACCCGGCACCTGGGAGCGCACACAGCATGTCTGATCGCACACCAGCATGGCATGTGCCTTGCAGCGACAGGCGGCACAGCATGCCCCCCACCCAGCGTCACCCGCTTGCATGCGTAGCTTTGTCGAGCAGCGGTGGAGCAGCGGGCATGGGGGTCGGGAGCACAGGCACGTCAGAGCACACCGCGGGGAGGATGTTGCATGAGGCTGCTGCAGGCGATTGTGGAGATCGCGAGGGTGGACGCGTCGATTAGCACCTTCATCATGGTGCACAACTACCTCGGCATGCTCACCATCGGCCTGCTTGGCTCCGAGCGGCAGAAGGTTGAGTTTCTGCCAGGGATGGCGAGCCTGCAACGCATCGGTGCGTGGGCGCTGACCGAGCCGAGCCACGGCAGCGACGCCGCCGGCCTCGAGACGACCGCCGAGTGGCTCATCAGCGGCGGCGTCAACGGCCGCGGCGTGTGGCGGCTCAACGGCCAGAAGCGCTGGATCGGCAACGCGACATTCGCCGATGTCATCATCGTGTGGGCCCGCGACACGTCCTCCAACCGCGTGCGCTCCGTCGACGCCCGCCGCCGGCGGTGGCCCTCCGACGCGGCGCCTTGCCAGACGCCGCTGCCCTGCCTCGCTGCTCCTCTGTTTGTGCATCTGTCACGCCGCTCACAGCGCGGCGTGGCTGCTTCCCCTCGCTTTGCCGGACACGCTGTGTGTGTCACGACATGTGCTGGCTCATGCATGCATGGGAGCGCGTCTGCCAGGTGTGCGGATCGTCTGAGAGCCGATGCGGCCAGGCCGCTCAGATGCAGGGCGTCGGGTCTATGCGGGTCTGCAGTATCTGCAGCCTGCGGTGCATGTCGTGCAGAGCGTGCGCCATACTGGTTGCGCCACATAGGTCGCTCGGCAGTTGGTATGGGACCGCCGAGGCGTGCGAGAGCCTGCCCGCAGGGCTGCATCGGCACGGGCGCTGTACGTGCGGTTGCGCGAGGGATGCTTCGTTCGGCTGCGTGTGGGGGGGCAGCGTGGTGGGGTGACGAGGCACCGGCTGTGCAGGTGAACGCGTTCATCGTCCGCAAGGGCATGCCCGGTGTGACGACGCGCAAGATCGAGAACAAGACGGCCCTGCGATGCGTCCAGAACGCTGACATCTTCCTCAAAGACGTGTTTGTGCCCGAGGGCGACCGGTTGCCTGGTGTCGAGTCATTCCAAGACACAAATAAGGCGTGTTCCGCTGCGGTCGGCACAGACCATGCATGTTGGCCCACTGTGACTAGCCACCGCCGCTGATCCGAGTGAACCCCGGTGGGGTGCCCGCCGATGAGGCCCGCCCGCTTCGCTTGCCCTCTTTGTCAGCTGATTCAGATGCGAGTCTGTGCTGTGCCACCTCATCCTGGCGGGCAGAACTGCTGGCATGGGGTCCAGGCATGGTTTTCGCGACGCTGTGCCGTGTGACCCACTGCAAGGTTATTGGTGGTTTCGCTGTTTTTTTTTCGGGTGCGCTGCCCTGGCTCAAGCCCCTTGTTGCAGCTTCGCTCCGACAGCCTCAGTGGGCACCCGCTGTACTGCTCAGTTTGGCGACCTTGCCGGGGCCATCTCCAAAGTGCACCCCAGCAATGAGGTCGAGTACTCGCCATTGGAAGCGCCCAGACGGCCCGACATGAGGCACCGGGCCGTGCACTGCAGCTGCTGTAGCGCCTGCTGCGCCCTGCAGCAGGCGATGGGCTCTTATCTACTGTCTGCCACTGCTGACAGGTGTGTCCGGAGGGTGTGCAGGTGCTTGGTATCAGCCGAGTGATGGTCGCCTGGCAGCCGGTCGGTGTCGCAGCGGGGGTGTACGACATGTGTGTGCGCTACGTCACCGAGCGCCGCCAGTTTGAGCGGCCGCTCGCCGCGTTCCAGCTGCTTCAGGAGCGCCTCGCACGCATGGCCGGCGCGCTGCAAGGCATGTGGCTCTCCGCCTGGCGACTCAGCACGCTGCTGGAGGCCGGCACCATGACGCACGCACAGGTGCGCCGCTCTTTCCCGCTGTGCGTGCTCTGAAGGGGCAGCGCCGCATCGTGCGCGTGCGCAGGCGCTGCTGCAAGCGCGGCCTGTGCATGCACCAACGCAGCGAGCTGGTGATGACGACATGCTTCACATCCGCTCGGCATGTCGCATCTCAGCCGTCCCCATGTGTGGGCGCCCGCTTGCCAGCGAGTATCGCCTGTGTACATCCTGTGTTGGAACACGTCCGCACCAACAGACGGTGTACTCCCGCCTGGGCATTCATGTGTCTGTGTGATCGGTTTGCCGGTATATCTCCCCCTGGAGAAACCAGGTGGCCCCGACCACCACTCCGGCGTCCACGCAGACGCCACAGCTCACCACACACTCACTCTTGTGCCCACAGTCGCGAGGATCGGGCTTGTGCTTGCTGTCCAAACCCGTCGAATACGAGTTTGGGATTCTTGGTTGGATGGTTGCCCCAACAAGTGGTGGCTGTGGGTACGCGGTTGGGTCGCTGCCTCGAAGAGATCGTCCGAGGCGGGTGTGCGCTGCAGGCGAGTCTGGTGAAGGCCCACAACACGCTGCGAGGGCGAGAGATCGTGGCGCTGGCGCGCGAGGTCCTCGGTGGCAATGGCATCGTGTCAGACTTCCTGGTGGCCAAGGCGCATGGCGACATGGAGGCCATCTACACGTACGAGGGCACCTACGACATCAACACGCTCGTCGTCGGCCGAGACATCACCGGCGTCGCCGCATTCAAGCCTCGGTGAGTTGCGCGAGACGGGCGCCGGTGTGACGTGCATGCTGCGCCGCGGTTTGTGGCGGTGTTGGTGTGGGGCAGCGCTGTCGCCGTTGAGGGCGGCCTGCCGGTGTTGTGATCAGCAGATGTTGAGAGTGGCACGTGTTGGGCGCGGCGCATACGAATACAAATGTAAGTGCAGGCAAGGTGTGGGCGCCGGGTGTCGTGGACATGCCTGTCATGGTGCTATGGTCGGATTTACCATTCTATGTTTTCCTTGCTGTGGATAGGGTGCACGGGAGTGTTGTTGTAAGATGTGGACCCGGGACCTGATGTAGCTGTTTGCGTTGTGTTTACACTGAGCTGGTGGCTGTTGAATGGCCAGAGTGAATGTGATGTTTGAACGTGGGCTCCTGTTGAACTGATTGTAAGATAAAGTGTAGCTCAGCGGAATACAATACTGGCTTGCATTGCCAGTGCAAGACATTGCCGGCATTCGATCGGCGATAATGGTAGATGAGACAGATGTCTGTTGTGTGATGACACAAAGCAGCTGGCTTACAAAATGTAGTGGCATGGAAAAATGTAGTGGCAAATAGGGTTGTCTAAAAAATGAATCGGAAATTTGAAATTGACTACGTTGTACTCCGGGATCGCCCTTGTATGGAACCATGGCCAACTCTGCAGGGGTTGCATTTCTAATGCCACATTGCAGCCCGGTGCAGGGTTTATCTATCATTGATGTTGGGAATTCAAGTCCAGAAAAGTCTTTGAAAATCTCCGACTCGCCTTGCGAGGTCTCACTGTTTTGTAACTGAAACTTTGTTCGCCTGGCCATGTCCTATGGACAGCATGGAACTGCAGTCAGCTTTCAGAGCCATATCTTCTTCTTTCTTTGTTAATGGCACAGCTTTCCAAGGCTGATCACTGCTCTGGTCGACAGTGCGCCGCTTTTTGCATGCCGATGTGCTGGCGAATGGTGACGGGAACCTGGAGTCGTTGGACTTCTGGAAAGGCTTCAGGTAGCTGGTGGACAAAGCGTACCCGCGTGCCTGAGAGCCTGCACCAAAATCCAGAATTCCGACATCATAAACTTGTGACGGGACATACGCGAGCAGTGCTAACCGTTTGCCTTCGCCTCGTAGCACATGCCCTGGCGATCGCCGTACGACATCGACACGAACATTTTTTGGGCCAGTACGACTGAAACGACACAAAGTGCACACACATGCATCAGGGATACATCTAACAAGGCTGTCCTACACGCAGGCCGTCCACACATGCTTTGAACAGCAGACTACCTGCCGCTGGCATCTTGATGTGCGTGTAAACAACGCTCACGGTCATGTTGTTGGCAGCCTACCAACTGCCGTGGATAACGTAAGAATCCAGGCGATGTTTTTCGGCGATGAGTCGAAGACAGCGGTGGGGGTTTGCAGCGCATCTAAGAGGAGGATCAATCCGGAGGCCGCACCTGGTATGGCAAATGCCGGGCGTGCCACACCTTGAACCAACGCAATCAGTGCCTTTCGATGACACATAATGTGTGTTGACGTGAAATGGTCACTTCCAATGTCGATTTCGCATCTACGTGATCACGCTTGCCGTGCAGTGGTTGAGATCAACTGCTTTATGTGCATGAGCTGGTACACTGAGCACAAGATGTGACTGATAGCGTGCACGTTGTGTATTGCACGACTGAAACCGCCATGCTTCGCAATGCCCGGTTCTGTTGCTGGCGGAATCTGAGAGCATGTACATCGAAAACAGTCCACGTATGTGCGTAATAGCATACCGCCCGCGTTATGTCATCCCGTCAGGAACAACCGTTAACACAGGCCCGCACCCAGAACCAAGCACATGCTCTTGGTCGCGTGGCAGTGTTTCAGAAGCAGAGCCAGAGTGAGAATGACACCGGGTGTGTACTGTGCAGGTTGCTCGGTGTTACCAGGTCTACACGACTGAGTCCAAACGGTTCTACCATCTTATATTGCACTTAAAGGGCTCACGACCGCACATGCGGAGGTGCCTGAAGGCAGTGTTACGGATGCAAGTAATTCAACTAGGAACATATAAAGTATACGTACGCGTACAACAGCATACGTTAAGGGTTTTTACTCTCCGAAACCACTCCAAAGCACCCGCTCAGCGAATTGCCAATATGAAGCGCACAATATGAAGCACGAGTATTCAGGTAGGGATGTGAACGACACAGACCGACAAGGTAAGGCATGCACTGTAGGGAATGGGGGAAGGGCTGCACGCTCCCGGCGGGGTGTGTTAGGCCGGTGGCATGCTGGACGCACCGACGTGCAAGCACGCCATTTGGTTTGCCCGCCCAAAAAAATTAACTAATCGTAAAGGAAACACATGGTTTCCGTATCAACGATTAAGTTGATAAGAACAGATACTACAAATTGATCTTAGCCAAAAGGCCGAGAATAGATACAGATGGGATGTGTTTCAGACGGATCAGGGTGGCAAGGTGTCCGCAGTGAGCCTACCCAAGCTGGGGTCGAGCAATGCCACGTGGCAGTAGCTGCTCTAGTGCCGCCTTGCCAGCGGGGCAGTTCGAATTGACAGCACAGTTGAGATTCGGAGAGGTACTCAGCACCAGGCGACGCATAAAATATCAGACATGTTTCAAGCTACTGTATTTACCATCATGGCTAGCTGCGATATGGCCTCGTGGACTCCTGCTCGCCAAACATGCTACCCGTTCCTGCAGTGCTCCGCTGGCACCACTTGTGGCCATTTTCTACACAAGCGCACAGCTGATGCCTTTGTGGACTTGGAGCATCAGCTTCGTGACATCAAGTCGCCATAACAGCTGGCGCAGGTATCAGGTTCTGGGCTTTCTCGTGTATGCTTGCAGTCTGCAGCTTTTGGCCGTAATGAAGAATCGCCACCGTTGCGCAGGCAGCTGTGTCAATCACGCATCTCTTTTGCCCAACGCGCAGGTAGACGCATCGGTGAAAATACGTTAGATACATCTCAACTTATCAGGGATTCTGTGTATCTTGGATTTAGTTCACTGTCTGACACCGTCAGTATGACGTACGACGAAGTAGAGATTGAAGACATGGACTGGGATGACACACTTCAAGCGTTCACTTACCAGTGTCCTTGTGGGGACCTCTTTCAGATTACTCTGGTGCGACGCAGTTGTTCTGTGCTGTGGCAAGACGTCATGGGATCCCTGCTGTCCAGACCGCTCAACGAAGTGCCTTTCAATCTAGAAATCTCCACCGAACAACGTGGATCCACTTTCAAACAGAACTAAGAGTGTGGGTACTCATGTGGCATTGTTTGATCACTTATACTTCCCGTGACATCCAGGAGGAACTTGCTGATGGGGAAGAAGTCGCACGGTGTCCCAGCTGCTCCTTGGTCATACGTGTCATATATGATCCAGAAGAATTTCAAACAGTGTCCGGCTCTGTGGGCCCACCCGGACAACCACCTGCTGCCATTTCAGTGACATGAAGCGTCTATTTGTGGCGTGCGACCATTGTACAGTGGTGCATTTCCTTGCCCTCGTTTTGGAAACTGATTATAGGGTGACTTTTAGAGCTTCGAATTGTGGCATCTCATGAACTTTTGCAGCGCTGGCGTCATCTCCGCATGACGTCCAGGACCACCAACGCCAAGGTGGCACAGCTCCACATGGGCTGCTCAGGGCTGCATGACATTAGGGCCTATACGACAGTTTAGCGCTACCTGGAATTTGGTATGCCTTCGTGCAATAATATTTCTTAATTTCTCATCGTGCTCGATGAGGTTCATGGCCAGAGGCAACCAGCCCGGCACGCCGAATCCATGAAGTACCAGTTGCTCTCCTGAGCAGTCAAGGCCCAGCACTCCAAGTGCAATACATATGTATGATGAAGGCTCAAGGATGCATCTCCATACTGGCAGTGCAAATGACCTATTGCTAGAGCAGCCATGGTTTCGGCATTGCAGCGAATGACAAAGTGCTCGTGAAAGTATGCCACTTGTGGGTATTGGCGTCATCGCTTTTCTTATCGTAGGTGTCGCATGACAGCATGCAATGGAAAGTTTCCTGCTGCCCTGCCTGACTCTGTGGCTGGATCCGGCAACCCCGCATCGGGCACTAACCATTTCTGAGCTACTAGTTTATCTGAGGGCCTCAGCTACCGTAGGCCTTCTGCACTCTGCATTGAGGAGCTAGGGCAGTGCTGCTGCATCATGCTTGTCCAGGCATAACGTCTGACCGGTGCCTCTCATAGTCAAGGCCAGGTCGGGGGTGATGTGAACTGCATCGGTGGCAGTGTGCATCAGGAGTGTGTGTTCACAGCACTGAATGGAATGGTGGTGGCACTGGAAGGATGCTTGTGTACAGTGGTTGGTCAAGCTTGTTGTCACGCCAAAGTTCCGTCTGGCCTTCTGTGACGTTGGTTGTCCAGATGGGGTTGGATGACCAATGTATGGTTGTCCTGGCATACTGAGGGTGTCTCGGTGTCACATTTTTCTGAGTGTGGTCGTTTTGCCCATCACAGTGTGCTGTGTCTTAATTCAGGGTGAAATATAAGTCTATGTCCTGATATGTTACTGGGTCCCGGCTTACCTTGCAACCATGTTTTCCTTACCATTACATATGTGCTCGCTTCTGAATAGAAATCTTGAGCCGGTCCTTGTTTAGTTCACGACTGTGATGAATGACATTAACTTGAGCAGGTGGGTGTATTTGCATTTACAGTCAATCTCAGCCCAGTGTCGAATACGATTGAGGGCTGTGGACCTTTCCTACACGAGGGAGGCGTTACGACTCGAAGAATGGAGGAGGCAACATGCTGATGGTGCATGTGTTGCCACTTAATATGCAGTTACCTCTGACAGCTTGTAAGTGAAGGCAACAGGCTTTGTATCAGTGTTGCGCAGTCCTCGGCTTGGGATGTGCTATATTTTTGTCCAGTGGATTTCTTAGTCCACATAATTTATCACGCACATCTGTTTTTGGATATACCGGCAGCAAGCACTGCTATTCATCGGCAGTCAAACTTTTGTCGACAGGTTAGCGTTCCTTTTTATACTGGCATGCATGTAAGTATGGGCCTGTCTGGGCTTCTGCGCGGGCAGGCAACATGACTTGGCAACTAGGACTGGTGGATTGTGATCCTGTCACCTCAATGCACATCTAGATTAAACTGTTTCTGCATTTATGTATAGTCTAGCACCCTAGTGCTGATGAAAATCTCCCGTGCTTGAGGATCTGTGTTGCACCAATCAATGAGCACTTCTGACGTCTGAAAATCATGCAGGTCCGAGTTGTCACATTCGGGACATCAGGAAATAAAACGGAACAATTGATATCAGAAGAGCGGCTGAAATCATAGCAGTAGCTTGTACAGCAGAGGCTATGTGTCTCACCATCGGCAGCGAAGGCACCTACCAGGTAGAAAGACGTGCTCGTGCCCACCTTCGCACTGTTCGCCCACGGTGTACGAGGTGGCAGGTTACCATGTGAAAGTGTTATCGCTAACCTGCTGGTAGCGTATCGCACGCTGTGCACAGAGGGCTAATTCCGTTGTTTCTTTCGCGGCTCAAGCAGCCCGAATCCATTTCACACAACAAGCTCACCTCACATTGCAGCGTGGATGCAACCTGTGCAGATCCTGATACCCGCCTGCTTAACCCAAACATAACCGCCTGCGTCACGTTGTCTACCCAGGTACTCACAGTGTTGAACCAGGTAAGGGTCCGATTTGGCACCGGCTCTTTTTTAATTAAATGATGCACAGCCAGTCAAGAGCTGTAGATTTCGGTGAAGCCGGCCGTACACTACGTGGCCTCTTCGTCACCAGTAGCAGACCAATGCATGCAAGAAATTTGAACATGTGGCATTGGGGCGATTAGACCGCGTTAGGAAACCACATTCATGCTGCACAGGTCTCGGAAGCGTGCTTGATTTCACCTATAAAGTACCGGGCTCCTCCTTACTACCGTACAGGGGCTTTCGTTTACATTGCAGTATCTCACACTCAGCCGTGACTCACAAATACCCCTGTCCGAACTTGCTTCCGGCCAACCTCAACGCTGCATTCATAGTTCTGCAGCCTTGTCGCCCTACCTCAGCTGCTTTGAATCATGACAAAGGAGTCAAACCTTCATCCTGAGGAGCAGAATGAGCCTCTGCTGACGGAGAGCACGTCCAGGTGGTGCATGTTTCCGGTTCAATATAACAGCATTTGGGAGTACTACAAAAAGGCAGAAGCATCATTTTGGACAGGTAATATTTCGTTGCCATCGATTGTTTTTAAACTACAGGCCTTCCTGGCTCGTTCCTACGTGTGATGGCGTTGGCCCGACTCCGTCTTCGCACAGAATCAGCGAATGAGTCCTCGCCGAGGGTTTAAATTAGCCTCCGCAATGCATTTAAGAAACTGTCTTTCTGAATTTTTTTACTGGGACTGTACCTTGACGTCGACGAAGGCCTGCTGTGACAATGGCGCATCCGACCAAGATGAGCCATTAGCATAGGCAATGCACACGAAGCGTGACACTCGTAATAAGATACTGATGTGGGTGCAGCTGAGGAAGTGGACCTTGCTCATGACATGAAGCATTGGGAGGGTCTCAACGACGATGAACGGCACTTCATTAAGATGGTTCTGGCATTTTTCGCGCAATCCGACGGCATTGTCCTTGAGAATTTGGCAGTCCGCTTCATGAAGGACGTTCAGGTTCCAGAGGTGCGCGAAATAACTCCCGTGTTACGCTCGTGCTTTGCGTGTGCTGGGGGCGTGTTGGCTGTGGCCGCGATTCCGACGTCAAACAGTACGCTGCGTTGCAGGCTCGTGCATTCTACGGATTCCAGATTGCTATCGAAAACATTCACAGTGAGATGTACAGCCTGATGATTGACGCGTACGTTAAGGATACTCAAGAGAAAAATAGGCTGTTCCATGCTGTGGACAACTTTGAGAGTGTCCAGAAGAAGGCCAATTGGGCCCTCAAGTGGCTGAGCAGGTACAACCAACTAAATGATCAAGATCGCCCTGCTCGAATGCCAAATTCATGGCAGTGTCTACTGCAGTGCAAACGTTCCAGATAGACTGCGTAAAGCACCGTTACAGATGCAAGGCTGGACGCTGAGTGTGACACTCAGTTGCTTGCAGTGACAAACGGTTTGCCCATCGCTTAATTGCGTTTGCGGCTGTTGAAGGCATCTTCTTCAGTGGAAGTTTCTGCGCAATTTTCTGGCTCAAGAAGCGAGGCTTGATGCCAGGGCTCACTTTCTCCAATGAACTCATATCGCGCGATGAAGGTCTCCACACAGATTTTGCCTGTCACATGTACTCGTACGCTTCTATCAGACCCTGGGCCAACCTGTTGAAAGAGATTCGTGCTAAACCATGGATCAGCTCACACATCTGTGCTCCACGTCCATGAACTTGCCATCATTTATGTCGCCTGCGCTGTTTTGCTGAATGCATGTCATCTGGTATCTTGTCGCTTTCTCTGTTACTGTCATTAATGCAAGCTTTGTGATGCGCATCCCTGGGTAGGTGCACATCGATTTAGCATGCTGCATGATTGAAAAAGAGTTGTGCCACTACCAGGTTTTGGTGCCGTTCATATTTGTTTTTGCATAAGCTGGATAGGCCAGTCAAGCTGTGGCCACTGTTCTGTGTGAAATGTGCTGAATCTCACATGTTGCAGGCTGCTGGAAAACAAGCTTGACCAAGACGAGGTGCAAGAGATCATCTGTGAGGCTGTCGAGATTGAGCGAGAATTCATCTGTGAAAGCCTCCCTGCCAAACTCATTGGCATGAACTCAGAGCTTATGTCCGAGTACATCGACTTCTGTGCAGACCGACTACTACTTGCACTGGGTTGCGATAAGCATTACAACACGGCAAATCCTTTCAACTGGATGGAACAGATTTCGTTACAGTATGTTGCTTTGCTGTTTTTTATTTGATTCGTATGCCCGTCCTCACGTGACTGTGTGCAGCTATTATTCACATCGAATGGTCCATCAATGTGGTATCTCCATGCAGGGGCAAAACCAATTTCTTTGAGCGCCGCGTGGGTGAATATCAAAAGAGCTCTGTGATGGCCAAGCTAAAGGATCAAGGCGATGTCCATGAATTCAAGACTGATTGTGACTTCTAGTACCACAGATGTATTGAATTGCAGGCAATGATTGCTTTTCAATGCGTGGCACGCCAACACTGTCATCTTCGCTCAGTGCAATTGATTTCTGATTTCTGAAGTATCCTCTTCCGCCTAAGCGCATGTCTGCCACATTATTTGTCACTGTTACTTGCCAGTATCATTCACACTTGTCCGCAGAGCTTTCATTGTAAATGCTTACTTCAACCTGAAATGGCTTTGACCTATCTGCTAATCATGTGACACGGACTAAGGTTGCTGGTCAAGACTGTACTGCACGTTTTAACATGTCACCAAATTGTTATATATATCCCTGTGTAAATTGTTGTGTGGTCTTCAACTCATCCATGATTTGAAGTGGTCATGCAATCTCAAACTGCTCTGCCATAACGTAGGGCGCATGAACAAGGTACATTGGTGCCCCTTATCAATCGATCCAGATTATCGCTCCAGAGTGGGTATACTGACAGGCCAGGACAGATGTGCAACAGTGCACATGGCCAAGCTACTCAGGTAATCATGTGGTATGGGTAGGGGTTTCACAAGCTGCATGCGGGCACTCCTGGTCCTCAACAATAAGGTCTGCAACCTGTTATACAGCCACTCTCGGGCACAGGATGGAAGTATATATACACAGTTATAAATGTACCAACACATTGACATACATGAGCACGTGTAGCAAACAGTGCTTGGGACATCTCAGATGACAGATTGTGTCTGGGTATATTCGGAAGTGTAGCTGTTGTATGACACATGAACATGCCAGTTTCACGAGGCCTGTGTGGGCATGACGGCTATCCCCGACACGGAACTTAACCGGACCTAAAGCACACCGTACTGAACACAGTCTCAATTCAAATTAGGGTCCTGTTTCTCTTCAGTGGAACTGTTGACTACCTCTCCCACCACGACCGTCTCCTCTCTGCCTTCATCCAGGCTGCCTATAGTGCCGGCAACAGTTTCTCCAGCTGCTTGTTGCACACATGCGCACAGGCGCCTCAGGTGCTGCTGTGCAGCCATGCAGGATGGCAAGCTAGCCTCTGGCAGTGTGAAGCACAGGGTCGGGAAAAGCTGCTTCACGGTGCCGTAGATGACGTACGCAGGAGCCTCCGCAGCCATCTGCACGGCTGTGTCGTTGATAGTGGCAAGGTGTCAGGTGCGATTGCTGCCCCGGGCTTGGTTTGTTGCCCATGTGCGGAACAACTGTCAGCAAAACATCACATGGCCGATGCAAAGTTTGTTGAACAAGGCATGAGAGCTTGTGCTTTGACAGTCAAGAGTCAGGTTGAACAGTCAAACCACAAACTGCGGCATCTACGTTGCGACAGGACTGATCGTCCCTGCAAGTCAGCGGCAAGCTGTACATGCTGCGATCCTACAGCGTACAGTCAGGGACAACCGTGAATCTCCTGATGGCCATGTGGCGCAGCGGCCTGACCATCACCACTTTCCAGTGCAAGATCCAACTGGAGAAGGAAACGTGCCGTGCTACCATATCAGGCGTCGGTGCTCTGACTGCCTTGCATCAGCAGATATGGGCAGCCATATGGGCTTGTGAGCACTGAAAGTTCGGTCAAAGGTGAGGAGTAGACGGGGTGCCAGGAGCAAGTAGAAATACAGAGTGAGTGCGGATTGATGTGGCACACACCTCGCCCTCGACCGGATGGCAGCCTGCCTCACAGTCAAAATGATCCCGCAGAATGTCGCACTGCGAGACAGCGGGAAGGTGTGCCTCAGAGCACGCTAGGCCGCGCTCTGCGCATGCGGCTGTGCAGTCGGCTCCCACTTCAGATGGGGCGACTGTGACATGGGATGGGATCGGCACAGGCGTTTCAGCAGTCTGCAAAGACATGCAAGATAATCAGAGAGCTGCAGGCTTAAGAACTCAGGAGCAAACAGATGTTATTGTATGGCCAGGAGACGAGCCATCCCACAGCCAACACTGTGGGTAGAACTGCAATCCGTGAGCTGCTGAGTGAGGTTGCCGAACCGGAGGGAGTGTGCTGTGTCTAGGCAGTGGCGTCTGTGACCAGGGACACCATCGGGCACTGGTCGTCGACCTGCGAGAGCGTGCCGCTAGTGAAGCTGCACGTCAGACACATCCAGGGACCAGCGCCATGACCAGCGCCGAAAACCACTTAACTACAGAATTGATCATCATACTAGTTCATGAACGGCTTGAAGCATCGATGATCTTCGTCTGCGAAACGTTCCTGGCAAGCTTGTCGCACGTGCGGGAAACAGCCCATCCCATGCCTCAAGCTAAATAGTGGCCATGGCATCATGCAGAACAATCCACAGCAAATCAGCGTGTAATATGTTGGAGCTGCATCACGATGTACATTCTTTTCATCGCTAACAAGTGGACAAGCGCACTCTGGGGCGTCCACTGTCCGAGAAGCAGAAGTGCCGATCATCGATGAAGCTGTTCTCATGTTCAGTGGAGAGCTGATGAGTCCGGCACTTCCCCATGCAGTACTGGAACTCATTGTCCCACTTACCTGTGTTAGCGTGCTCATGTATCCGATATTGCTCCTTTGCTAAGTCTGTGGCATTGAAGTCTGGCCACAAGCAGCAAGACACACAGTGCTCATAGCTAGAGCAGCACTGGTCTTCAATGTGGCATCTTCAGGAAGACACCAAGGTTAGTACTTGTCCTTGGAGGAATGTGCTGGAAAAGTTTACGTGGGCTCAAACACGCTGACAGAATGCCATTGAAACGAGAGCGCACGTGTCACAACTGTGAAGCGTGCCATTTGAGCAGCATCCAGAAAAGTAATCTAGGTCGCTTCGCGGACAGACGTAACCGGAAGAGTCCACAATGTAATTCCTGCAAACACAGCTCGAGGTCAGCAACACAATGCGCCATGTCCGCGGATGTTGTAACAATGACACGCAATCTATCCATTGCAGGCCAATACAGATTCGGTCAAACCTCCATAGATACTCGAATCGTGTGCGCGCGCATTCACTCGGAGTTTCCGTACACACCTTCCAGCTCCGCTGTTCTCGCACTCGAACTTGGGGCCCTGCCTGCGATAACATCCAAAGTAGAACCAGATAGGACGCAAGAATCCTAAAACCCTTCCAAAATTCCATTATCACTCACCAGTTGCCAATGGGTAATGAAGTGGGAATACCTTGCAGTCACGCTTCCGAGAGACACCAAGAACGCAACTATGACGACGGCAGCCAGCAACGCTGCTGCTGATTCAGCCATTTATGATCGGCAGATTTGGCACCTATGCCATGATATGCCACGTTCTGTTGGCGTGCCCGTCTCCGACAGGATCTCTGCTTCACGAAAATGCACAGCAAACAACGCAAATGTCGTCCTAGAGTATAAATTGTTTACGAGTTCAATTAATAGTGTAAATCGAACGCTTTCGGACACTTGACTCGTACTGATGTCTTGCTAAGCAACGAGGTTTCCAACCGTCATCCCTTCCACAGCCCGCATATGGTTACCGAACACTAACTAATAAAGAAGCGACATGGTCAAACGGCAGGCTTTGTGTGCCATGCAGTTTCCATGTGGCAACCCTCTCTGCCGAACGATGATCATGAAGTGGCGAAGTGTCCTTCGTTGCCTCCCACTGGGCCCGGTGCACAGTCACTGAATCAGCGCTATCACACGTAGCACCTCCACAATAAGAAACCCTGCCATGTGCAAGGTGGACTCTGTCTCGCCAGCATTCCATGCCCAGCTGCAGACTATGCATTCATAGTTCACGTCTCACGAGACCTGGACGAGCGCGCCGTCCTGCGTCACATCGAATCACGTTTACCTCCCGCAGTGCATGTGTGGACAACTGCCATCACAGTTCCCAGGCGCGCCCGATCATACATGCACGTGCACTTGCCTTGTCAGCAGTCACTAAAGGATGGTCAGCACCTTCGGATTCAAGAGGTCACACGTGTGGGCCAGCGCTTGGGTGGCGCGCATGCAAGCTCGTTCCCCTTTCAGATCCAGTTATCAGTGTCCGGATTGCAAATATGGCGTCTAGGGAGAGATCTGAATGAAGTTCATTCGGCACAAGTGTCCCCTAGCATGTGGTGGTGCTGGTTACAACACATGCACCACCTGTCTTCAGACAGGAAGTGGTCAACCCCAAACACATTAAATACCAATACTGGGAGCAGATACAATACTGACCAAGTTATATGAGTAGATATGTGGACATCAAGGCTTGGGACGGGAGGCAGCCGCAGCCGTAAACCCATTTCCGTGAACAGCTGCGAGCAGCATGCGCACAATGTCGATGGGGATCTGTCGCCCTGCTTACAGTGGATAGCGCCAACTACCTTGGCCTGCACCTTCACACAGCAGGTATACGGGAAGCACAAGTCGTAGCAAGCGTTGACACAAATATCAACAACAAAAAATCACACAACTCGATCAGCCTGTCCTGAACACCTCTCACTCATGTATGCATGGTGCCCTGCACCCATGCATCACTGCATGATGTCGACAAACTTGTTCCTCACATGGTCTACAGCCCAATCTGCCACGTCTGCGCTTCCTTTGTGGGTAGCTTTGTCATTGGCACGGCGGCCTGCGCAGAGCGCTCATGCGGGATTGCCCTGAGTGTGACGGCCGCTACGCGCCCCCTGCCATTGCCGGACGGGTCCCACTTCCATGATGGATGAGAGATCCCCCTGTCCCGTGTGGTTCCAAGTGGGAGGACTCTGTTGAGGGCCCTCCTGTGTCTCAGTTTCATCCGTCCTTATGCGTAGGGGGGAATGTGGCCGATACCCGGCTAGGTTGGGCGTGATACCCGACATTTTCCTGTTTTTCAGTGGTACATCATCATCGTAATGGTGCTTGTTGCCTAACACAGCTACTTCTGCAGGGAAAGAGTGCTGCTGCTACAGGCCCTGAAATGATTTCCCTCATTGATTTTGTTATGATTGAGGTGTCCTGCAGTACTTGCCCTGGTTGGGGATCGTCAAGATTGCCCAACAGCTTGGATTCGGTCCGACCATCGTCACGATGCATTATCTCTGGCCGCGTGAGTGCAAAGGTAACAGCCCAAGAACGGTTCCCCTTGAAAGGCCACCTTTTGCACACGGAGCAGGAAGTGTCTGCAGCTGACACCTCACAGACCAACCCCCCCCACGCTGCCCTGCTTTGTACCGACTGCACAGTGGCATGCCCGTGGTGTCCTGTGCTGTCTGGAGTTTGAGTGTGTTATGCTCCATGGGAGCTGAAGTTGGCTCGCCACCATCCAGCAGATTGATGCCGCCCAAACAGTACCACAGGTTTCATCTGTAATGCACAGTTCGGGTACAAACAGCAACTGCCAGGGCTGCTTGTGCCCGCCGACGCAGCAGCCACGAAGCAGATCCAGGATATGTCACACAGCAACACCCAGTTGCAACAGTCAGAAGCCACCCAAACCTCCACCAACTGCAGCATTGAAATCCTGGTTCCAAGTTGGGTCCGCATCAGCGCGTTGCACATCCAGAGCTTGCGTCGGTCCACCCCCAAGTCCACCGCGCTGCCACGCCAACGAGAGCGCTGCCACGCCACTCCAGACCACCGTACAGGCGCCACGCATGGCCTTGCCACAGCTGCAGTCCACCATGCCAAACACCTCAGCAAACCTATCCAAAGCAGGCCAAGGCCAAGTAGGCAGTGCTCATGTGCTGGGCGGTGCAGGGCGCCCGGTGCCGCCTGTACGACCAGCGGTGCCCCGGCGCAAGCCAGGCCCCAACCCAAACCCACCCCCACCACCAGCCGCTCCAGCCCCCGGCGCAGCACTGCCGGGCCCCGCTCCACCTATCCGTGCACGTCCCGCTGCAGCACCAATCTTCACCCCAGCGCCAGCAGCAGACGTTCCATACACTCCTCCTGGGAGCGACAGCACCGCGCTGCGCTGCGCTGTGGCGCCTTTGGGCGCCCCCTGGCATCCCGGCGGCCCGGACACCCCTGTGGACGCGCAGCGCCCCCGCACAGCACCCGTGGCGGTCGGCCCTCGGCCTCCGCAGGCGCGGTCCGATGCAGCTGAATGGGCCATCTCTGGAGTGAGGCCGCCGACCAGCCCGAGGCCCCCCCACTTCTCCAGGCTACCGGATGCTGAGCTGCCCTGCTGGACGGGGCTCACCGCTCGCGCGGGCGCGACATTCGCGACCGAGGCCGGGCCTGTGCGCGCAGGAGTATGTGGCGCTGGCGAGCGGGCAGCGCCCGACTGGGCACGGCCGGCCAGCAATGGCAGCGCATGGTGGTTGCTAAGCGGCGCCCCTCTACCTGTGCCAGGCCGATGGCCAGGAGGGCCCCGTTCGCTCGCCAGCGCCGCAGCCGCCGCGGCCACCAGCGCCTTGTCCAAGTCCTCCTGGCTGATCGTAAAGTCGCTCTCGGCCTCCTCCCGGACGCGGTCCGCCTTTTCATACGCGATGTCCCTGCAAACAACCAGCCGCATGGCATGGCGCGGAGTCTGTGATCCATGCATGCTTGCAGCGAACTGTCACCGCCACCACACCAATAACTTCACTACACTCATAGAGGCATCACCCTGTCACTGACGTACACGGGCGTATCACCCAAATGGCCGCTCGACTGCCGTGTCCACATTCACACACGCCCGCCTTACAAACTGGTCGGGAGAGGCATGCTGTACACGCACGCACGACGGGCCGCACTCTGGCCGTGCGGATGCGCCATGCATGTCGAGAACGCCAACGCTCGCGAGCCGGACAGGTACCGCCTTGAGCCGCGCCTGCATGGCACGCGCGGTGGTGCACACGCGGCGGTCCATATCGGTGAGGAGGCTTGACGCAGCCGTGTTGAGCGCCTCGAGGGCGGCGACGCCGTCGGGCAGGCGGATGGTGCGCTTTGCGGCCGGCAGCAGCGGCGCAGCAGCGACGCGCACGTCGGCCACGCGGTCCGTGCACAGCGGCAGCAGCGCGGGCAGCAGGTGCTGTGAGAAGAACGTCGCGGAGAAGGTGGCCAGGGCAGCATGGGCAACGTGCGTGAACACGAGCCGCATCGTCGCTGACCTCGACCGCGCGAAATCCCGGATGATGCGGATGATGACCTGCGCAGCACGGCGTGCGATGGCGATTGGCACCGGCAGCGCGGAGCGATGCATTGCAGGTGCCCATCACGGAGCGCGTTGCTGCCCATGATACCTACATCACTGACGCTGATGGGATTATGCAGACAGCGGGAGCTCAGGCATGGCCGATCCGGGTGCCCACATAGGAACGTTATCCTACTGTGCATGGTATGAGCGAGGGCAGGCGGCGGGAGGGGCACGCAAGCGTTCAGCCGAGAACTCAAACTAGTCACACCTCTGTGCGTTGTCGCTCTTTCGGGAGTTGCCGAAAGACGGCGCAGAGGGCGCCCGCAGCAGGCACCAGCACTGCGCGTACGCCGCTCTCCAGCATGCGCAGCGCCAGCGGCAGCAGTGCGTCATGCAGCAGTGCGGCGGAAGAGGTCGGCAGCACAGCCGAAAGCGGCGGCAGCGCCTCCGCCACAGCGGCAGCATGGCGCCATCGGTTGCGGCCGTGCGTGGTGGCCGCCGCCGCCAGCGCAGCCACGACATCCCGCGCTGTGCGGCTGTCCATCGGTGCCATGCGTGGGAGCGCAACCGGCAGCGCGTGCAGCGCGCGCAGGCTGACGGCAGCGCTTGTGTCGCGCAGCAGCGTAGTTAATGGCCGCAGCAGATGAGACAGCCCACCTGTCACGTCCACCAGCATGTACAGCTGATGTAGCTGCGACGCAATGCTGATGCGGACATCCTCCTGTATCAGCACCTCCACGAGTTGCACCACTTCAGTGGCCACCCGCGGAAAATGGTGACATAGGTGGTGATACGGCCCTGAACTGTTGATGGCAGCCTGTGGTGGAGGTGGTGGTGGGATTGACACTGATGGTGGCTGCGAACAGTCACTGCAGACATTGCGACACAGTGAGGGCATGTTTGGGGCGAAAACCTCGAGCTGACCATACCTCCAGCAGGGCATGCCACGTAGACGAACACCCGATCAAGCGAACTTGGATCAAACACACTATATGCACACGGTTCAGTTGACGAGTTGGAACCGCATTTTGGGTGGCAAGGAATGATGGCGAACAGCTGAAAGATACCATGCATGCGGTGCATGTGCACATTGGAAGACAAGGACACGCCATTGGGTCTGCAGACAGCCGCAACAACGTGTCCAGGTATGGCTCCCGCTGCAGATCGGGGGCGCCTTCGGGGGACATGGCTAGCAGCAGCGCCGGAAATGCGCGCGCACACTGCAGTCGCGCCTGCGCGGGCCCCCGCAGCGCGAGGTGGCAGTAGCACCCGAGGAGCATCGCCGTGTCGCGCTGCTCGAGCGGCCGCAGCGCCATCGGCAGAGGCGTCGGCGCTGCAAACGCACCCGCCAGGGCAGCCACGGCCTCAGGGTCTGCGTTTGCGCATGGTGGGGGCTGCGCGAAGAGCGGCCGAAGCGCCGGGAGGCACATGGCGCGGGCACCCGGGGGGACTTCCGGGAGGATGGCTACCAGGGTCCGCAAGGCCGCATGGCGGACGGACGCATGGTCGTCCTGCATGTCGGCGGTGCCAATTGACCACCTGTAGTTCCTCCTCGTCACAAATGCGCCATCTCTGGATGCAGCAGCGGGTACGTGTGCTGCTGTACAGCACATGGAGCATCGCGTTCTCATGCCCGGTATGTGGACACGTTCATCGACAGCAACATCCAATCTACGAGCCAACGGGCAATCCATGCAATCATGTGGACGTCGTTTCGCCTGGATGTAAGACCCTTACAGTTGCACACCTGTAACAACTCCACAAGCTCTGGCAGAAGCTGGGAAGCACAGCGGTCGGGCCCGACCGCAACCGCTAGAGGCTCAAATGCGGTGCGGCAAACAGCGGCCCGTATCTCTTGTGACAGGTCCTGGCAGAGCAACCGCACGGTGCCAACAACCCTGGTCAGAGCCTGCACACCACCCCAAGCTACAGGTACGCTGGCTGTTGACAGTGCTCGGCACGGTGTCATGGCAATGCTCCTTGCGCTGGAAATTCCCGCCGCCGCCCGAGCTTCACAGCCAGCAGTGTACAACTGCAGGCCATGCGTTGCTTAACCATGAAACACCGCGAAAAATGTGCCTCAGGTGCCAGTTACAGCAGACGCACTGGTGATACTGCCTGGAACTGCTGGCCGGGGTCGCATGGCACAAAAGCTCAGTATTGATTCCGTTTGCACGAGTTCGCCTCAGGAATTGGTAATTGTACAGGACCAGCAACTGCCCTGAAGCAAAACATGCAGTATAGCCCGCAGCCCACAAGGCCGCCTGTGGCAGAAGCCAGGGGAAACTGCATGGCACCCTGTTCACAGCTAGAATAGTGAGCCTATCAGTGCTCCATGCCAAGCACCAGGATGTACGGGACGAGGGGTCGGCTGAACGGTGCCCCTGCTCTTTAGGTTCCACTGAAGTGGGCCTTTAACGAGCGTGCAACACATATGAGCACTACGATGGCCATGAAGGCTTCGGCATGTATCACTACTGTCATGAACACTGCTCTGATAGTCCATGCATGACGGCTTTGGTCAGTTTGTGCTGTGCTACAGGGCCTGCCTGCACTGCCTATGGGTGTCTGACACAAATAGCACTGCATCCCGGCCATGCAAATGACCATTGAATGAATCAAGGTCCTTGTGGAGCATGTACAATGGAATTCGCGAATTGCCCGTGTGTGCTTCAACCTGTTAGAACATCTGCGTGAAAGATAATTGCAGGGAGATGCAATGGCTCACCTCTTCATTCTGCCGGCATGCAGAGGCCGCAGCAGCCAGGAGCGAGCACGCACGTACACGCTGGTACAAACTGCCACCAGTGTCTGGATGGCTTTCCCTATTGGCCAGGGCAGCGAAAGTGCCAGCTTCGGCAGTTCCTTCGAGGGAAGGCGCAGCGGCAAGTAGTGTGCTCTCCCAGGCTATCCAGACATCTTCTGATTGGTTCTGGGGCTTGGCTCGCACCTGCTGCAGTATAATTGGCCACAGCTCTTCAAGGATCATCCGCTTCTGCAGGTGGTGTCAGCGTGAAACCAGAGTGTGCATGCATACCTTGTGTATTCCATTCCTCTTCATGTAACGCCGAGGCCAGGTTTTACGCACGTAGAACATACATACGACCCGAAACGCAACACTGGGCTCTATACTGAAGTAAAGTTTAGATTACAGATCCCTGGCCGGCTCGTAATGCCGCCAGCTGCGGCGGTGTCCGAATTAGGGACAGCCTGCATTATGTGGCTACAGGGGTTCGGGGCCTGTCGAGGGTCCATGTTTCACCTGCGCCGCGGCTGAACTGGAAAATAAACTTCACCCCTTGTCAACAGCACAGCCCTTGCGACTTGATCAGCCGATCAGTGCGCTGGCTGGACCTGACAGCAGATCGTGAGTGACAGGTGTACCAGTAGTGGGCATGTTCGTGGCACTCAGTGACGTGGGTACGGAGTCGAGGCGCTGTGGCGAGCACAGAATTGGCCACGGAGACTCAGCATACAGCACGCGTAGTGACGTGAATAGGCACAGCAAAATTGCACGACTTACGCGGTTGGTATGAAGGACGTGACTAGTTGTTATCATGCAACCATGATCATCCACTTGAATTTGCGGTTTCCCGGGTGGGCAGCAGCAAAGCAACGAAAAAGGTGACCTGTGCAGCCAATTTGAGGCTTCGAATGCTTTTTTCGAAGGACTGTTCGTCGTCTCGCGGATAATGCCCGTCTCAAATGCACAATGCTTTGACATCCAAAGCATTGCAGGAGTGCAGTGCTTGCCTGTGATGTTAATGCGATCGATGTGTTGCGTGGCGAAAGTTGTACATGAAAGCCACGTCGGCAGGCCTGACTCGCCGTTTGTGGAACAGGCTGCGGGCACCACAAATGTATGGCGTTGCGGCGAGACGCGGCGTCACGCGGCGTCCGAGTTGAGGTGCCACGTCAGTCGCGGCCTCCGAACTGCCCTCGAAAGTACAGGGGGACAAAGAGAATTGAATTACTACGGTACACAGCATTCACAACGCACTAGCCGATCCAAAGAATGCATGAATGAAAAAACCTTTGAAATCTTTCAAACTGGTGCTTTGGTCGGCCTCAGTTGACGACGTGTAGATCCCATGCGTATGCCTCGGGATCTGTGGCAACACTATACAGCGCCCACTTTGATGATGCCACATAAATCCAGAAAGGAAGAAGCTCACTGGCAGAAGATGTTGTTCAACTATCGCCTGTAAGGACTCCGCAAGCAGAACTCTATGCACCGGACAAGTACCTGCAGCTGCTTTGAGATATTTGCAAACGGTGGGCGTTAGGACCGCTCTGCCTTGAACTGCTATAATTTTCGGTAAGGTCTGAAATGCGTGTGCAACTTGGAGCGGCTCGACGCTTTGTAGGTAGAGAGCACATCTGTCAATCACAGATAGCGACTCGTCCACCTGCAGAGCGTGCACGACGGTGCTTGCGGAATGTCAAGATTGAGGTTGGTAATCAACGTGAAGCACATTGGTCATGTAACAGCACAGGCTGCCACCATGGCTGCTCAGCAGCTGGCACACCTCGAATCGTTCGACTTCGGCCTGTGGGACTTGCTGCGTCGGGACATGAGCTTCAAGCCTTTCGTCTAGAAGCTGAAGTTTCCGTAAGGACTGCAATGCAGCAGACATCTACACCTGACTGTGGACAAGGTGTGAAGGCACAGGCAGGGACTGACAACTGTGTTCGTCTTGTTGATGTGCCAAATGCCACGAAATCGTCACACCACATGTGAAAAGTCTCAAGAAGGAAGACCTGCTTGCATGGGAAGGATAGTACACTGCGGTGCAATCGCAACACCGTGCTGCATGCTGCAGTGCCGACGGATCTGGTGCCTACAGGGATCTCGCAGCATCCCTGTGAAACCAATTCCTCAATGCTATTCCTCAATGCCACATCTTACGACAGCCCAACGATGCATGCATGCGGTGCGATCCGCAAAGAGGCTTGTCGACCCCAGTAACAGCTGGTTTGTATAATTTACCATGATGTATGGCGCAGAACGCTTGACCAGGGAGGCGCCAACTCTTGCCGCACACGTACAGCACAGCTGCAAGGCTGGCCTAGGAATTGCCTAGAGCCCCACCAATTTCCAGAGAAGCAACAAGGAATACTGTGTAGCAAAATTCCAGTTCAGCAAGTTCAGAATCCATATCCTTGCCTGGTGTTTTCAGAAAATGCTTGGCAGCTACGCCCTCCCAGATTTTGTCAGAAGCGTGCAAACTCTTGCACACGGCAAGTGCAGTGAACTGCTTGCAGCTAGTGCCTGGAAATAGCGCGTGCCACCTTGGCTGCGTGGGAATCGAAGCTGTGACACCGTCACCATGGCAGACGACCGCGCTAGCCAAAGCAGCTTCTCATCCGCCTCGACAGCACTGTCCCAACAAACCACGAAGGCGGGGCTGAGGCGGCTAAAGAAGAAAATTTGCAATAGGTTCTGGGACTATGTGGACGACTTCACAGAGTGGCGATGTCTAAACCGGGCGTACGTGTCCAACGTGGTCAACTCACATGGAAGACTGTATTGCATTGTTTGGAAGTCTATCAGGATGTAGGGATAATTTTTGGATGGTACGGTGCAAAACCAGTCGCGGGCTGCTCAGCATACAGAGCTTTCCGAAGGCCTCCGTTGACATAAAATATCGCCTCTACAAAACGATCCACATATATGAGGAGCTCATTGAGCAGATTCCTTTCATTTCAAGAATTTACGATGTCGTCGAGGACAGAGGGGCGGTGCTCATTTGCGCAGAGTTCTGCCCTCGAGGCACTCTGTGTGATGCACTAAACCAGTTTGGATGCATCAGCAATACAGGATGGCTCGTATGCGAGGCACGCGCCCCCACTGCCATCAGAACGGTATCCCAGATCGGTTCATCTCAACATCCACAATGAGTATTGTGCTGATGCAGGCCCTAGTCCCGCTGATGATTGTCCTCCACCACATGCATGCATCTGGTGCCGTTCATCGAAACGTGACCCCATCATGCATCTGGTTCCACATTGACGGATCTGCTCGCATCGGTGGACTCGAACTCGCCTCACAGCTCTCTGATGTGGTCCACACAGACATTGTTGGATCACTGGAGTTTGTTGCCCCCGAAATGCTCCTCTTCAATGCTTGCCAGCCATCAGCAAAGACTCCTGCAACCGCTATGTCAAGACCGTCATTCTCAGGTCCAACTCAGCTCTCCTACAGCTACTCTTTCGACGTGTGGTCCCTTGGAGTCACTGTGTTCCTCTGTCTGACTGGCTACCTGCCCTTCAACGGTGGTCCAGACGATGATGCGGAACTGCTATTCCAGAACATTCTGCTATCGGAGCCAGAATACCCCCAGGACATGGATGCACAGGCCGCAGACTTCGTGCGAGCATGCCTGACAAAAGAGCCCAGTGACCGCCCGGACATCCGCGAACTGCTGGCCCACAAGTACATGCAGAATCACCTGCAGTGGGAGCGGGGTCTGTCAGAGCGAACACCGGATTCGTTCTACGAGCCACCGCCTGAGGAAGTGCAGCAGCAGCACGTGCGTATCTGCAGAGCCTTTGCCTGTAGATCCTCGAGATGTCAATGAGCGTAGCATGGCAATGTGCATAGCTGCGTGCTGGTTGACGTGCGGTGATGCTCCAGCGCGTGGCACCTCTGTTTCTGGTGTTGCGTCGGAACGCGTACGCCAGCATGTAGCTGGGTTCGTCAAGGCCAGCTGCTTGGGGACTTGTCGCTTGTGGGGTTTCGTGTTCGGCCTCCTCCGCCCCTGTGCACAGTTGCGGTGAGGCCATCGCCCGGTTGGGATTGCTGTGGTTTCTGAACTGCTCTGTTCTTGTTTTCTTCAAATTCGCGGTCATTGTTTGGAGCAATATCGGGGCCTTTGTTCATCCGCAGCATCGCACAGAGCATAGTTCGCTGCATGCGTCGGTATAAGGCCCCATCTGAACGCTCTGGTCTCTTGCATGCGTGTCCATGTGCACGTGCATATGCTCACAGCGACTCCCACAGCCCAGCACAGCAATAGCCGTAGGCTAGGTTGGGAAGAGTTCTTTGCGCAGCTCTACGCTATGTGACCTTCCTCTCATGGCCAAACCGTTTTCCAACATGTGTTCATCGTGTTTGCATGAACTAGGCAGCCCTGTCTGCAGTCCAGACCTATGGTGCAGTCCGTCATTAGGCACGAGCTTCGCAGGCAATACAGCACGGACCCATGCTGTCTTTTAGGTCTCACTCTCAGGCCGGCTGCGCTCGATGTTCAGCCGGTCCTCCCGGAACTTTCCGAAGTGTGTCGTGTACCCGGAGGCACCTCCAGTGCCTCCAGCAGCCGTCCCGCCTCAGGCTGCAGCTGCAGCAGCCGATGCGCGGCGGCCGCGTGGATCGCCCCCTGAGTCCCGGACAAGCTACATCTCGTACCAGCCGCGTCCCTCTGCCATCGGGGTGGGCGACTCCAACAGCGGCAGCCACATCGGGCAGCAGTTCCCATCGCGGCCGCCCTCCCATAGCGGCGTGCCCAAGTGGAAGCACTTTCCCGGCATGGCGCAGGCTGCCGGCATTGGTAGCCGAGCTTCCGTAGAGCTGCTTCACGAAGCAGAACAGTGCGCCCTCAACAACCGTGCATGCTTTGCCACTGTAGATACCCTGACTCCAGTGTATCGGACCACTGCCGTGCGTGTCAGCCCGGTGAACGATGCCAAGTGCTCTATACCGGTCCGCTACCAACGCTGCGTCGCGCCAGCCTGCGGTGGTGCAGCTTCCTCCTGCCGCACGTTTGCACAACTGTTCAGTACTAGTACTACATGGCCGCATGGCTGCCGAGCCTGTGTAGTGACTGAATATTATCCCGTTTAAGGTTGTGCAGTTACAGCTACATGGATAGCTACCACGAAGTAAGCAACCTGCGGGTCAGCTGTGTGCACGCCTGTGAGCGCCTTGAGCACGCGCAGGGCAACGCTGCGTAGCCGTAGAGCAGCGCAGATTCGAACCGGGATCAGCACGAGCAGATCTTCTCAGCACCCGCCGCTCAAGGAAGCGCTACTGCTATCCTCTACCAGCTCCATAACGCCCATGCAGTGCACAGCAAATAGCCCCCCTTGCATCAAGTACGATGTTACAGGTCCCACAAGTATGACAACGTCATGCACCGGGGCAAGGTCTCGTGTGCGACATCCACGCCGCTCCCTGGTCCGCTCTCATCATCGGAGCGTGTGAATGCGTGGGAGTGCGGCAAGCCCCCGGACGGCAGCGCTGCACCCTCGCAGCCCGCCCGCGATGATTCGCAAGCGGCCGTCCCCCGATTGGGCCTAGCGGGGTCCCCAATCCCCCCGCAGCCGTCGTCGCTGCTCGGGGGGGATGCGGTGATCAACATCCCCACGGGTCATCATGACGATGCTGGCGCAGCGGCGGTGCCTGAGGGGGAGGGGGAGACCCCGGCGCAGATCAGGTCGCCGCGGGCCGTGGCTGGGGACAAGCGCTGGAGTGTGAAGTGGATCAACTCATGGACGGGTGACACGTCTCCGCGGGAGCCGATCACGTCGCCGCGCGGCCCGCCCGTCGCTCCAGGACCATCGGCAGCCGCCGACCGGGCGGCGCCAGGCGGCAGCTCGACGGTGGTGGAAGAGGTGTCGGAGGAGGTGGGTGAGGTGTCACAGCACGGGGAGACGGCAGTCGTTGGCGTCGGGCGGCGGGGGCTGGTGGACGTGGGGGATGCCGGGGACGGGACGGTGATGTGGAGTCGGAGCGTACCGCGCACACCTGCGTCTCGGACGTCTGACGGCGGTGCCAGCAGTGCGGTGGCACCAGCTGCGAACGGCTCCGGAGACGATGAGGATGTTGATATCGGAAAGGTGCGTCGCCGCTGCTGGTGAGGTCGTCACCAGTCACGTCTCGCCTCGGATTGTGGCGTGCCAGCGAGCGTGCTTCGAGTCTGAGCCTCGAGCCGTGCCCCGCAAACTGTTCAATTATCGCTCGCAGATTGCGTGCAGGGGATTCAGTGCTAGTTGCACACGTGGCAGCAGCGGCTGATTCATCCCTGCATGCAATCCTACGCCATTACACTCCGGAGTTACGGAATGTGGCCATGTAACTGCTTGTTCTGTCTAGTGCTGTGGCATGTCGCGTGTTTGGGGCATGGTGATGCCACAGGTATACGGGGGCGCAGGTGTTCCGCTGGTGCGCTATGTTGTGTCGACTAGTAGCGAACGCGAGAAGGTAGAATGCAGGTTGGCACCGAGCCTTCCTTTGGCGATGCGTTTGGCGATGCGTTTGTGAGGCTACACGGCTTCCCGTAGCCTGCCCTATAGAGGTGCGTGGAGCGTGCACGAGCAACGCATGGGAGTCACCCCAGCAGGCTGGTGGATTGTGAATGCCTGCCCGGCAGTGTTGGGTGGCTGTGCTACATGTTCAGGCCCATTGCCATCGCACGAACCCAGTAGAAGGCATTCTCCCAATATGGATATCTTGACTGCCCGACGGTACCACTCATGTGCATCTTGTGTGGCTTGATTTGCCCGGGCGGTGTTAGGGGCAATCCAGTCTCTGCATGTGCACAAGGGCAGCTGTGGCAACGCATGTCTGCTGGTGCTGCAGTATGCTTGCTTGGGAAACTGTGTTGCCGTGCTTGCTGCTCTGTCACCGCCCAGATAGAACCGAACTACCAATGCAGGACTTCGAGCTCACAGACGACCAAGACACGTGAGTCCGAGGCAGATGGCATGGTTTAGCTGCAGCTTGAAACTTTTGCGACGGGCACCGGTCACAGTGGATCGATGCCTACCAACTCCTGGGGAACACGGCTTGCTTTTTCCCTGTTCAGTCTCACCAGTTGCTCAATGATCAAAGGCTGTGCCAGCTAGCTGCTCAGTGCATTTGCGCTGTCCTGATCAGCTTGATAGGTTCTCCTGGACATGCTCCCTGGTGTTGTGCTGTTCAACTTTAATGACAGGACTTTGAGCAGTGGAATGGTTGCACTTAGCATGCACTGCATACACCCCTGCCATCCGCCAAGGTGGCCAAAGCCTTGATGTCACAGCTTGCCACCAGCATGTTTCCTCTTGGTCGTGCAGCGGACAGTGAAGGGCAAGAACTAGCTTTTCACAGTGTATGCTCGATTGTCGTGCCTGTGGACAGGCCTGCAACAGGGACATGTAATCAGGAAGGACTTTCCAGTTGTGCAACAACATCTGCACGGTTTAATAATTTACGAATTTTCATATAATCTATGTAACAAATTTGGCCTCATGCCGAACTCAAACGGCCATTGTCACAGCACCCCTAATGGTAGGGGCGGACAAATGTAACACGTGGCAGGAGGGGGCACCACCACAGGGGCGCCATACAACAGAGCCACCACTTCAGGGCAGACCATTCAGGCCAAAACAGGCCGCGCAACACAGTTGTAGGAAGAGGCTGTCGAGTACACACAACACAGGAGCCATCCAGCAAGAACGTGGCTACCAGACACAAGCAATGGTGCTTCATAAAACCAGGCGGGTGACGGCCCAGGGCCCCTGCAGGGTCAATGAGGAACGGGACAAGACATGCCCAGGCGACATCCACCGAAATAGAGCCACAGGGAAAGCAGCATGCAGCACTTGTTCTGCCTGGG
Source organism: Ulva armoricana (assembly GCA_032360965.1). Taxonomy (NCBI): domain Eukaryota; kingdom Viridiplantae; phylum Chlorophyta; class Ulvophyceae; order Ulvales; family Ulvaceae; genus Ulva; species Ulva armoricana. Next base: position 3,508,954 of record JAUMHO010000007.1, read on the forward strand.
CGGACCCAGCACAAGCCATGGTAAGGTCCTTGTGGAGGATGCCAACAAATGAGCTGCTGAACAATGTTATGACAGGTGTTCAATTGACACCGTCTGTGTTCCCGTCTGATCTGCCACACCCCAGCCAAGTACGGGCAGGAGGGGAATACATCTCACTGTCATTGCACAGTCCACTACAGCAGGACTCGACAACTGCAGTGGTGTTGTTCACACAGTCCTGCGTGTAGTGTTGTCATGAGCTTGCAAAGACCTTGGACCAGAATGGCTCCGGGAGGGTATAGGATTGTGTTAACTTATGGATTAGTGTATCTGTCGGGCAGTAGCCTCAGGGGAGCCATCAGCATCACTCCCAGTGATAGCATGCAGTGGTCCACATGTTGTGTCTATAGCTCGTTTGTATCTATGTCATCGTCTAAGCCTTGTGAACGCTCAACCTTGCGCACGACGTCTTGCAAGTCTGATGTTGTGCACACACACCAGATCACGCTGCGCCTCACAACAAATCAAGCTGCGCTCACAGCTGCAGAGCTGAGTGATGCCATACAGCGGATATACAGAGCATCATCTGACTGCAGCCGCGGCGTGATCATGGTGACCAGCATGGCTCAGTTACACATGCGAGCCACGACGGTACCAACTTGTATGGTGCGGTGGGAGGGGCTTTTGTTCCTCTGGTACCAACTCGAGTTCAGCAGGGGATCCTGCGTGCACAGGCACATGTGTGCTGGAACGAAACGCTCCATCACGCTTATGGCCTGGGGAAACGACCGTGACGCGTTTCTTGGCAGCCACTCTGCGTTTGGATTCTCACGAAACAGACTCTTGTCCGAGTGTTTACAGCCATGCAAGCACACCCCCCCCCCCCCCCCCCCACAGTGTCTCCTTCACCCGTCTCAAGCAACTGAAATGCTTGCACATTGTTGGCCTGACAATTGGGATCCACACTCTGGTGTATGCAAACGACAGGCGTATCCAAAAAGCCTGCTGGTGGATCCCACACTTCAAAGTGTTCAACTCTAACTCTGCATGGCCCTCTGAAATGGAGGACCGCAACCCATCAAACATGACCACACCCACAACGAGCATGACCGCATCAAAAGACGTCCATCACGGTGGCTATGGCCGCTTCTAGATCCCCATCATGAGAGGCCAGAAGAACGCGCGCATACTGATGTGGGATGTTGGTGATCTCCACCAGCCTCTCCGTCGCCTCCTCAAGGTTCAGCTCCTCCACGTGCGCCTCGCCAGCCTCCTCTGCACCCTCACCCCCCCCCTGTTCCTCATCTTCTTCCTCCTCCTCCTCGTCCTCCTCCTCTTCCTCCCCCTCCTCATCATCATCGTCATCATCGTCCTCCGAGTCATCAGCCTCCGCCCCCCCGGGCCCACTCCCCTCCTGAAGCCCCCCCCCCGCTCGTATCAGCTCCATCAGAGCCTCCACCTCCGCCTGCCCACGTGCCCCCCCCGCCACAGCCTCACTCGCCTCCGGCGGCCCCTCCCCGCTGTCACGCCGGTGCGTCACCTCCGCCGCGGCCGCTGCCGTCGCCGCCGCAACCGCGTCATCCGGGGCAACCCTGAAGATCTCCGCCAGCAGGCTCTGCATCGCCTCCACGCGCAACCGGTTGTCCCGTGCCCGCACACTCTGACGCTCTGCGCCACCACCGGCCTCCGCGCCGCCGTCGAAATCGCCCGCCGACACCGCAGTGGCCGCGCCCGCCGCCGGCCCGACCTCCGCGCGGCGGCCGCTGGGAGGAGTGTTTGCTGGAGCGGCTAAAGTGGCATCGGAAGCGTCCGACTTCATCGAGGTCGAGGGCGACCACGCTGGAAAGGGCCGAGTGGGGCCTGCACTGCGGCTGCCAGCTGAGCTCACCATCGTCACATACAAACCGAGTGTCAACACTCGCGCGGCCCTCGGCCCAGCAACGGGCACCTCCGGACACCGGCAAGGCGACCGCCGGCCCAGAGCATCATGCATGGTGACAGCGGCGCATGCATGCGTTCGCCGTCCCCTCTAGCAGCCGGGGCGGCCGTCTTCCGGCGGGTGCGACGGCAGAGGAGGGCGGTTGAGGCACCAGAGAGTCGGTCTCACGCGCAAGCAGTGGGCCTCCGGATCAGCCGTGCGGCTCGGGATCGCCACCAGTGTGGCTCCAGATCAGCATCGCGCACAGATGTCCCGGCGGAGAGGGGATGCAGCAGGAGGAGAGGGTGGCGGACCTGGCTGAATGCGGCGCACAAGGCGGTGCAGGCTGAGGGCCGCCCCGCAGGGCTCCTGGCCACTGTTGATCTTTGAGACGGCGCTGTACCACGTGGCGTAGGCGCACAGTCCGCGCTGCAGCACCGACACGAGGCCGCACCTACCCGCCGCGGAGGGGTCCCCAGAGGCAAAGTGGGCCCGGAGCTCCTTCCCGAGCTCCGTCCGCGCCGCCGCCTCCGCCTCGTCCAGGCCTCCGTCTTGCATGAACAGCTGCATCGTCTCCTGCACACACATGCATCGGTCGCATGCAGTACATCACACGGTGCCACGGTGCGTAGCAAACACAGTGTGGACACTGTCGCTTCACGCGTGGAGATGCGCGAGGCTGAGGTTCGCGGAACGTGCGTAGTCGGGACCGGTGCGCGCGGGAAGGTGCGGTGAGAGGCGCACCGAGAGCATGCATTGCAAAGACAGCTGCTGCGCGGCGAGCGGGCCGAGGTGCGCGGCGGTGAGCGTGTGTGCGTGCACCACGTCACCAGATCGCAGCGCGCTCAACACAGTCAGCCGCTTCAGCTTGAACAGCAGCTCCGCCGGCAGCGTGCTCACCGCATCACCCGACGCCTCGCCGACCCCATTCCCTCTGCAACGGCCCACAGCGACCTCTCCCGCGTCTCTGCCGCTGCCGGCTTCATGCATGCAGCACGCCCCGGCATCCCGCTCGGTCCCCCCCCTCTGCGCTCCAGCCGCGCGCGTCGCCCACGCACTCACCTCCCGACACGGCGCCGCGGCACCGGAGTCAGCGCTGGTGTGTGCTGCGCTGCGCGCTGCAATGAGCGCCTCCACAGCCTCCACGTCGCTCCGCCCAATGGCTTCCTCGACGTGAGTCATCCACATGCGGAACGGGGCCGCCCCCGCCACGGCTGCGGCCGTGCTGCACTCCGGAGGCCCGTCGATCGCCTCGGACCGGCTGCGCCGCAGCTCGCAGCTCGCCCCCGAGTCGACTCTCCGCATCTCCACATCCTGTCCTGCACCACACCAGCCGCCATCAAACGCACGCAGCGCCGCCCCAGTCGCCCACCAAACCCGGACGAGCCCAGCCCAACCAGTCCCCGCCACGCGCTCGGCACGGCCACAGTCGGACCTCACAGCACGACATGTCCTCCGCGCATGCACGCAGCCTCGGATCCTTCGTGGCATGAATGACAGGTTCCACATGGGGTAAGCCCACTACAGGCGCTCACAGGCTGTCTGAGCGTCGATGTCACAGCCCGCCCACCCCACTCGTGGCAGCAGTCGAACCGCTGCTCACGCATGTACGGGGGCTTCCGCACCCTGCTCACCCGCGCGAGCGTCGCACCGCACGTGCCCCGTCCGCGATGCATTTCAGACGCACCTCCAGCAGAACCCTCAGTGCCGTCATGGCCGCTGTCGGGCACGGCAGCGTCGGCGGAGCAGGCCGGGGCGCCCTCGTCATGGGCGGCCGCGTCCAACAGCACGCCGCATGGCAGGCCGCGCATTGTGCAGTACTCCCGCACGAGCTTGCACAGCAGCCTCTCATCGAGCGGAGCGCGCAGCAGCTGCCAGCGCAGCGCGCGGTCCGTGTCGTTGTGCAGCGCCTCGACGCACGCGACCGCCTCCTCGTCGCTCCCACCAACCAGCGCCGCAATGCACTGCACACACGCATGAGACACTGGTGCGACGCATGAGACACTGACTGCACACGCCAGAGACACACACGCATGAGACACACACGCATGAGACACCACACACGCATGCGCCACTGACTGACACCATCGCAGCCACCGGCGCGGAGCATGCGCCGATGCGCTGCTACAGGATCCTCCGGCCCGGCCGTCTCGCGTGCTGATCGCCGCCGCGAGGGACATCCGCAACCACAGGGGTGTACATCGTCAGCGCACCCCCCTGCAACCTGCGGCACGGCGACGTCGCACAGCAGCACGCACGCGCAGCCACCGGCAAGGGTACAGACACAGTTGGCCGCTGCGGCGCTCACGGCCGGCGCGTTGCCCGTCACATCACGATGTTCGCGTTCACAGCGCCCGAGGCCGCACGTGAGCGTGGCCGAGGTTACATGCGTCCGCGTCGCGGCCGGGACCCTCCAGCTCCGGGAACTCTGCCAGCCGCACCGGCTGCCGCAGCAGTGCGCACGGCATCAGCCGCCCCCGGCTGTCGCGCTTTCGCCCCCGCAGCGCGTCCACCGGCGGCCAGCTACCCGCAGCGCCCTGCGCCGTCGCCTCCCGGCTGTCTGTGTCCTCCCGCTCCGCATCCTCCTCCGCCGGCACCGCAGCCTCCAGCAGCGCCTCGTCTGCAGCCTCGCGCGCCTTCAGCAGGCGCTGCCGAAGCGTCGCCGACGCGCGTGCCGGGCCTGCAGCTTCCTCCGGCTCGCGCCCCGCGCCCGGCGACGCACATGCCGCAGTGCGGTCGTCCTCCGCCTCGTCGTGGGCAGTGCGGTCGTCGAGCAGCGCGAGCGCGGTCACCACAAAGCGCAGCAGCGGCATCTCGGACACTGCACGCCAATGGCACCGCCATGGGACGGCGTCGGTTGTAGGTGGACCGTACGTCAACCAGCCCATCGTGGTACGTGGAACGGCAACACTCTCGGTTGAGGTGGTGTGTCACCTTGCATCCGCGACATCTGAGGCACTTGCTGGGTGGCTACAGTGTTCCCAGGCTACAGGTTCGTACAGCAACGCTAGACGCATGTCACATCGTCTCGCAGGGGAAGAAGGCAGAAGACAGCGCTCGGAGTTTACCAGAGCTGGAGGTGCCAGGGCAAAACATGTGGCATTGGTGCATTGCAACCTGCATTGCCGTTTGTACGCATTGCTGGTGGGCTGTGGCTGCCAAGTGGACATGGAGAAAAGGCACCGAGTGGTCCCGTCTCCGTGCAGCTCTCATGGCCGCAAGGCAGCCGTGGGCAGTGAAGACCTGATCTTTTCAATCTGTAGCGCAGTGACCTGTTGCATCCCGGTAGCAACTCGGGTGGTGCGGCCAACAGAAAACAGCGCAGATGCGGGGTGTTGCTCATGCTGAGGCCTGTAGCCACAATTTTGCACAGCACCGACACTGCCTGACCGGTGAGTCGGCTACAGGAACCGCATGCGGTGTTGCCACGACTGTTGGTGAAACTGTGGCACGTCAGAGTTGTGTGCTAGCACTCTCTGAGCGGCGCGTTGGGCAGAGGGTACAGGCACAGTTGGGCCCCAGCGGCCGCACCTGCCTGCAGGCGAATGACACCCGCCACACGTATGGCCAGAGAGAGCGTGGCTGCTTCACCGCATGGGTCCTGCTCTGATTGCTCACCATGCGGCCCCCCTTGTGCCGCTGCGGGGTCGCTCATGAGCAGGGCGACCACCTCCTGGAGGAAGCCGTGCGACCCTGGGTACTGCTTCATGACAAACGGCGTGATGTCGCTCTTCACGTACTCTGCACACCTTCCAGTCTGTTGGTCGCCGAGAACCTTGTGACCTGCCTGTGAGTTTGAATGTGTTCATCGCAGGGCTGCCAGGGCTTTGTGGCACAAGCAGCATGACGATGGACTCGTCTCATCAAGGCCCCCATCAACGTATGGAGGTACTAGCGCCGCTTGTACCTTATTCGAGAGCTCTTGCGTGTGCGTGGCCACTCAAGATGGCGGGTGTGTGGCTATGAGAGACCATTCGAAACATGTTGTTTTCAGGTGTCTGAAAGATGTGTAAGAATGTCGAGGGCATAGCAATGTCTGTAACCTGAGACCGTACCCAGAGCCTCCCTGTCTGATTTGCTCCTCAAGATGGTCATCAGGTGCTGTTTCTTCAAGAGAGCGATTGCCAGAGGATCCTGCAACCAGCAGCCGTTGCATCACACCTGGACCTTTTGATGAAATTGACATGAATTAAATGGCCTACCAATGCACGGTGGTGGATTTGTATCAGTGCTGGCCCTTCTCTACAGCGAAGGTTGCCTGTCCGCGTTGTTCCGATCGTTCGAACAAGAAGATCCACTGGGCAGATCTGCGCACCTCTGTTTGAATCCATGGAACTGATGCTGTGAGCAGTTTGATCGCTCGCCCCGGTTTGCCTTGAAGGATGCACTCGTACACGTCATCGGCAATGGCAAGCAGCTCCGTATTCCTGTCGTCCCGGAAGTTCTGCACTCGTTCATCCATGATTAGATGGCATGTGCCACCGACGCTTACATAGTGCGAGACTGTATGGTTGGGAGGAAACTGTTCGGTAACTCACAGGTGTCGTTTACATTCACGTCCCGAGCAGTTTGGGCTGGCGCAGCCGTGAACAATCACACATACAGATCATGGCACATACACCAGGCGCACAATCTAGCGTCCAACATACCTGCGCTATTTTCCGATTCGCGTGCTCCACAAACTGGTTTGCTAAGTTGTCGCAGTGTTCTAGGTCCAATTCCAGCAAGTCTGGGTCGAGATGCAGGGCCAGCCGACCTTGAAGCATCATCGCCCGAAAGGTCATGGCTGGATATGTTTAGCTAGTGTCCTTGGGAGCTGACTGTGGTGTTGAGCATGGGGGATGTGCACACGCAGGGCAGTTGTGAAATCCGCGACAGGAACGCGCGATGATCACACTGGCTCAAGCCCTCTAAAAAATAGTATCGTCTTTGCCGTGTGACGTGCACCCGAGCTCGCTGTAGTGCCCGGGCACAAGTCACAATGCATTCTGTCGTGGTGCAGGGGTGCCTACAGGGCAAAAAAGCCCCCTCTAACTACTTGTATTCGACACCAGGTCCGTGCAATCCTCCGAGAACAATAGGAGCTAGCGATAGGCAGTGGTAACCATGATGTTCCCAACCTGGACCTTGCCACGTTGCTACCAGCTCCAATCACTGCTCACATCAAGCTGGTTTGTCTATCACTGATATCCCCGCAAACCATAGCCAGAACAGTCTCACAATGAGGCGGATATCGTCCGGGGAAAAAGCGGATGTCTGCGGAACTCATTGCTGCAGAGCAGATGTTACAAATGAACGTGGCCTGAACCTAGGCACCCAGCACGAAACACTGCAACACCGGACACGGTCTGAACGCATATCCCAGCGCACACATTCCACGCCACTGGCAGGCTCCAGCCCCACGGCTGAAGGCCAACTTGCCATATTCACGCCCACTGCCACCAACCCGTGAAAACAGCCGGCAGCAACTCGGACAGCTGCGATGGGCCAGCAAACACGATCACAGTGCCCAAAACCGAACCTGCTTCCATCCGAGCACCTACACAACTATTCAAAACAAAAAACTGCATGTTTTCTTTCACTCTCACGGTGCGGGCAGGTTGATTCGAGATCAGTACTTGGGGCGCTTTGGGCCCCCTGCAATGCCTCCACGCATCCCACGGCCCGGCCCACCCATTCCCGGCCTCATAGGCCTCATCATGGGACCCATAGGGCCCATGGGGCCCATCATCGGTGGACGCATCATGCCTCCCATCATCGGCCCCATCGGCCCCATCGGCCCCATGCCTCCTTCAGGCATGCCTCCACCCATACCACCAGCCATTCCTTGATTGTTGTTTCCGTTGTCCATCTGCCTGTATCACAGTGACGACCGTTGCGCAGGAACTGGTGGTATGGAGTTGCATGGACTTGAGAGGCGGTGGTGCTGGCAGGAACAGAAGACAAGACAGCTCATCCGTCGCCACAGACTAGCCTTGACCACACAAGCGTGTTGTGGAAGCACCTGTTTTTGAAGGGAGGCCGTTTCCCCGGCCAATCCACAGCTACCTGGTCGTCTTGGCCAACCCGGTTCTTATTCAAGCCTGTGATACAGGCTCTGGCTTCATCTATGCTTGCAAACTCAACCGCGCATGAGCCCATGGAGCGCCCGTTCGAGCGATCTTCGAAAAACTTGACGTTCTTCACTGTTCCGAATGCGCCACAAGCCGCTTCTACTTCAATGTCGGTGGTGTACCATGACATGTCAGTGATGTGCACAACTGTGCCGATGTTTTCTTTACGTACACGGCCTTCTTGGTGCTGGGATGCGGGCTTCTTTATATCTTCAGCTTCAAGTTTCACCACTACGTCCGTGCCAGTACCTAGCTGAGCCTGGTCATTGTCCTCAGGCTCGGCCTTTACATCCGGAGCCTCCTCGTACCCTTCTAGTTCATCGTCTACATCAAGACCGCATTGTTTCGATGAGTTACAGCAGAACTGTCAAGTGTACGCCTGTCGTAAGAGCAGCCCAGCTCTGGAACATGAGCCCAAGTGGCTGTTGACGCCAACCCGCACACAAGCAGTGATTCAAACTGGGCATTTGCAGCCATTCAAACAAGCGAGCATGGCAGGCACAAAAACGGCAGCATGTTCTGACACACTAAACATGCATTTTCTTTTCGCGATCACTGCAAGCAATATGGCGCGATGGCGAACGGTAGCGCGCCAAGTCCCAGATCGATGTCCAAATCGTCGTCATCCATCTTATACGATCAGCAACCTTTTATGTCGAAAAAGCTGATCACCCGACGTTCAAACTTCGCTTCGGGAAGCGCAAGTCGGCACGTTGCGGACACTCCCTGGTGAAGGCGGCATGCGGAAGGGCAATGAGACGCGCAATGACCGTTGGGAGCCAACATGAGTGTGCCCCGTTGAAAACCTGTGCGCAGTTGCCTGCGGTGATCCCTCGACAATGTCTCCAGGTCAGCACTGTGTCTACATGTGCAAGTTCCTTGTACCGGGTGCGTGGGCAGCCACGCCCTTGGCAAGAGGCAAACGTCGCGCTGCTTGACATAAAACAGTACCTACGGTTGCATCTGATGCAGTGTGTGGCATCTGATCGGCCACGCAAGCAATCGTCTCGGACACGCCACGAACAGGACCCGCCTTCAGGCGGTCTGGCCCAGTACTCGCAGTCCTCGCAAGCGCATCGCATGTTTTGTACATGGAGCGGACGTAACATCAGTTCTCGAAGATCCGCCTGCTTCTAGGTGCAGCTTATCTGCAGCCGAGCTTGGCATGCCTGTAGTCTTCGGACGCAATGCCGCGACTCCTGGCCGGGTCGCGGCAAGATGCAACGCAGTGAGGCCTAATTGGAGAGAGACAAGCAGGCCCATCAAACCTGGAAGTGCATACCCGGCGAAGGAGTTCTGCAGCAACTGTGGTCTGTGCGACACGTACTACATCGCGCATGTCAAGGACGCTTGCGCATTCCTGGGAGACGGTATGCTCCCACAATTCTACACCACCAGTCCACTCAAATGAAGAAATTCGCCCTCCTTGTTTGTATCGCGTGCCCGGCGCGTCTAGCAGCTGGGCACATGCTGTCTTGCCATTCCAGGCTTGCCGAAAATTCGTGCCATGGCATCGTGTTGGCTCAGCTTGGGACACATAGCGTTGTGACAGACACAGATCATCTCCACAGCTACTGCCTAGTTCTGTCCATCGAAGCCTCCTGCAGCAAGGGAGCTGTTGCGATGCTCTCTTCGCAGCAGTGCACACCGTGCGCAGCATCACCAAAGGATACTCCCACTGCCACAGCCTCCGCCAAAATCCTGTCTGGAAGCCACCACTACGCGCTGTATTAAAGTCCATGTCGTAAAGCGATGCGTGCATGTAACGAGCCAGTCATAGACATGTGGTAACCCACTGTTTTCGCCACACCTCCATGGGATTGACATGGCCAGAGCCATGCTTCATGGCAGTCAGGGTCGACGCCGTCTACCGAGACAGCTCAGCTGCCTGCATCTGCATCGTTTAGTCGTTGCGGATAGGCCTCGGAAGCTGTTCTGGCCTGGGAATACCCACGTGCCTTTGCATGTGAAGCGTTGGTTGTTGCCTATGCCGCCCACAGGCACATCATCTTTCAGCAGCGATTCCAGCCACGCTGCACTGCATGCCGCGGTGATGATGCCGCGACAGTGTAGGTTCTTGTTGGGCACTCGTTGCGCAGTGATGGCCCGTCCCTGAAGCAGCTGCTTTCTCAGGTTCCCGGGTTTTTCGAGTTTGACCGACTGCCTGAGGTGGCATATTCACAGACAAGCCCACTGGTAGCACTCCAGCACCCTTGCGTATCCTACACGCTGTGCAATCAGAGCCACGCTCCCCCGTCGATCTGACATCCCCATCGGATGTCGTGTACAACACACAGCGTACGGCAGCACACCACTCGCTGTGGCACTCACCTGCCTCACACCAGCTGCATCGCCCGCACAGCGCGGCTGGTCCTACCTGACCACCTCCCCTTCGTTAATTCGATCACTTTTGTTGGGCGAGAATCGACTGAATTAGGCCGAGAACTGAGTACCGGGCACGCTTTGAATAGGGCAGGTCTGCACAGGCCCGCTCTGAACGACTGAACAAAGCGAGAACTGAATCAACAGGCACTGAGGTAATAAAGGGGGACCGTGTTCACGTTTCACAGTTCCCAGCCTCCTTGACCACTCCGGACATGCAGACAACACAACCGTAGATGTGACTACCCCGTTGTCTGCCGCACCGCCGCACCCATATGCCTTTGACAGAGGCCACGTTCTGGCTGTGCGGCTGAAGGGCAGCCACTGCACCCGCTGCCTTGCTGCTGCAGGGCGCCACCACCACTGCACTGCCCCCTCATAGCATGCCGGCCAGTGAAGGGGACAGCCGCTGTACCCTTCAGCCACTGTACCCTTGGCAGCCGCCTCCCCCTCCCACTGCACCCTTCACAGCAAGCACTCTAGCCTTTCGCGTTCCTGCCGTTGACTCAGAACAGCTGCCTGCGCTCTGCGGGGTCGTGCTGCAACGGGCGTGATCGCTGCAGGCATGTCCAAGGTGAGTGCGCTCGAGGAGCAGGTGCATGGCAGGCAGCGGCAGCTTGATGACGAGGATGAACTCCGGTTTGGCGTCGTGGATGAGATGCTGTACGCCCGGGCGACGCCGCCGGTGGAGGGCGCCCAGTGGACCGGCCTGGTGACCCGCATCGCGATCTCGATGCTCGAGAGCGGCGCCGTCGACGCGGTCGTGTGCGTGCAATCCGATGAGAATGACCGGTGCGCCCTGGCTGTACACGCCCCAGTTGGGGAAACGCCTGCATGCGTGCTAGAGGGGCATGCGTGCTAGAGGGGCATGCTGCGTGTCAGGAGGGGCATGCGTGCCAGGAGGGGCATGCATGCTAGAGGGGCATGCTGCGTGTCAGGAGGGGCATGCGTGCCAGGAGGGGCATGCGTGCTAGAGGGGCATGCTGCGTGTCAGGAGGGGCATGCGTGCTAGAGGGGCATGCTGCGTGTCAGGAGGGGCATGCATGCTAGAGGGGCATGCGTGCCAGGAGGGGCATGCGTGCTAGAGGGGGATGCTGCGTGTCAGGAGGGGCATGCGTGCTAGAGGGGCATGCTGCATGTCAGGAGGGGTATGCGCACCGTGCTGGTCGGAGTCAAGGTGTGGCACGTGCTTCTTGACATCAGCAGTCTCTCAAAGCCAACAAATCCGAGTTTCTGGGGTCTGTTCGCAGGAAACTGCTGCTTGACAGAGGTGCTTAATGCAACAACTCTCGTGCCTGTCTCGTGCAGCATTTGAAGATGGACAGTTCCTGCGAGCAAACACGGCGTACTAGCTGTCTTGGATTGTCTGCCGCATTCAGTAGCTGTGGTACAATCGTGCTGCCGACCTGCATTCCTTGGGTCTGCCAAGATGAGGAAGGGGCAGAGGGGAGGCTGGTTTAGGAGCACGGGGTTTGAAATGAGGCGCAGATGGGAGGCTGTTTGATGCGGAGGTGTGGAAGCAGGCCGGCTCGAGCGACTAGCTGGCCGTACTGCAGGTTGAAACCCAAGCCTGTTGTCGCGACAACGAAAGAGGACATCCTGGCTGCGCGTGGAGTCAAGCCATGCCTGTCTCCCAACCTTAACGTCCTTGCAACAGTCGAGGCTCTTCAGGTGTGCTGCACATACATGCACGCCCAGTGGCCGAGTTGAACGGATTCAATACGTGAACACCGACACGCTCCATGCGACTGTCTCTGCGCCTCTCTTTGTAACAGCACATGCACTGTGTCAGACAGGCTGCGACGTGTGCTGCACGGTCCAACAGGATGCGATGTTGTGGGGATGCCCGGGAGCCGCAGTGCTGACACGTGCAACTGTAGCTGCGACAAATCTGTGCTCTAGCATGCAATGAAGCTTTGCTGTGTTTCTGGTCTTGCAAGTGTTATCATCTTTGGCGTGCCTGTGTTCAGATGCCTACTTGTGACAGGCCTACTTGTGACAGGCCTGCTTGTGACCGGCCTGCTTGTGACAGGCCTGCTTGTGACCGGCCTGCTTGTGCCCAACAGCCGTTCGTCCGAGTACATGTGCCATGTGGCACCATGCCCAGCAAGTGCAAGGTTTGACTCGTAGGTGTGAGTTATTACGGCACATCTGAGGCCTGCTGGGAAGGAGTACCTCAAACGTGAACATCACCGTCCTCACTAACGCCGCAGCGCCTCTTGTAGCGCATCAGTCCGCCGAAGCATCATAGTGCTAGCCTGAACCATATGCAGGTATCGCCATGCTCGGAGAGCAAGCCCGTGGTCGACAACGTCGACATGCCAGTGTGAATGCAGGTGGACAAGCTGCTCTTCATCGGAGTCGGCTGCCAGGTGCAGGCGTTGAGGGCTGTGGAGCAGTACCTCCCCTGCAGCAAGCTGTATGTCATGGGAACCAACTGCGTTGACAACGGCAAGCGCGAGGGCCTCGACAAGTTCCTGAACGCCGCCAGCGACACCCCAGAGACGGCGCTGCACTACGAGTTCATGCAGGCGCGTCCCCTCTGCAGCTTGCCCCCCTTCTGCATACGTAGCCTTCTGCATGCACATGCTTCTTCATCCACATCCTTCTGCATTGCCACCGTTGGACACCAGGGCTGTCTGATGCCTGGCTGGTGTTGCGCAAATGGGATCACGAGGCGGCAGGCCGGTCGCTGACGTCAGCAATCCAGCTGAGCTCATGTCACACTGTCCCAACGGTCCCACTGTCCAGCTGAATTCATGTCCCACTGTCTCTGTCAACTCATGTCTGCTGAAGCTACGATTGGGCGGTTGCTGTGAGTGCAAGAAAAGTGGTTAGGTAGCCTCCATGCAATCCACTGCAACACCATTCAAGAAACTGATGTGCAAGTAGTCTGCATCTTGCTGATGGCTCGGTGTTGACGGCAGTTGCAACGAAGCGCGATGAACAACACCGGGTGAGAGCAGGTGGCGATGGATGCCATGTGGTGCAGGACTACCGGGTGCACATCAAACACACGGACGGCCACTTCGAGTACATCCCCTACTTCAGCCTGCCCGCGAACGACCTGAACGATGTGATCGCGGACAGCTGCTACAGCTGCTTCGACTACACGAACGCCCTCGCTGACCTGGTCGTCGGCTACATGGGCGTGCCGTGGCAGGACGTCAACATGACGCAGCACCAGCAGTTCGTCACGGTGCGGCCGTCCTCATGAGCGAGGCCGGTGGATGTCAGCATCGGTGATGCATTCCCAGCGGTGTATGTCAACAACTGTGCCATCATCGGTGACACGTGCCCATCTGGGTGCATGACCCCACCAGCTCGCGCTGCCAGCCGAGCCAGTGGTGGTCGTGCTGCTGCCAGACCAGCCTTGGCACCGCAGCTGCTGAATGCTGTATTACTGTCTATTCCAATCGCCCGCATTACTGTCTTTTACAGCCGGCGCCACCGTCTGCAGCAGATCACGTGTGTCCATGATGCCGGGCAGAGGAAGCGGGTCGTGCCTGAACCGTCCTCGAGGTCTGCCTGCACCAGCAGCATCAGAAAAGAAACACACTCGACTGTGTTACCAATGCATTGCGCTTGCCATGGTTTTTGGGCCTGCCACCTCTGCCGTGTCCCGTGCGGCCGTGCCATAGCAGCTGCTGCACCCAGAGGCAGGGTTGGGCAAGCCTGGTATTTTGATAGAGAAATTTCGATTTGTTTTTTGCGGCAAGACCCTGGAAAATACCCCGTCAACAGTGCCTGCCGACAGGCAGGCACCACCGGTCTCTGCTGCGAGAGCTCTGCCATGGCCGAGATGGCAGTAGGCCATGGAAGCAGGCCATGGAAGAGCAGACCACATGTGGCCTTGGGGGTTCCAGTGCGAGAGGACCCCCTTTTCGGCGGGGAAACAAAAGGATCGCGGTTTCGACCCGGGGCGTGGAGCGACCGGGAGCGGTTGCACGTGCAGGTGAGGAACGAGCGAGGCCGCGAGCTGCTCGAGTCGGTCGCCGGCGCTGTCGAGACAGCACCAACGATGTCAGCAGGCAGCCGCCGGGAGTTTGCGATGCAGACTGCCATCGCTGACGATGAGGCCAAGATGGGCCGCGGCCCGGACCCAATGCCCCGATGGCTGGGCACCATCTTGGCCTGGGTCCTGGAGAAGGTGCTCCTCCCCCAACCACCGTCTTTCAGCAGCGTCTTTCTGCGAGCAAACTGATCCTGGCACGTAGTCGATGCTGCGAGCAGCTAGCCTGATTGCGAGAACAGCCACTGTGCACCAGCCGTGATGGATGCAGAGTTACAACGGCTTGCTGCGTCTGACCGGGTGAGTGTTAATGTGAGCATTCGTTTGTTGGCGCTCATCCCTGAAGAGTAGTCCCCAAAACTCGCCTCGTTGGCTTTGGGGGGCATGCTAGAATGAGCACTGGACCGGATCCTGCACCCGCGTCGCGTCAACGTGTTTCGTCAATGTGTTCCTGAACGTACAAGACAACCCCGCCGTCCAACAGGGTACTGCTTTGTTCTGTATCTGGGTATTCGGTGCTGGCCGAGGTTGCAGCAGGTAGCATGACTCGTGCGTTTGGCTCTGCCTTGTCTCGATGCTGTGTATGCCTCCAGCGTGCAATGCAGCCACACGGCCCCCACATCGCTTCAAACCCATCCCCAAACAATTTCGGATTCATGATGTAGTCATGTACCCTACTACGCATCACAAGGCCGCATGGCGTGGCCTACAGGTGGGCCCGAAGGGTGTTGAGTTTGCCAAGTACAGTATCGACTATCACTACATCCGGAACTACCTGTCGGTCAAGCGGCGCTGGAACGGCCGCCGTGCAGAGCAGCACATTCCGGAGTTTGCAAAGAGGATTGTCGCAGAGTACGACAAGGATGGGAAAGTGGCAGAGAGGGCCTCTATGACCCTCCCACCAAACTGAGCATCGATGACGCGCACACCTCGGGCAGACGAGCATCACTGGGGCTAGTGCTTCCAGGCGGCTCATAGCCATTGTTTGTGGGATACATATGCAGTGTGTGTTGGTTTGTTCTACTCGAGGACTAGATGGTTTGCCAGCCAGCAATGTTGTGATGTGGGCTCGATGATGACGTCGAGGGATCAGTTTTTATGATGGCGATACCAGTAGCACGGAAGCACAGAGAGCGAGCAGTGCATCTACCAGTACTCGGGACAAAAACGTTTCTCATGATGGTGCAAAGTTGTGACAGATGTGATGAACCTCATGTTACAGGCGACAAAGCAAAGCCCTGGTTGCTGTCCTACATATGATGCGGTATATGCAGACTCTCATCGAGTCGGGAGTACTGCGGGTAAACAGAGGCAGATAAGCTAGCTGTCTCTGACGATAATCGGACTTGAGTAATTATAACTGAACACGTTCCTTCCCACCTACATGATGCAGCAGCGATCCCGTGATCAACATGAGGATATGCAACCACCTCTGTAGGAATTCGGGACGGCGTTCTGGGATGTATACGTACAGAGAGCAACAGGCCGGGTGACTTGGCGACTAGCCTGGATGATGCACGCCCTGGTGTAGATGAAGCAATCAGGCTGATGTAGTAGCCTCAGATAGTCAGACCTCGACATGACGAGGCACCTGGCCTGGCATGAATAAGAGGGAAAGAGACATTGCAGTACGAATATGTGGGGAAACTGAGCATACACGAACAATGGAACATTGCGGGGTTCTGGTTTGGTACTCAAGACTTTGCTGGACTCATTCAGCTCTAACTGCATTGCTCAACGTGACTGGAATCAGCCTTCGCATTTGTCTGAGTGCTCGCCAATCTACATCAACCGGTATCGCTGAAGTTTACGCATCTTCAATTATCATTGCTAACGTTTCTGACGCCACTGTGACTTTCCGCGATCAGGCGAACATATTGGCTGGCAATAGGCAAGCCGGTGGCCACCGAGCGGAACCACCGGCTTGCCTATTGCCAGCCAATACGTTCGCCTGATCGCAGAAGGTCATAGCGAAACGTTAGCCATGATAATTGCAGCAAAGATAGCCGCGGGCACGTGGAAGGATCTTCCACGCAAGTCCAACTCCCCGCGCCTTCCATTGCCTTCGGGCCGCCTCCGGGCTGCCTCCTGGCTACTTTCGCGTTGCCTTCGGGCACTGCAAAAAAAATTGTCGTTCTTGTCAAACCACGTATTGTTGTTTGCAATGAAAAGACAAAAAAATGGAGGATCGAGAAATGACCAACAAACGAAAACATTGACCTTGTTTTGTAGCAAGACGACCACCGAAGCAAGCGCTTGTCAAGGAGTGGGCCACGCTGGAAAATGAAGAGTGCGATATGATATACAAAAATTCTCTCTGCATGTCGATTTTTTTGGGAAACGCCTTCTTAAATTTGAAGGCCTATTGGCCGGTGTCTACGCATGCATTTATTGGTCTTGATCAAGCACAGGGTACATTGGTGGGGTTCCCGCTCCGCGATAACCCGGGGGTATGACACGTCGTTCGTGCATGCATGCCGCACGCTAGGTG
>JAUMHO010000007.1:3525948-3602375 GCA_032360965.1 Ulva armoricana
TCCTCAAAGCTGTTTGCTCAAGGGCACCTTGAGCTGCTTGGAGCGTCTTGCCTTTTATGTATGATAAGAACACATATTGGATCAGTGTAGGACGCACTTTTCCCAGTGCTGAACAGAACACTCGAGCTGAGGAGCACGTCTTTCAGATACATACAACGTAAGATTCACATGCAACATTACAACTCCGGCGAGCTCGCTGCTTGGGTGTGGCGACTCTGTTGAACCGACCAGGCAGACTCCGCTCAAAACTCCAAATGCATAATAATGTGGTCAGGCCAAGCAGTGCCCATATAACGAGGCAACACAGTGGCACAGCGGCAAGACAGCTGCTTCGCGTCGTCACGATTTCGGGAGGAGTAGCGCGAGATGTAATCGACTCTGAGCTATGCATGCGATTGTTGTTGCCCTGTAACGCACCTGCGTGGCCAGGCACTGGCACTAGCCTGAGTTTAAATTTTGACCACCGCCCTGCATCACGATGTTGCCGTTGCAGGGGATCGCCTCTGCTAGAATTACACATCACATTACACGAGTACCATGCCGTAAATTCTACCGGTATGTGTGCGCGGTGCATGTTTTCATCGGTGTTGCAGTTTTCGACATGTTGCCTGCTCTTCCAGCTCAGGTCTTTGCAGGTCTGATCTCAGGCCACTTCCTGAAGCTAAAAGATCCCTTTCGTCAGATCGCAGCTTACGTGCGGGTACGTGATCGCTACGTTGTCGCAACATACAAGCCGGCCATGGCAGCCTCGTCACAGCTGCCACTGCAATGCAGGTGTGGTTGTCAGGGCTTCCGCGACCGAGCTGACTGCAGATCAGGTGTGTAATTATGCAATTATTACGGACTCACTATGCCAGGATTTGTGTGTCCGTAGAGATGCTGGGTCCTTGCTTGCTGAGTGCTCCATGCCGGGCCGACACACGTTGGTTGCGAACGCTGCAGGCGTTTTCTTGCTAAATGACGCTATTTTGTAGGATGATCGGGTTGGAAAACTCGTATCAGCCGGTGAAGTGGCGCAGCTGTTTCGGACTCCAGGCTTGTCCGAGTCTGCTGCTGCTGCTCTCAAACAACAAGCTCAGGATGCCGGGATCATGTCCATATCAGACATCTCCATGGAAGTGGTGTGACTCACTCTTTCCTCGATTTATTTTATCTTCATGGATGCACAAGCGCTGCTGTGTTGTGCGCTTGGTGGCCTGACCAGAGTCTCATTGTTTGCGCTTGGGTCGATTGAGGTGACAGAACCTGGGTCCATAGGGGTCAATAGTTGTAAAAAGAAACACTGTTTCATTCTGGCGTGCCCATGCACGAGATATGGTGCCAACAAGTGCCCAGCTAAGGCATGCAGGACTGCGCTCAAACTTCTTCATCCATGCTGCAGCGCACCTGTAACACTCTCATCTGCCAGGTGCCAGCAGCACTTACCAAGCACGCCGGTGGCACGTTTAGTATGATGCGGCGGCACGAGTGCAATTGACGCACTGCCGTACATGCCAACTTGCCAATGATCGCTGCAGTGCTTCAACATCGCCCTCTCGGCCCCGCTGACGGATGTCGAGGCACAGACTCTCCTCTGGTTGCTGTCAGAGACGTACGAGCAAGACCTCTTGACATCCTCGAGTACTCTCGCCGCCGACGACGTGGTTGAAGTCGGCCCCCGCCTGAGCTTCAGCACCGCGTGGAGCGCCAACGCCGTCTCCATCTGCGCCTCGTGCGGCCTCTCGAAGGTCACCCGCATCGAGCAGTCTCGCAGGTGTGCGGCCTGGGCAGCGGTCATGCTATCATGGCCTGCCCCTGCGGAACAGCCGGTGCTTGAGCACCTGGGGCGGGCGCCGCCCGGCTCGGATGTTCCGGGGTCACTCGCTGAAACATCGACTCACATTTCCCCTGTCACAACACCCCCTCGCCCAGCACTGGTCAGCACGTCTGAGGGGATGAACGAGCCTGTGCTGGGTGCATGCGCCCGACGCGCTCCCACGCACATGCGGCACCCATGCATGCGCCCGACGCACTCCCACGCACATGTGACACCCATGCATGCGCCCGACGCACTCCCACGCACATGCGGCACCCATGCATGCGCCCGACGCACTCCCACGCACATGAGCCGCATGTCACCCCATCAGCTGTCCGCGTCGGTGCGCAGCCGCCGTCCGTTTGCAGCCGGCCACACCCTGTGACCGCCACTGTTGGTGAAGGTACAATCTCAGCGGAGCACAGCTCACCGGCGAGCGGCGGGGCAAGTTTGCAGCGATGGTGCACGACCGCATGACGGAGCAGGTCTACCTTGAGCCCCTCTCCTCCTTCCAGGTCCGCCCTTTTTCGCCCGGCACGTGCCGGCCCAGACCCTCACCAGCCGCCGTGCAGTCCTGCCACGGCACCGCTGCCACGGCACATCGAGCGTTGCCTTGCTCACTCCCTGGCCAGAGCCGACACGCTCGTGGGTTCACATCGCATCAAGTGCAGCACCCTTTGCGACCAGGTGAACACATGCGCATGCCTTCTGCGATACACATGACCCACCTCGTTCTGATTGGTTCGCCTATAACGGCAGCGCAGCCGCACATCAGCGCAGTCTTTTGTTTGAGCAGGTGGAACACGATCCGGATCCTGTTCGGGAGGTGCCTCTGCTTGCGGAAGGCATGGCCGCCCTCGACGCGATCGACAAAGAGCTGGGGCTCGCCTTTGATGACTGGGATAAGCAGTACTACTACAACATGTTTGCGTACGCCTCCTCGCTGCTCGCCGTGCCTGGCCGCCCCGCTGCCTTTCTCACCCACCCTGAATTCGTACAGCGAGACACACCTCACGGCTGGCAACAGGCCGCGCATCGAGGACGAACGCCGTTCGCTGCTTCGCTTGGCACCTAGGCAGGTCCATCCCTTGCTTGCGGTCCATTGCCGCCAGGCACGCACGCAGCAGAGCAGCGTGCCCTCCACGGCATGCACGGCCGTGTTCAGGCATGCACGGCCGCCGTGGCACAGTGTTCAGGCATGACGAGCGGCCCTGCTGCCCACCCCAGCAGCCCGGCAGGGTCTTGTAGTCCAGCCTCCACCGGTAGTAGACCGGTAGTAGACCGGTAGTAGACCAGCCTCCACCGGTCGCACCTCTGCACCATGCTGGCCAACGTGGCAGCTCGTCCTCTCTGCAAACACACCGCCACGCGGCTGGGCGCCTGTCATGCGTGTGCCCCCGCTGCTGCTGCGGCTGCCGGTCTTTGCATGTTCGCCGTTTGCGAGGCACCCAGCGCACCGGCTCACAGCGGCCGGCGCCGTTGCAGGAACGACCTCGGCCGCAACCCCACGACCGTCGAACTCTTCGACCTCGCCCAGTCCAACTCGGAGCACTGCCGCCACTGGTTCTTCGGTGGCAAGATCTCCATCGACGGCGTCCCTCAGCCACACACCCTCTTCTCCCTCGTCAAGGAGACCTACAAGGCCAACCCCAACAACTCGGTGATCGCCTTCAAGGACAACTCGTCGGCCATCATCGGCGCGGACGTGACGCCGCTGCTCCCGCAGCACCCCGGCGGCCCGTGTGCGCTGGCGCCGGTGAAGCGCACGTGGGACCTCCTGCTGACGGCGGAGACGCACAACTTCCCGTGCGCGGTGGCGCCGTACCCCGGGGCCGAGACGGGGGCGGGCGGCCGCATCCGCGACACACATGCGACGGGCACCGGCTCGATCATGGGCGCCGCGAGCGCCGGCTACTGCGTCGGCAACCTCCAGGTGTGCCTCTCGAGAGGCAGGCTGGAGGGCGCGCGCTGTTCCTCCACGTTGACGAGCCGCGCCGCCATGCATGTTGACGAGCCGCGCCGCCATGCATGTTGACGAGCCGCGCCGCAGCGGTGCGGTGGAGCCCGCCGTGCAGCCTCGGCCCGTTTGGCATAGCTGCCAGTTGCCACACCTCTGACGGTCTCAGTGCCACGGTGTGGAATGAGACCTGCCACCGGTGCTACCCGTGCGCCACGGTCGAGTGGTTGGAGGGCGTGATAACAGGTGACCCCTTCTTCGGAAGATCCCGGGTTGATTCCGTGTGCCCCCCTGGGTTTCGAACGCAGTCGCACGTGACCACCTCGCTTAGCACCGGAGGAGGCCCTGTGAGCTGCGGTTCGTTGTCTGAGAGGGGCCTCCAGGTGGTCTACCCCCTTGGCGTGTGGTCCCGGTGATCCGGAGGTGTCAAGGCCCTTGTAGCGATATGGTGAGTGTCACATTTGCGTGTTTGTACCACCGGGCTGCATGCAGATCCCATCGCACGAGCTGCCGTGGGAGCAGACGGATGAGGTCTACCCCTCGTCGCTCGCGTCCCCCCTGCAGATCCTGCTAGAAGCATCCAACGGCGCCTCCGACTACGGCAACAAGTTCGGCGAGCCGCTCATCGCCGGCTTCACCCGGACGTTCGGGCAGCGGCTGCCGAACGAGGAGCGGCGCGAGTGGATCAAGCCGATCATGTTCTCCGGCGGCTTTGGCCAGATCGACCGCGCGCATCACGACAAGGCGCCGCCGGAGGTCGGCATGCTCGTCGTCAAGATCGGCGGCCCGGCATATCGCATCGGCATCGGCGGCGGCGCGGCAAGCTCCGTGCCCGGCGGCACCCGCGGCGGCGAGGGGGATCTCGACTTCAACGCGGTGCAACGCGGCGACGCCGAAATGTCCCAAAAGCTCTGGCGCGTCGTCCGGGCATGTGTGGAGCTCGGCGACAGCAACCCGATCGTCCAGGTGCGCCCCTGCCTCTGCACCCCCCACCCCCCCCTGGTTGTCCGCAAATCCACGTTCATGCCCTTGTGTGATTCATGCCCTTGTGTGGTTCATGCCCTTGTGTGGACACGCGGGTGGAAATTACACTCTGGTGTGGCTGCAGCTGCACGACCAGGGTGCCGGCGGCAACTGCAACGTCGTCAAGGAGATCATCTACCCCCTCGGCGCCGAGATCGACATCCGCGCCGTCAAACTCGGCGACGAGACGATGTCCGTCCTCGAGATCTGGGGCGCTGAGTACCAGGAGAACGACTGCCTGCTCGTGCGCGAGGCCGACCGGCAGCAGCTCGAGGCCATCTGCGCCCGCGAGCGCTGCTACATGCAGGTGCGCCATGCATGCTGTGCGGGCCTTACCGGTGCCGGGTGCTGGCGATGCGGGTGGACCGGGCACGATTCGCGCCATCTTGGCGGCAGAGCTCGCCAGGCGCAGTCCCGCCTGTTGTTCTGACATGGACCTGCAGGGCGGACTGCCTACATCACACGTCCACATGCTGCAGCACAGCCATCCTTGCACTATCACGTGTTGCGTAGCGCTACACCTGCCAGGCGTGTGCTGCTTCTGCCGCATTTGAGCCCCCCGTGCGGTGGCCTGCCACAGTCCCTCGGCCACGATGTCGCGGCGACTGCTCCTGCGCCACTGCTGCCAGCGCGCGCCTGCCGTTTGCGGCCGTGAGGAGACCCGCTGCACCGGTCACGTGCCGCTGTGGTGATGCGCAGGTCATCGGCTCGTGCAACGGCTCCGGCAAGATCGTGCTCAAGGACCCCCAAGCGCCGCCAGACGCCCCGGTCGCCGTCGACCTCAACCTCGAGACGGTCCTCGGCGACCTGCCGCAGAAGTCGTACGAGTTCCCAGAGTACAAGACCGGGTGGGCGCAGTCGCTCGAGCTGCCGGCGGGGGAGACGGCGGCGGCCGCGCTGGAGCGCGTGCTGATGATGCCCGCCGTCGGGTCCAAGCGCTTCCTCACCACCAAGGTCGACCGCTGCGTGACGGGTCTCGTCGCGCAGCAGCAGTGTGTCGGGCCGTTCCAGCTGCCGCTCGCCGACGTCGCCGTCACCGCGCAGGCGCACCAGGGCTCCCTGACGGGCCTCGCGACGGCGATCGGCGAGCAGCCGCTCAAGGGGCTGCTCGCGCCCGCCGCGATGGCGCGGCTCGCCCTCGCCGAGGCCCTCACCAACCTCGTGTTTGCGCCGGTGACGGCGCTGCAGGACGTGCGCGCGTCCGTCAACTGGATGCACGCTGCAAAGGTGCGCACGACCCCGCCGCGGCTCGGCCAAACACGACCGCTCTCTGCATGTTCCCGGCCTCACCCCTCTCACCGGCACTGTCCCGGGCCTGCACCTGACCAAACGGGGGCACCATGCATGCGCACACCGCCGTGCAGGGTGTCGCCGACCGTGTCTCCATCTTTGTTTCGCCTCCCACTCCCACCCGCATGGGAGGTGGGCATGCATGCCATGCATGTGGCCCCACGCGGCACCCGGCTGCTCCCACCCGGCAACCCTGAAGCTGTGCGTGCTGGATCATCAGTTGCAGCTGCACAGCAGGTTGCCGGGAGTCTGCAGGGGATGTCACATGGCAGACGTGCTCCACGCGCCCGCCTCTGGGTGAGACGACGTGGCTCATCTACAGAAACACGCGGCAGCTGCCCGTCGTGCGACAGTTGGAGGCGACTGCCGCATGATCCAGCCGTGCCTGTGCCCCCCACGCCTCGCCCCCATTGCACTGCACGTTGACCTCCTGGAGGTGCGCACCACACCCCGCACGGGGTGCCGGTACGTACCGGGTGGTGTGGACAGCCGCTGCACCCTGCGCCATGCATGCGTTGCTGAGCGGCGGGTGTGTCGGTTGCAGCTCAAGGCGGAGGGCGCGGCGATGTACCGGACGGCGGAGGCGCTGCGCGACGCGATGATCGTGCTCGGCGTCGCGTGCGACGGCGGCAAGGACTCGCTGTCGATGGCCGCGCCCGCCGGCGACGAGGTCGTCATGGCGCCCGGCAACCTCGTCATCTCAGCATACGTCGCCTGCCCGGACATCACGCGGGTTGTCACCCCCGACCTCAAGGCCCCCGGCAGCTACCTCCTGTTTGCTGACATCTCCAAGGTGCGGCCCCCCCGCCGCCGTCAGCGCCTGCGCCCTGCTGAGAGGGGGCCTTGATCTGTGACTGTGATCTGGGGTCGCTTCAGCTGCCGCTTCAACGGCCCGGACCAGTATCTGACGGAGCTGACCGTGCTCAGCAGCATGCATGTTTGAGGTGGGCGTGGCGCGCAAGGTGGATCATTCGCCGGGTAACCAGCATCGGGGGCCGGTAGATGGGGTGGCTCCCGTGTTAACCCTGACCGCCACAAAGCAAACCTGTCTGCACTCGCACCACATCGCCCTCCGCGGATGCTTGTTGCACGCCCTTCCTCGCGGCATCGCGTTGCAATAGCTGCCACGTAAGCCCCCGGGTCCCGGGGCAGTCGCAAACCGCGGCTGAGGGACACCGTCTCTAGCATTTCGTATCACTGCTCATATCCACCAACATGGTCAGACGGAACTTACATTTTAGTCAAGCTTGTGCGCCGGGTCTGCCATTGACCTGCTGCTGTTATCGGCCCTGCGGAGACTGCGCGTGTGTTCTGTGGCTGCCTGAAAACGTGCGGGGCAGCCACTGCGCCATATATCTATCGTGACACGCCAAGTGTGCGGGTCGCGGTGTGCAGTGCACGGTGCGCAATTCACGGTGCGCAATTCACGGTGTTCCTCGGTGTGCAGGGCCGCCGCCGCACCGGCGGGTCCGCGCTGGCCCAGGCGTACGGCCAGCTCGGCGACGTCACCCCGGACTGCAGCATGGCGACCCTGAAGGCCGCGTTTGACGTGACGCAGACGCTCGTGCACTCGGGCCGCATCCTCTCCGGCCACGACGTCTCCGACGGCGGTGCCGCCGTCACCGTCCTCGAGATGGCGTTTGCCGGCGTCGCCGGCGTGAAGGTGGACCTGCCGCAGTCGGAGGGCGCGTCGGTGACGGACGTGCTGTTTGCGGAAGAGCCCGGGCTCGTGCTCGAGGTGTCTGCGGAAGATTCCGCCAGCATCTGCGGCGTGTACGAGGCCGCCGGGGTGCCGTGCAGCGTCATCGGGGCAACCGTCGACGTGCAGCAGGTGCGGCTTGCCACATGACTGCCTGTGAGCTCGCGCGCGTGCGTCGATGCTGCGCAGCGTCATCGGGTAAGCGTGGAGCGACAGCTGTGGCGATTGGTTCCTGCCGCTGGCCATGCATGCACGGATCCTCTATGCATGCCTGGCCATATCCTTTGCATCCGGGCGCAACTTGCCAGCTGCCTTGCCTCACAGGCGAGCTTGATGCATGATGCATCTGCAGTGTTTCATTCACAGTGGTTCAGTTAACTCGAGTGTCTGCACGAATTTGCACAGCGCTGTGACTCGTCACGCAGGATTCGTGTTTCATTCACTGTGTCTCAGTCACTCACAGTGCCTGCCGCCCGAAACCTGTTTTTTTGTTCTACTTGGCAGGCGCACACCCCAACACGGAACCACATCTTGGGCGTGTGCTGCCAATCAATCCACCCTGATACACGCTGCCTGCCCGCCCCATTGCCGCATCCATCCAACCTTGTGAGAAACGTTCCGCCGGGCGGCTCAGGAGGCAGCAGACCGTACCGACAGCGGCCCACTGAGGCGGCGCCCACAAGACAAAACCAAGGCAGATGCCTTATCCACTAGGCCACCCTTGGCCCGTGGTCCCGGTCATCCGGAGATGTCCAGGTCATTGTAGGGTATGGCGAGTATGTGTCACATGTACATTTTTACATAGCACATGCCAGTGTGCCTCCGTGCGCAGGGGGCACGGTCACGCGGCTGCCGCAATTCGCACTGATCGCGCGTCGGTCACGGCCCGCATGGCGCCCATCACACTCGGCCATCGCCAGTGCCGGCAGCCGAGCACAGCGCCCGGCGAAGGGCGCGAGGCGTGCACACGCGTAATCGAGGGGCATCAGCGCAGGTGAGCATCAGCGTGGGGGGCGCCGTCGCCTTTGACGGCCCGACCGCCGACTTCCGCGACGTGTGGGAGCAGACGTCGTTCGCGCTGGAGCAACTGCAGGCGGCGCCGGAGGTGTCCGCGGTGGAACAGGCGGGCCTCCGCTTCCGGGTGCCGCCGCACTGGCGCATGAGCTTCCTGCCGGAGTGGACGCCCGGCATCGGCGCGAGCGGCGGCGCCGTCGGCGCGCTGCCGCCGGACGCCCCCAAGGTCGCGATCCTCCGTGAGGAGGGCTCCAATGGGGACCGTGAGATGGCCGCCGCTGTGCATGCTGCGGGTGCGCCCCCACCCCGGCGCACTCCCACCCCGTTGTTTTCATTTCTGACCTAACATTTCTGCCTGCCAGGATCATGGGAATGTTTCCGAGGTACGAACACGCTGCTCAGCGCCCCCCACCGTCCGCGTCTCGCTTGACTGCGTTCCCACCTCCCTCACATTCTCCACCCCCCCGCCCCCGCTGGACCCGTGCTCCATGAGCGGACACAGCGCAGCAGCCGCTGGCGCCGCAGTCAGTGGTGCTCCCCGCATCGAATGTGCACCACACAGATGATCCTGCCCACCGCACCGGACACAGACGCCAGTGCAGAATGCAACTCCACGCATGAATCTCATGCATTGTATCTGGAAACCCTGCGAGGCAGGGGCCTCAGGTCATGCAGGCAGGCAGGGGTGCACCGTGCTGGAGATTGTGGTTGGGATTGCGGGCCGCAGTTGCCCCCCAGCATCTGCCCCCACCGGCTTGTGGCGCGTGTTTGACCGGTTCAGGCTGTGACACGAGCGGCGTGGGATGCAGGGATGCAGCCGTGGGACGTCACGATGTCGGACATCCTCGCCGGCCGCACGACCCTCGACTCGTTCCAGGGGCTCATCTTCGTCGGCGGCTTCTCGTACGCCGACGTGCTCGACTCTGCCAAGGGCTGGGCCAGCGCGGTGCGCTTCAACGCGGCCGCGCGCAGCGAACTTGACGCGTTTGCCGCGCGCCCGGACACCTTCTCGCTCGGCGTGTGCAACGGCTGCCAGCTCATGGCGCTGCTCGGCTGGGTGCCGCGCGGCGCTGACGGCGGCGTCCTCGACGGCGCGACCCAGCCCCGCTTCATCCATAACGCCAGCGGTGCGCCCCCCCATCGCAACACCTCTTGTCTGTCTCCCCGCTGCACTGACCTGTGCACAACGAGGGCGTCCGCGGAGTCAGCCGACATCCAAGCGCATGCATGCAGGCCGCTTCGAGTGCCGGTGGAGCACGGTGCAGATCCAGCCGTCGCCGGCGGTGATGCTGGCGGGCATGGAGGGCAGCAACGTCGGCATCTGGGTGGCGCACGGAGAGGGCCGCTGCCACTTCCCAGACGAGGCAGTGGAGCTCGCGGTCGTCGAGGGCGGCCTCGCGCCGCTGCGCTACACGGACGCGCACGGCCACGCCACCGAGGCGTATCCCTTCAACCCCAACGGCTCCCCCCACGGCATCGCCGCCCTCTGCTCCGCTGACGGCCGCCACCTCGCGATGATGCCCCACCCGGAACGGTACGCATCACCCTGCGCTCCAGATCGCCCCCTGCACCCCCCTGCACCCCCGGCGCTCACGCAGCCCCGTACTGCAAACATACAAACCCACCTCGTGGAGTCGCCGTGATCCTGAAGAACCCTGACAGAGGGTCTGCGCGGCCGCAGCGACACCGGCCGCATGTCTGTCGGGCGTACGAAACACGGCGGCTTGCGGCGCTGCGGCATGTGTGAGGTAACTGCTGTGTCGGCCTCGCGGGAAAAGAATCCGGCTTGCGGGGATTGCGGTGTAGAGGCACACGCCTGGCTGCGCTGCTGTTCCGGCCGAGACGGAACGGCAGGTTGTCGTGCCGGCTGTGGCGTTGGTGGGCGGCGGATCAGCTGACGGTGGAGCCGGCTGTGGATGTGAGTGGACTGTTTATGTTGTGCCACTTGTGGGCGCGTGCACTGATGGCTACCCCCATAATTGTTGTTTTCAACGCTCAACGTCGAACTCGCAGCCTGTCACGGCCGTAGCCCGTGCCGACGTCGACAGGATGCGCGTGCCTGTGACGAGCACAGCCTGTCTGGTGACTCACGCTGCATTTTTTTCACCTCGCCGTTACGATCAGACGGGAATGCTGCCTTCAGACATGCCTGTTCTCGAATCTTCCTTCCGGTGCGCTCCTTTTGGAGCCCTCAGGCTGAGTTGAGAGTCGGCAACCGCGGCATGCAGGTGCTACTTGCAATGGCAGCTTCCGTGGCACCCCAAGGACGTGCCTCTGCGAGCGGGAGGCCCCGGACCATGGCTCAGAATGTTCCAGAATGCCCGCCAGTGGCTCCAGTCGGCAAGCACATGAGTGGCGCTGCACCCGAAGACCATGTCTCCCTCAGGCAGGTCACAGCGTGGCATCTTGACAGTCGCCTAGCATGGTCCTGCATGAGCCGTTCACCGTCACCATGTGTGAGGCAGATGATGGTGTCTGCTTCCACTATTGCTCTGGCATGCTGAGGGGTTAGGGGTGCCATGATCTGTCTTGGCGGCTGGCAGGACGACGGATCTGTTCGGTTGGTGTGGTGTGGTGTGCGCATGCTTGAGCAGGGCATAGGATGTGGTTTGTTGAGTTCGTGTCCAATCTGGACACTGTTTGTTGTACTGAGCAAGTGCTGGAATGCGTATGCGCGCACAGCTTCATGTATGGCTTGTAACAGTTGCACCCTGCTGTGGTCGCTGCGGCGCTGTTTGCTGCTGTTGCCTGTATCGCACCCTATGCTGTTGAGGGCGCAGAACGGTAAATGCAGCCCATGCTGAAACCCTGATGCGCCTGGGCAGTAGATTTGTGTTTGGAATGGCATCGAAAGGAGGCCGATTGCCTGTGGACGTGTAAGTGCGCAGCGCCAGCGGCCCAACCCAGAGCCGTGTACCGGTGTGAGTTTGACACCAGACAATAACCTCTGCGCTGGACGAGATCAAAGATAGTGTGGCAGTGTTACACCAGTAAGGTAACACCTCTCACATGCCACCGCAGATAACCCAGCCGCACGTGCTGTTATCGATCATGCATTCCCGGTGGGAGGTAGCTGCACTGATACTTAAATAGTTTACACCATGCCCTTCCTCCTCGACCCGATTCTTCAGGCGTTTTCAGGCAATTCTTCAGGCGTCTTCAGGCGTTTCACACCTGTGCCCCCCCTCTCTCCTTGCCCAGTGGATGTGATTACCCTGTCTGCTTTGTCCGCTCCTACTTGCAAGGGTGCTGTGGCCGATGCCTGTTTCGGTCTGGCGTGATTCTCGATCCTCTTTTTTCTCTCTAAAAGGTATTAGAACGGCGACAGTGTCTCCGGTATGTATGGGATTCCGGCTGTGCTCGTTCACACACAAACATGCAGCTGCAGGTAAAGTCATTGCCACATTTTTCCAGTGTCTTCTGGCTGTACGAGTGTTTGGGAATCTACTTAACTCAGAACATTCCCTTCGTCGGTGGACCACATGAGTATGTATCATTTGTCAAACACCACCAATACCGCAAGTCTGGTGCTTGTGCAAGGAATCATGCATGCAATCGGAGGTGGTGTGAAAACTCGCACACAATTGCAGTTACGCCTCCTGTGTGTCGAGGAACTGCGTCCAGCTTCGCGATGTTGGTCACGTAGCTCTGCGGAGCTCGCGTGTCCAGCAGCAGGCCACGCTGACTGGAGCGCACGCACGCGCGAGCCCGCACACCATGAATGGAAGCATGATGACGCTAATTGGCAAGTGTTGCGGTGGCACTCTGCGAGGACTAGTTCCCAACCCCCACAGAAGAATGGGCGGTGCATCCCTGAGCGCACACGAAGAGCAGTCCAGCGCCTCTCGGTGCGACAGCGCTCCAGATTCATAGCTGTGCTGGTGTTCGGCGGTGGAGGGGTGATGTTTCAGGAGGTTGCCCTAAGAAGTACACCTGACGAGTAAAAATGTCTCTAGCAGCGGTGCTCCATCCGTGAGTTGCCCGCATTAACAAATAAGAAACGCGTTCGGCTGTGCTTCGGGCGTCAGTTTTACTATGGATTTTGATAGTTATGCTCCTACCGGCCAAGAAGAGGGGTGGCTCTGTATTATTATGATACTGCATCGGAGTCGACCGCAGAAAGGCTTCCCGGTTTGGTGGCCCTGAACTCGACATCGTAACCATCACTGATCACAAAAAGTATCACCTTCTCAGGTAGATTCACGGGAAGACCAGGTTGCCTGTTGTCACCAGTGTGCTGTAATGTTTGGTGACAAAGGGACTATAGCTAGGTTTTAGATCATTTGGTGTCCCTAAGCCACAGCTGCCCTCGCATGATCAAGAGGCAATGATGCTCCTGTAGGCCTACCACAATGACACTAA
Organism: Ulva armoricana; assembly: GCA_032360965.1. Lineage (NCBI taxonomy): Eukaryota > Viridiplantae > Chlorophyta > Ulvophyceae > Ulvales > Ulvaceae > Ulva > Ulva armoricana. The sequence continues at coordinate 3,539,089 of JAUMHO010000007.1, forward strand.
ATTCTTAGCGTGGCCCTACAAACAGTTGAAACAGCATGCTCACCATCATTGGTTTGTCGCCCACGTTGTTGGCAGTGAGTGTGACTGGTAATGACTCATGACCTCTTCCTCGAGGAAGAGGAAAAAAAAGCGTGCCGCCGTGGGATCATCTAAACACCGTAACATCCTTGGTACTCCATTCACTGAGACTGTTATTGGTTATGATTATGAGACCGGGGCGCCAGTTTTACAATTCCTGTGCCTGTGTGGAGACGTGTTTAATTCCAGAGGTTCATGTGACCGGCATGTGAGGGACCCATCACGGTGGAAAAATGGAGCGCCTCACCCTCAATCTGCAGAGGGTATGCTCAGATCCCCTTGAGTATGATGCCTTCAATCATTTAGTTGAGCAACGTTCATTGGGTACTGGGGTACTGGAATTGCTTGCTCGCGGCCGTAGGGTCCAGCTCGGGGTTTTCCGTCATCGGGAAGGGTTTTATCCATGCAGAGTTGGCACAGCGTGAGGTCGAGCTGGAGGAGCCAGAGGTAGGGTTAGGTTTTGCTGGGAACAATGACGAGCAAGTAGGTCATCAAGACGATGCATCAAGTGAACAAGGGGATTTCGTTGATCATCTGGCGGGCAACCTCAAAGGCGCTGCTGACCCTTCTGCCCCGGCTCTTGCACAGGGGGCTCCCGTGCTGCCGGAAGGGTCAGTTGCAGTTGCCCCACAAGTACAGAATGCCAACTGTACACTGCAACAGCGGAAGTGCAGAGGTATGTTGTCTGCACATGCGCAGAGTGAAATGCCATGGACTGCCCAATCCCGCACTCAGGACAGCACCCTTGTCCACTACTCTATGCCTCGGTCAGTGTAGTGGCTACTGAATGCGACACGCCATGAAATTGATGCAGGGCAATGACGGGCCCACTGCAGCATCCCAAGCACGGATCGACCACAAACGCAGAAGCAACGTATGTGCAACACTACATACTCCCACGCATGGCGCTGACTGAAGTGTCAGCACTGTGGTCGGCCACTCGTGTGAAGTATTCAGACTTCGTCGTTGATCTGGATGAGGTTGCTGATCAAGCTGACCTTGGCATAAACGGCCTCGAAGCACCCGGGATCGCTCACTTGCATGCAATACAAACGGGCGAGCCCGCTGGGGAACTGCAAGAACTCAAGGAGATGAGTGACGATGGCCAGCAAGAAATGATGAGCGACGGCAGCCAGGGTGAAGAGATGAGTTTTGATAGCCAGCATGAGGCGATGAGAGTCGACGGGTTCCTGGAAGATGCACCGGGCCATGGTGTGAATCCAGGGGTTCAACATGGGGCACCGGGTGTACAGGGTTCGGGGGGCGGTCAGCATGCGGTGGTGCCACCGAATGCGGGACTGCCCCTGCCACAGAAAGAGACTGTGGGGACGGGCAGAACATGCCGCGGTCCATGTACACAGATGTCGCTTCTGCTATATCCGCGCTGTCAAGGGGCAGGCAAGAGGATTTCACAGTTCAGCCGTACGTTCAGCGGAGCATTCACCAAGGGGGACATGATTGAGACAGCAAAAACGGCACACACACTCCTCCTACCCACAGCAGCTCTCACAGACATGGTACCGGCTCCAGGGAATAATACTCGGAAGGTGATGCAGTATGTCCATTTTCACAGATGCCGGTTGAACAAGTGGGGCTTGCTGTCAAGCAGGTCTACTACGCAAACCAAGACAACTGATGATCCCCGCAGTGTGGCGGCGTCATTTGCACTGGCCCGCATCCCCGACCACATACGGCAGACTGGTATCTGCTCTACTGAAGCTGAGATACAGCCCGTCCAGATAAGGAGCTTTGCCATCATCGAATGGGCTGGCGTGGCGGCGTTGCAGCGGGTTGGGTATGTGAAGGTCTTAGAGCACACTGCACGAGTTCTGATTCATAGCAGTGGACAGCGGATCATGCAGGCCAACGGAGTTAGCGTGGGTGAGTGGGCTGACAGAAGCAGGCAATGTTGCATACCGCTTGATAGCTTGGTACGTGCGCTGCTGATTGTTACACCCACTAAGCATGATATGTGGGCGAATCATGGCTTATGGCTGTTGATTCCTTTTGAGGGGAAGAAGTTCGGCATGGACTACAGCGAAGATGATACAGTGGAAGGGGAAGTTATTGCAGTAGAATAGGTAGAGTACGTAGAGTGAACATTCAGGGAGCAACATTCTCAGGGACACTATGCACTGGTCAGTGCAGCTGCCTCCCACATTTGTCATACTAATCAGGTCTGCCATACCTGCATCAATGATACACAGCCCAACCACTGGTGTGCATACCGTTCACTCTGGAGCACTGCTAATATTAATTAGAGGCAGCTCATGCTCACTCTGCAACCGCAGCAACGGCCGCAGACATCTTGACGTGGCCCCACACACACTTTTTTGGTTATCATCCACTCTCAACAGGAGCTACGGAGATGATAATAAAGCAGAGCAGACTGCCCACAGCTGATTCATGACACCTGCCCGACAACGAGCGACGAGCGCGCGTTGAGCGATGCAACTGTTTATGCTAGCTGTCGTAATTAATAAATCAGCGGTTTGATGTCAAAACGCTGGTGTGTATGGCATACGCACCAGCTTCAAAGACATGCCAAACGCCGCAGGCATTTGCAGCGATGTGCACCACGCCGTCTGGCTCACACAGGGCATCGCCGCAGACAGAACCGGCGACAAGCAGTCAGACTAGCATGTGGAAATACTTTCGTGTGTTTCAACAGGTTTGATGCAACTTGACACTTCTGGCGAGCTGGACTGACACGTTGCAGCCATGCGCAGGCAAACGCATCGGCCTAGTGCGGATTTGCCGAATGCGGGAAGACCAACAACTTGCTACATACTCTACGCAAGCTAGTCGGATAAACAGGGAAGTAACCAGCTCATCAGGAACGTCACTAAACACCGACAACACGGATCAGTCGGTTTTGGCCGGCAAACGGGTGACGGCAAAAAGCAGTTGCCTGCATTTGCCCAGCCATGCCCTGTTTCAGGCAGATGCACACGTTGCCTGTGTAGAGACCATGATTGCGGGCAGACCTGTTTCGAGATGACGGGACTCATCAACGAGCATGCAGCGCAATAAGGCCCGACTGGTTGCCTGAGGCTGGCGCTGGTGGGCATGTACCGGGCCCCCCCCCGACACCCCTATGCTGCTTCAGGACACTTTACACATGGCGCAACCGATGCTGCCCATCCGTTTCCAAAATCCTCAACGAGTCGCGCAACATATGTTCAAACACCATTCCGTTCCCGTACTGGAACCCACAACTGACACCCCATATTCTTTCAGCACGGCAGCAACCGCCGCAGCAACCACTGCGCAGCCGCCCGGCACTACATCACACGAAAACACTTCCACTGGAAACTGGAAGCTGGCCTCAATGCAGGCCCTGCTAGCGCACAGTCTATGCAAGGCCTGTACTAAAAGACTGGAGGTTTACCCTGCTGGATGATAAAACAAGTGCAATTCTCCCCGGACACATACCACGCCACGGGCTGGATGGATCCGGGCAGTTGTCGCGGTGCAGGCCTAGCTTTCCGGTGATGCGGATTTCACACGAGCGTGGCCGCTCGAAGCCCGGGGCAACGACGAGATCGCGGACGTGCTGGCGCCGCCACCGCTGGGGGCTAGCAGCGGCAGCCGGTCGCCGCCGCTGTCCGCGACGGGCGGGGGCGACACAGCGTCCTGGCCGTGCTCGGGGATCGGATTGCACGGGCTCGACAGCACAGCGCGCACAGCGGCGCGGTGCGGCAGCGCCAGGGGCTGCGACTGCAGCCGCCGCGGCAGAATGAGCGGGCTCGGCGTGTGCGCGGCGCTGCCGCTGCTCGTACCGCTCCGCCGCGACGCCGAGGTCGCCGAAACAAAGGGGGGCGTCAGCGCCGCGCTCGTGTGCGACCCCCCCCCGGCCTTGGACTTGGGATGTGCCGCCCCCCGCAAGCTCACCCCGGCGCCGGCGCTGGTGAGGTCCCCGGTGGCGATCGCGGCGCTGGTGGCCGAGGCGGCCTTCGACGCAGAGTTAAGCCCCCGCGTCAGCACCGCCGCGGCCTGCCCCTCGCCGTTGGAATCGATATACGATCCGGATGCGATCTCGTCCTCGAGATCGTTCAGCAGAGTTACCACCTGTAGCCACATGACACCCTCTGTACCAGTTCCGCCGAGGTCTCACGCCAGACGCATCCTGGCATCGGCCGCGCCCCCTGCGGCGCCGGATGCCCACGGGCGGATACACACTGCCGCTGTTCTGCGGGGAGGGGGGCATCCAGGAGGGCGGGGGCGGTGCAGGCGAGACGTGGGCACGGGTGGCGCACCTGGTCAAACGTCGGGCGCTCGGACGGTTTGAGGCTGAGGCACGCGTGCATGGTGAGCGTGAACGTCAGCGGCACGACGCCCGGCAGGTCCGGGAACTGCGGGTGCGGCACGTATTCGCACTCCGAGTCGTCGGAGGAGCGGCGGGGGGCCTGGGGGAGGGCGATGGACTCGTCGCCGGCCAGCCCGGCGTCGGAGGTGCCGCGGGCGGCGGCTGCAGCCGCCGTGCTCTGCTCTGCGGCGGAGGTCAGCGAGACATCGTCCGCCTCCGACGGCGGGGACGGCGACTCCGCCGGCTTCGGGTTGACTTGACTGCGGTTGTTGAGTGACCTGCACGCAGCCCCTCCCTCTCCCCCTCTCCAGGCTCGCGGAGGTCACGCACAGACGGCAACCAAACGGCGATCGCACGCCTGCCGCCCGCAGCCGGCGCGCGAGGATCCCACACGCCGCTTCCGCTGCTGCCACGGCACCTCGCCAGACGTTCCACCCGGTGCATGCACATACCGAAAACCCATCCAGCGCTCCCTGGATGCAGGGTCCACTCCAGCAGGCGGTCCGGGTCGCTGACCGCATCATCCGAACCAGGCATCCAGGTGATGGCGTGCCGGCGCAGATCACGCGCCAAGCTTGCAGACACAGCTGCTGTGGGGGCGGGGCTCTGCGGGGGGAGTGCGCACCGCTTGATGTAGACTGGGCAGCCCATGACGAGCTCCCACATCATGACGCCAAAGGCGTACACGTCGCTGCTCTGGTGGAGCCGCCGCTGGTTCGCGACCTCGGGCGCGACGTAGAAGGGCGTGCCCTGCTTCACGTTGCTCGCGTGCGTGCGGTTATGCTTGAGGCGCATCGCGAGGCCAAAGTCGGAGACCTTGGTTGTGAAGGCACCCACCGCGACGGCGTGCTGCATCGTCTTGTACCGGTCCTCGTTGAACTGCACACGCAGCGACAGCTGTCAACACGGCCCGCGTAGAACAGCGCGCGGAGGTGCGTGCCGACGTGCACGGGGGGAACAGCGCTCACACGGCGCGCGCTCTGCGGCGCCTCATTCATGCGGTGCACACGTAACCACCGGAGGGGGGGAGGCGCCCGACCGGCGTACGGCCACTCACATGCATGCGCCACAGCGTGAGGGTGCAGGCGTGCTTGTGGACAGGGGAGCAGTCGGGGGAGGAGGCAGGGGGGCCGTGCCTTGAGGAGGACGTTGGAGGGGTTGAGGTCGCCGTGGCAGATGCGCTTGGAGTGCGTGTACGCCATGCCGGCGGCAAGGCCCCGCATCGCCGCCTGCACGCTGCGCCATCGGTCCGGGATCCCGGTTTGCGCAAACATGCCGCGCTGAAGCGCCCCGCGCAGGCTCCCGCCATTGCAATACTCCTGCATGCGTGCATCGTCAGCGCACGGCCGGAGCGGCCCGGACGGTCAGAGTGTCACAGAGAGTGCGGTGCTTGTAACTGGGCCGCCGGAGGCGTGCCGGGGACGATCGCTCGTGCACCGCACGCGTGCAGGCGGGGCTGCGCAGGAAGGGCACCTGGATGAGGTAGAACTTGTAGACGCCGAGCTCCGGGCCGACGCCCTGCGCGACGTCGAGGACGTCGTGGCTGTAGGTGGCCACGATGTTGCGGTGCACGAGGTTGGTCGCGATCGCCGCCTCCGTCGCCACCACCGCCGTCTGCTGGTCGCCGCCGCAGCTCTGGAAGATGACCGTCTTGATCGCCACGTCGAGCCCCCGCCACTCGCCTGCACGCGCACCATGCGTGCTGACACCCGCCAAGCCAGGGCCGCTGCCGCGGCGCGGGAGACCGCATGGCCCGGGAACACCGCACGCATGAAATTGTGGCTACAGGGGCGACGACGCACCGTGGTAGACGGTGCCGTAGCCGCCGCGCCCGACGACGCCGAACAGCTGGAGCTGGTCCTCCTGCAGTTCCTCCTGGAGGGCGCCCTGCAGTTCCTGGACCGCGGCGGCGACCTTCCCGCGCACCGCGGACCCCGCGCCGCTGCTCCCGGCCGTCACAAACCCTGGCGAGAAGAGCGCCGAGTCCATGCCCGACCCGCCCCCGCCGCCGCTCGACTGTCCGACCGTGCCCTGCGACAGCACCTTCCGTATGCTTCCGTTGGCCTCCCGCGTCGACCCCGACGCCCCCCCACCCGACGCCACCCCGAGCGGCTCCACCGCCGCCGTCTCCGCTGACGCCCCCCGCGACGCCGACCGCCCACCGCCGCCCTCTGTGCGCACGCGCCCGCTGCCGGCAGCCGCCTTTGGCACGCCCGCCTGCGGGATGTCCACCACCTCCTCTTCATCCACCGAGAGCCGCGCAGGGTGCAGGGAGCCGCTGGGGTTGCTGGGCTGCACGCTGGGCTGCGATACCACATGCTCCTGCGGCCCCTTGCCCTTCTTGCGCCGTTTCTGAAGAATGAACGCCGCCGCGGCGATCGCCACGAGGAACACCGCGACGCCCGCCCCAACCCCCGCAAACAGCCCCAGCCCGGCCCCACCGCCACCCCCGCCCCCGTCAACGTTCTGCACTGTCGCTGCCGCCGCCGCCCGGTCATCCGAGTCGACCTGCGCCGCCGTGTCCCCCCACACCGCGACCGCGTCCGGCGGCGCCGCCATCGCTAGCTGGCCGCTGCGCGACGACTCGGGGTATGCGCCACTAGGGTTTGAATTCGCGCCGTACGCCCACACCGGCGCCGTGTCCAACAGCTGCGCCTGCGCCGCCGAGATCTGCGGGTGCGCGGCGCGATGCGACGCGGTGCTGTACCACATCACCCCGTCCCGGAACGACAGCCGCGTCGTCTTGGCCTCCGGCGGGGGCTTGGCCCAGAAGGCGCGCGCAAACGCGATCGCGGCCGTCACCACCGTCTTGCCCGCGACGCCGAGCGCGTCCGAGGGCGTGGCGACCACGCTGCTGCTCTCAAAGTACCCGTCACTGAACTCTTGCACGAGCACCTCGTAGAACACAAAGTCGTCCTCGGTGCCGGCGTACAGCTCCATGACCTGCAGCGGCGCCCCCTCAGCCACAGTGGGCCCCCCGACAGAGCATGCTGCACATATGCGTAGATCAGACCTCCGGCTCTGGCGGCGCGTCTGCACGACGTGCGTCATGTGGCCGCAAACGCTCTCCGGACGGGTTGACCGTCTACTCTTCAGCAGTCGCCGTTCGTCCGGAGGCACTCGCGGTCGAAACTCAACGCTGCCGTCTGGCCGACATGCATGGCGAGCTGTGCAACAATGATGGGGGGGAAGACTCACCTCGAGGGGTACGAGGAGGTGGGAGCGGACAAAGTGAGCATGTCCGGGGGAGTTGCCGAAGAGGATGGAGGAGAGACCGAGGGCCGTGGTGGCGGCGGTCTCTTCGGAGGAGTTGGTGATGGGCTTTGTGGCGTCGGAGATGTGGCGGTAGGTGCTGACCTGGCAGTCGATGAAGTAGACGTGCGCGCGCTCCCCGATCGTGGGATGGTCCCCCTGGCCAAGGATATTGAGGGGCATGTGGAGGCCGGGGCACTGGATGGTGAGGTTGTAGTCGTCGGGGACGGTGAGGGACGGCGTGGAGGCGAAGCTCAGGCCGGGCCTGCAGGGCGCGCTCGTGTTTGTTGGGTGAGACGGCTGGGAAACGGCATGTGCTTGTTGGGATCCTGACAAGAAGAGAAAGCCGGAGCACGGGGAGGCGATGGGCACAGTGGGTGGGAGGGCATGCGCAGGTGCGCGGCACGGCAGGGGGCCATGTTGAGGCACTTGTGAGGGTGAGGGTGAGGGTGAGGGTGGCTTTTGTGGGTGTGGAGGCCGGGGGGTACAGTGGCGGGGGGGTGGCAGCATGGGCATGCGACGGAGGAGGCGATGGTGGGGTCGGTTTGTGACGACCTGGCTGGGATGAATGGCACGGCTGTGCGTGATGCTCGCAGCGGCTGCAGCGACGGCGTGTAGTGACAACCTGTTGCGTGCGTGATGCTCGCAGCGGCTGCAGCGACAGCCGAGTACACGGCCGCCTGTGCCTGTGTTGCGGTGGGCATGCGGCGCGGCCGTAGTGACGCTGTGGCGCTCTCGCTGCGTCTGTGCCTAGCGGCTGTGGCTTCTATGCGTGAGTGAAGTGTGTGACGCGGAGAATTCGCTGATGCTGCCCGCTGCATGCACGGCCCGCTCCCCTCAGTGGCTGTGTGCGTTCACCCTCTGGACACTACCGCGGGCACCGATGCAGCCACAGAGTGGAACAGTCACGAGCACAGCCCTGCAACCCATCCACACGGCAAGCAGTGCTGATGCCATGCAAGACAGCAAGTGCTCACGGCAGCTGGGTGCAGGGCGAGTGCCTCGTGGCTACAACAGGTTGACCGGACTCAGCATCGGCGCGGGGCAGTGTTCAGCTCGTCCTCACAAGCCCATGCTGCGTGGCACTGCGGACGCAGCTGCTTCTTGTGAGGCAGCTGTGTGCCTGCACGTGACTGGCGTGGAGCTCCAGTTGCTGCCACTTGTCACGGCGCTGGGATGTGGCGTGATAGCGGTAGGCGATTGTACAATCACTTCAACAGGGCTGTGGTGACGCATGTGGCAACGGATTCGGACAGCCATCTCGATAGATGACTAGATAGAGGGGTCATGCACAGCACTTGTGTGAGGTTTGGTAGTGGCACTGGGATTTGTGCAGATGATGTTCCTGGTGGCAGCTTTTGTCATCGAGGGTGATTGGAGGCTGTGGGGTGGGGTGGGAGGGTATGGGAGATGACATGGCCCTTCCTGGGCAAGACTCCGCAAAGAGAGTGCGCTGCTCGCGTGAGCGGCAATGCACTGTTTCATCGAGGGCCATGGAGCCCTGCAGGCTGTGCCATGGCAACATGGGATCATCTGTGCATCATGATCCTCACAGGACAAGGTGCAGCCCTGGCACAGAGCCCAACCAGGTGCAAAGACATATTCATACAGCCTATGGACTGCACTGGTCTCGAACTATGCACAGGCACCGTTCTGTCTGACTGCCACCATGCGATGATACCATGCCTGTAGTCAGCTGCTTGTCACCAAATGGCGAGAGCTCGGCACATGTGACGAGACAAGAGCTGAATGGCCACATCGCACCCGAAACCACAGCTCAATGAAAATAACAGTCGGTGCCGGGACCGGTAACGGCTGTGCAGGTACGCCGGCCTGCTCAACAACGGGCGACACGCCGGGCCCGAAAGCTTGAATGTGCGAATTTGCAGACCTGAACCAGGCTGAGGCAAGCAGAGGAGTTCAACAACGGTCACGAAAAAAGTTTTGTAGCACTGCGTGCGGTGCAATGGAATTTGAATGATGAGCATGGTGCTTTGCTTGCGAGCGCTTGTGCCACACGCGAGCGTCTCATATTGCGTCGCGCGACTGCCATACATCCACACAGAAAATTCCCAACTAACTGAAGGACTCGCTGAACTGAATATGCAAATATTTGTGGATGAAGTGCGACCCCACGAGTACGGTACAGGGACCGGTGTGTTGAGATGCGATGCCCGTCATCTTCTACCTGATGTGCAACGACCTCCGTGGTGGGTTCGGGCCATCAACGTTGTGGCTTGCGACCACACTAACAAGCAGATGAAAGTGAGGGTTAGACAGGTTGATGCAATCATCAGACGCACGGGCATGGGCGTCTGGGTGACATGCTCTGCAAACGTTGCGAGGGAGAAATGCCGCACCTGTCACGATCTATACACACCCGCACGCCAAACGCATGAGTGCTGATAGCAGACTGGATATCAGCCGCTGCTGACACCGAATTGCACTGAGGGTCCACCTCTCCGTGCCCACTGCCCACTGTCGCCAACACAACATATAAAACGCCCCAGAGAGCCACTTGAACACACGACAGGGCCATCCACGACAGATTTTAGACAACGAGTTGATGTTCCTGTTTCCGGCGAAGAGCACCCTTGATTCATGCCAACTACGGGCGGACGGTCTCTCGTGAGCAAGCAGGCATCAGCAATGATCGATACGGACACTTTGAGCGACAGTATGTGTCGAGAGTACGCAACGGCTGGAATTTCAAAACGCCACATACGCCGTACATAGTGACGCGGTTGGCAGTGTCAGAGATATGGATACGCGGCAGTGTGCGTGTCGGTTGGAGAACATCATGTCGCTCGGTGGATGCATAATACAGGGGCGATTCTGTGCACAGACACGCTCAAGCTGCCCGCACCCACGCTTCACACCAAGGCTTTCACACTCCCTATGCACGTCCGAAGCTTCACCAGGAAATGGCAGCGCGGTAATCCGCATGTGCTTCCAGTAACCTCTGGAGACGTCGCGCAGATAACCAAGCGCTACAACACCTGCATACCACTGTTCGTACCACTGCGGTTTTCCATGGTTGACACATCCGCCGAAGTGAACTTCAGAGCATGAAACCTGTCACGCACAGCCGTAGTGCCCGTTTCGCAGCCCGTACTGCCGCCCGCATGGTGCCATCCCTCGCTCGTGCACCCTTGGCTTGCCAGCCCGGACCCAAGCTTCACCTACTAACCCAGAGCCGAACGGATCCAGGTCCCAGGTACGTGTGACCGACCTCGCTGCTACCCGAGACCATCTACGCTGGTCTGGATGTACCAACCACCTGCAGCCCAGCCCGGGAATGCCAAATTTCTGTGTTGATGGGCCATCAGGCAGCTCAGGCCACATTAATGTTGCTGAACATGATGTATGAACCACCTCCGTCGATGGCTCATCAGTCAAAGGCAGCCCACACATTGATGCCACGCAGTGATACTGGTGCTCCCCTTTGGTCCCTTGGCATTTAAATACAAAATCGAGCGCCATCACACCAGGCCTGCTTCTGTGCCACTCGCTCAGAGTGGAATTAAAGCTGTGCCTGCTTCACATGGGCGCGGGGGCATCGTGGCAGCCACATGCAGACCACCACATGTACATGCGCGCACACAAGTGTCACATTTACATTAACATTCACACGTATAAATCACCTCGCATGGGTCAACGCTGCGGCCTGGCCGCTGCGGCTGCAGTCATGAACGACACCTCACACTTTTAAACCTCACAAATGATCCAACCACTCCCTGAAGCAGTGTTCAGGGGTTCCCCTGACGAAGGACTGTGAAAAAAGACCCAATCGAGTACCGGCCGCGCAGAAAACTCGGAGGAAGCAGAGGCATCAGACACAGCAATGTCCACCACAGCCACAGAGACCTCCCACCCAGATCCACACACGACAAGCCTGTTCCCCTAGGGCAGTCTGTCAACTCATCTCCCGCTCTGGCCAGATGCTGTACACGTCCCGGCGGCCCGCCCTGGTGTGTCATCGAAACCATTGCGTCCCCCCACCTCTCCCCATGCTTCATTCAGAAGACCGCCCGAAGCCGACAATTCCGAGCTCTTCAGGGTCAAGTTTCACGCATCCAGCCGAACGAGTTATCATGAGAATTCAATTGAGCGCGACCGTCAAGCCGTACCCCACCGTGTGAAGGACCACTGCTGCGCAATGACCATGTTGTAGCCAATGATAATACGGTTTTCACTGAAGGAGACGTCACGACGCCGCACATGCACTCCCGCAGATTGAGTGGGGTTTTTTGTTTTCTTTTTTAACACTGCATGTACAGTGAGCGTAGTTGCATGCTCATGCCTGGAGCCCCTCCGTGATGCTGCCTCTGCGGTGGCACCTCCTGCCCTCTGCCGCCAATGCCCGGCTGGGCTTGGGCGTGATTTCCAGTTTTACACAGCATGTGTCCCCTCGTCTTCTGCACCTGCCCCCCTCCTGCATGCATGCACACATGCCCCCCCCCCCCCCCCTGACCGGTCAGGGTGAACAGGGGAGACCGGGTCGCGCCTCCCATCGCAGCATCGTGGCAGAGGCGACGGCGCCCCACAAGATTAACACGTCCGCGAGCTTGGAGCGTCGTAAACATGCAGGGCGGCGGACGGGCGCGTGGAGCACCTACCTAGCACCTTCCAGCATAGCCAAACTTCAGTTTAAAATAAGTAAACAAAGGAATCGGGCATCACGCCAAACCCAAACGGGCATCGGCCACAGCTCCCGTACCGGAGTTTACGCACGTATGATTACATTGCCGTATCCATAGGGGCATTGACAGTTTATGTTCCGCCCGTGCCCCTGTGAGGGTGCTCCGAGTGCAGACCCGCAGTCGCCAGCAGCGCTCGATTCAGTGGCCCTCTCAAAGCCCACACACGTGACTTTTGGGGGCAGTTTTCATATCTACGCCACAACAATCGATTGCTCGGATTGACACTGACCGTCAGCACCAGCTGGTGTCCATGTCCGGTGCTCGAGCACCGGATCCTGTGTTCAAAAGTCCACCAACACAACATAAGGAAGACCCCTACACAGTGGTCCTGGATGTTCTGAGGGCTTTCTGGCTTTGTGAGGTCGGTCGAGGCTGTCGGTTCAATGTGTGCATGGTCGATAGATTCTCCGGCTTTGGCTGGTTCGAAGTGGGGGGGGCTCCGTGGGGGCGCCCGTCATGTGTATCGCTTTCGTAACTTCGTAACGAAAGGTTCGTGACCACGGCCTGACCACAAGAAGCTGTGGCTGTTGCGTGCCTGGGTCTGGAGTGGTGCCCGATCTGATGCAATCTTGTACAAGATTGCATCAGATGTTGGAATCGTGATACTCACCACTAAGCCACGATTCCATAACATCTACCCAACAAGTAGAAGCATTGCACACAGCAGCGGTGGGCACAGCGGCAGGCATGCTGGAGCCCAGAGGGGCGCCGACAGCGGCGGCAAAGGTTGAACGCAGGTCAGGGTCCCGTGGTTGGGAAAAAACAAAAAATTTAATGAACAAAATAAGGAATCGGGCATCACGCCGCACTCAAACGGGCATCGGCCGCAGCGCCCCTGTCGGTAGGGGCGGACAAGTGCAGGACGGGCGCAAGAGGGGGCACAACCACAGGGGCGGTATCCGGCGGGGGCGCCACACAGTGGAGCCACGACTTCAAGGCCGACCAGTCAGGCAGACACAGGCCGCGAACCACGGCAAAACAACACATCTGTCGTAAAATTTTCAGCGCACCTGACGGCCGTGATGCCGCACCTGACGGCACCTGACGGCACCTGACGGCCAGGCATGTTCACCCAAGGCGCGTGAAGGACCGGCACCCTCCTCTGGCTGCAGGGCGGACCCACCCAATGCATGCCTGGTGTCGCGGGGTCCCTCTTGATCGGGGGTTTTGCTTCGTATGTGTGACATCCCGTCTCCATGCTGCAGGTGCACGCTGCCCCGGTCCCGGGCATATGCGCTTGCAGTGCACGCTAGCCGGCATAGATGCAGCAGCGGCCTCCGTCTGGCTGCAGCGCAGTGGAGGAACAAGGTAGACACTCTTGAACCGACACACACGAGGGTGGACTGGCCGCCGTCGGCGATGTGTGTGTTAACAACATGGTGGTCTTCCCGGCTGAGGAGGCCGGGCGTACACGCCTTGTACTACAAGGTCACCACGTTTGGCCCGTGGTTCCAGTTATCCGGAGATGTCAAGGTCCTTGTAGGATATGTCGAGTAGGTGTCACAATTACATTTACATATACGTGTGCATGTGGGCGGTGTGTATGCATCTATGATAACGTCGCCGCGTGTGGAGCTGCAGCGGCGGTCGCGCATCCCGCGGCCCCGGCCTGGCGCTCCCGGGACGTTGTGGTGGTGGGGCTCGTCCATGCATGTGGAGCCTGCGGCTGCGCGTCGACTGGCGGCGGCACTCGTGTGAACGCACTTCTTAAAGAGTTTGCACCGGGCGGAACCGCTTGTCGCGTGCTGCACTGAAGTCCAGGAGTGTCTGCGGGGTGTCCGTGATGGATCATCGTGTAGTGGCCTAGTACCGTGCTTCACAACAGTCTCGCACGCCTGGAAAATGCATGGGCGCTTGCAGCGCTGATCCCTCGAGTTCACAGATCCAAGGCGCTAGCAGTGCTTCATCGTGTCTGTGGCCAGCCCTGCCGTCTGGACAGCTGGTCACTCTTCTTCATCCAAGTCCTCAATTCATGACGCGCTGGTTTTTGGTGGTCCAGCATCGGCCAGGAATCGCTGACGCCGATGCATGGTGGCCAAGAACTCTTGGCTGACGAGGCCGCTCCGACGCAGGGATGGACTACGTGACGCGAGAGAAAGCAAGTACACCGGCGGCATACGATCGCAGGTTGACGCACACGTTAGTGATACTACGTAGTTTTTGGTACTATTTCCCATGGTCAGAAGTTTGCTGGCATAAACATCACTGGTTTCACCGCACGTTGCCATTTTTTATTCGAGGCTACATTTATTTTCAGGCGAATCCGTCAAATCAAGTGCTGCAAATTGCTTTACTGAATTTGAGGCCCCTGGTCGTGTCCCGAGAGTATCGCGGATGGGCAGGCTGGTCTGTGCTCATGGCGTGGCCGTGCGCAGAATCTTCCCGGCTCACCCTGGCGCTGTGCGATAATCGAATTCAATGGATTTCCTGTCAGTAAAATGCATACGGGACAGTTGCATGTGCAGTGAGGCTGCCATGCCGTTGCAGGTGCACGTATCGCAACCTGTTCGTGCAGCCTTCCTGTTGACAACGTGGCCTACGGAACTTGACTAAAAATATGCTTTACGCGATCTGCTGGTAAAGTACTTACATAAGGTCTTCAAGTGAAATGGTTTTGCAGGACCGACGATCGACCACCTGCTTTGTGAAGAAAGAAAACACACAATGGAAGGTCGAACTCGCAGAACTGAACGACGCCATGAAAGCGTCAGTCTCAGAGGAGGACTGGGAAGAGATAGAGCAGCTAGACATTAAACATGCGTCACCCAAGATAACCGACCAGGAGCGTGTGTACCTTGTCGGAGTGCAAGTCAAGTCACGCAAAACCGATGCAGACAGCTTCACGGGTGCGCATCGCTACTACAAAAGCATGCTGACAAACAAAATTAATTTTTTTCATGTCTCCTGTATCTACCACGACAGTATCAGTGGCCACTTGTGTGCTCTTGACACACAACGGGAGTCAGTGCACGGGATGACCATGCACACACGTGCTGCCCTGTCCGTAAACTCCCGTGACCGCATGTCAGGATTCAGCCAGTACAGATAGGCGTCTTGATTTCACGGGCGCGATCTCGTAGGGTCAGCACTCTTGTCACTCTGACTCATGCATGGCCACACCGCCTGAGAGAACCACTCTGAATTGAGTTCAAACGAGGTCATGAATGCGCCAGCAGAACGGCAAGCGATGCAGGCCCCATCCCTGTCACAGCGCTGCAGTGGCACCACCAGCACCGACGCCTGATGCGGACCCTCTGGCAAGGCTGGAAACGGCCCGTGGGTCGGCCCGCTTGGTCAGGCGACAGCTCCGTTCACATGCATTCCGAAATCCTCCTTGTTTGCACATGCACACACATCCATCATCAGCAGCAAGTGTCAGTAGCCAAGCTCATGCTCACATCACCACTCAGCTGCAGTCGGGCAACTCGCAGCATGCGCTCACACTGGATGAGACAGCCTCGGCTGAAAAGCGCACAGCAGCAGAATCACTGCTAGTGGACACCGCACTCTGCATCGTCCTGCCTCACAGATCGCCGAGCGGGATCAGATGGGCATGGAGCCAGCCTGCTTGACGTGGGCATGCACAGCCGTCCTGCATGCACAGCCGTCATGCATGCACAGCCGTCAGCAGACCAGGTGCGCAAAGCCGTGGCACCGTCATCAGCGTCACCCCTCCCCTGGCCGCCGCAGCGGCACTGACCCACGCAGCGCACAGCACGCATGCCATGCCGACCCACCGCCGCAGCCGTGGTGCAGTGGACGAGTCGCTGGAGGAGCTCGCGCGGCTGGCCCGGACGGCGGGGCTGTTTGTGGTCGGCAGCGCGTCGCAGATGCTCAACGCGCCGGCGGCCGCGACGTACCTCGGCAGCGGGAAGCTCGCGGACATCGCGGAGGAGGTGCGCGAGCACCGCGTCGACACCGTCATCTTTGACGACGAGCTGTCGCCGGGGCAGCAGCGCAACCTCGAGCGCGCCCTCGGGGATGGCGTCCGCGTCGCGGACCGCACCGCGCTCATCCTCGACATCTTCGCGCAGCGCGCTCGCACGAAGGAGGGCCAGCTGCAGGTGCCGCCCCGCGCCCGCCCCGCAACCCCACACATGCAGGCGCTTGGTTGGGAGTTTCTCGTCGGTGCATGCACAAAGATACACATCTATTCATTGCACACTCTCCCTTGCATGCCGCAACGGGGAGCGTGCCGCCCCTGTGTTGTTGGGTGCGCGCAGCGTCTCGGACCCACATCTACCTGAAGCGCGCCTGTGCTGGGTGGTGATGTGAGCATGAGATTGGCGCGCCTGTGCCGACTATTGAGTCTGTGCCGCATGGGGTGTGTGGGGGCGCCATGCCTGGCACGTCTCGTTGCGTAACGGCGGTGAGAGCCTGCCACTATCGGTCCTGTGACCACCAGAAACATGCACGTCCTGAATGCTTCCCACACCGGGATAGCCGTTCAGGATGTGGAGGTTTCCTGTGGCTGTGCTGCCCCCTCACCACTTTGGCCCCCTCACATGCCTCGGCGAGGCGTGTGGCTGGCCCATGCTGCCCCCAAGCTGCGCCGCCAGGCCTTGTTGTTGCTACCTTGTCCCGCGCAACACAGCGCCAGCGTGGCTCTACGCGCCGCACCGGCACCCCCCCCCCCCCCCCCTCCGCCTGCCGGAGCCGCCTGGAATGCGCAGTCCCAATGCATCGTGTGCGCCGCTTCCTAAGCACGTCATCGCGCACTTGACTGTGGCTGCGAGGGTTCACGTGGACCTGCCGCCTGAGGTCTCGCATCTTCAACGATCCCATGGGATGCGCTGATGGCCGCAGTGCTGTGGCGCTTGAGTCACGGAGGACAGCGGGTGTGGGTCCAGCGCCTGATGTGCCGCGTGTGGCTACAGGTGGAGCTGGCTGCGGCGACGTACGAGCTGCCGCGGCTGAAGCGGATGTGGACGCACCTGGAGCGGCAGGCCGGCGGCGGCCAGGTGAAGGGAATGGGAGAGAAGCAGAAGGAGGTCGACAAGCGGCTGCTGCGGTGCGCTCCCCCCCCGAGCCCCACCTCCCTCGACCCCCCCTCCGCCTCCCGGCTGCGTGTGCACTTCTTGACTCGGATCGCACCCGGTCCTGGCGCTCCAGACCTCGCCTTCATCAGCTGTTGACCTTGCCCTGTCGTATCTATTTTCGGTGCACATGCATGACACCCCGTAGCCACGTGTTTGAGCCCTGCGCTGTACCATGTGCATGTGCATGGTCTCACATGAGAATCATCAGCATGCCTGGCGGCGCCTTGCTCGTGCTGACGCCTGCCCGCGCCGGCAACGGCAGTGAGCGGTTCACTCGCGATGGCGTGGCGAGGGCACCGCTGTTGACACATGCATTGCAGCGGCGCATGCGGCTGCCGTCTGCATGGCGGCATGCCCCGGCGTGGCCTCGCCTGGTGGATCTCGTTCGCAGCCGCCTCTCACCGTTATCAGCACACGTTGCATTGAGCGCTGCGCGCGGCACCCACCCCGGTCCGTGCCGGCCGGTCCGTTCGCGCAGGTTATCGCCCGGGCAAACGCCTGAAAGCAGCCCCATCCTTTGGGGTTCTGGGCGCCCCGTCAACATCAAGGGGTGGGCATTCACGCGGGCGAGGGCGGCGTGCAGAGACAAGATGGCGGGGCTGCGGAAGGAGATCGCGGCGGTGCGGCTGCACCGCGGTGCCCACCGCAAGCGCCGGCGCGCCAACAACACACCGGTCGTCGCGCTCGTCGGGTACACCAACGCTGGCAAGTCGACGCTGCTCAACCGGCTGACGGCGGCGGGTGTGCTGCAAGAGGACACCCTCTTCGCGACACTCGACCCGACGACGCGGCGCATCATGCTGCCGAGCGGCAAGCGCGCGCTGCTGTCGGACACCGTCGGGTTCATCCAGAAGCTTCCCACGCAGCTCGTCGCCGCGTTCCGAGCGACGCTCGAGGAGGTCGAGGCACGCCGCCGCGCCTGTGTGCACCCTGGCCTGCTGCAGCTGCCGTCTCCACCTGCTGACGCCGTCTGCTGAGCCGTGCTGTGCATGCTGTGCTTGCCGCGGGGTCCGGAGGGCGGCGGGAACACGTTTGCAGGCGCTGAAGCTGCCGTGTTGTCTCTGCCCGCTCATGCAGGCCGCCATGTGCCATAGGGCGGCAGTGCGGGGCGCGTTGTTCTCGTCGTTGTGATCTCGTTGGCGCGCCCAGTCGCAGCACAGCCCCGGAACGGTCCCAGAATGCAGTACCGTTGCTCAATGAAGCAGCAAGTGAACCAATGGATGGAGTCATGACTCCTGTGGTGCCAGCAAAGCATCCAGCAGGTGCCTCTGTTGGATCTGGCACACACCTATGGGCTGACACACGGCCGCGAGCTTTGGACCGTCATGGCGCCTGCCACCGCTGAAAGCCTCGTTGGAAAACACATCGCAGCGTGCACGTACATCGCAGCGTGCAAACTAAGGCACCCGCACCTCAGGCATCCTGCCCCATCATCCGCCGGGTGGTGCGTGCACAGTCATGCGCGCGACTGCGTGCCTGGTTTCATGTGTACACGCATGTGCTGCATTGGACGCCGCTGCTGCGTGCGACCGTACGGCCATGCATGTGTGGGTGTCGGCGCTGGTACATGCCCGCACAGCGTGATGCTGTGCGGGGGCAGCGTTCACATCGTGCGCTGGCACAGTGAGCCTGTGAATCAGGAGCATCGGCTCCTTGCGCTTGATGAGTGTGCAGCGGCGACGCGGTTGAGGCGGCATGCAGGAGGCGGACGTTCTGCTGCACGTCGTCGACGTGTCGCATCCGCAGGCCGCGAAGCAGGCGGACACCGTCTTCCGCATCCTCGACGACCTCGCCGTCGACGCCGAGATCCCGATGGTGACGGTGTGGAACAAGATCGACCTCCGCCCGGACGGCGACGTCGTGCGCGCCGTCGCCGACGGCCGCCCCGAAACAGTCGCGGTGTCCGGAGAGACAGGGGAGGGCGTCACGGACCTCGAGGTCACGATCGAGGCCGCCCTGGAGGAGGCGATGGTGCAGTTTGAGCTCACCGTGCCTTACGATCAGGGCCACCTCGTGCGCCTCGTACGCGAGCAGGTGCGGCACGCCGGCGAATGTTGAGCGCATGCGGATGGAGCATGCATGCGGACGTGGCCGTGTTTGGACTGGCTGCTGTGTCACCGCAGCGTCAGGAGGCTGGGGTGCTTTGATGCACACAAGTTCGCATTTCGCGCGTCTGGTCGCGGGGACTTGACCCGGATGCTCGAGCCCCCAGGCGCCCAGCGCTACCGCGGAGCTCGCAGACTTCCTTGTCGGGAGCTGCCAGGGGCGTTGCGGAGACAGTCGTGACACAATCGGGAGGGGCCTCATGTGTCTGCTGCTGGCACACGTCTGCGCAGCTTGACTGCGTTTTGTTCAAGCCCTGCCGGACCATCGTGTGAAAAGTTTGTGGGGGTTTTCACACCGCACGGGCAGCTGTCATCGTGAACCGGGAGCCCACGTTGCCGTGTGCCACGCCGGCATGCATGTGCACCGTGACTGACGCGCCGGCATGGCGAACTTGTGGCTGCCCTGCTCTGGTCCATGGCATGGGGGCGCTCTTGCAGGGGGTTGTACGGAAGGAGCACTACACCGAGACCGGCGTCGAGATCGCGGCCAGCGCCGATCTGGCAACGGTCGGCGCCCTCGACGAGTACATCACTGCGTACCCGCCGCACGAGCGCCTCTTCCAGTGGCGCCAGGATCAGGCGGTCACCGGCCAGGTCACCAGTGGCCACTCGCTCGAAGAGGCAGACGCCGTCGACGCCAGCGCTCCGTAGCCGGCCGCTGCGGCCCCTGGCATTCCAGCACGCAGCACAGACGGCACCGCAACGACTGCTGTCGCCATCGGCCTGTGTGCCATTGTCCATGCATGCCGTGCCGTCCACATTTGCCTGGAGGGGAGAAGAACCGGCTGCAGTGCTCCCCTCCTGGCCGTCTTCGAAGAGGCAGCAGATCTCAAGTTTCACGGCTGTTCCCCGGGGGCTTGCTTGTTCTCCGGGGGGTTGTTAGCGCGAGACTGCAACACGCAACCCAGGCGCGAGCGCTGTTGCAACCGTTGCATCGGTGGGTGCATTCCGGGACGCACCAGAGGGCCACGGCCGGCAGGCACCGGTGCTGTTCTGCGGCTGTTCTGCACCGCACAGGTCGACACATCGACGTGTGACTGTGGCGCATGGGTGCCGCGACGCGCGCCACCTGTAGCCACAACGTGCGCTCCACTGCGCCTTCGTGCGGCACAGCAGCAGCCTGTTGGCAGGTGCCTGGTGCAGTCGCTGCGATCACACGGGGGCTTGCCGCTGCAGCCGGGGTGGGACCCTGGGCCAGCCCGCAGCGCCACATTCCGCAACATGCATGGGTCGATCACGCTGTGGCACGTGCCTGCAAGCCATGCATGGCTGGTACAGAGCCGACGGGGTGTACACTGAAGGACGGTTGGAGGTCGTCTCGACGCAAGCATGCATTGCACGGCTCGCACGAAGGCCCGTTGCCAAGCAGCTCAAGCCCGTATCTCCGAGATGTGGCAGATGGCGGCAGTGCGGAAGCTCATGGAGCGCCAGCACCCAGCTCTGGTGATCGCTGCAAGGTTATTTCATCATGCCGGATTGCTGCTGCGAGGTCTGATGGCAAGGATGTGAACGAGCCAGGGGCAATGCTGTCGTGCGGCGAGAATTGACAATTAAGCTGCAGCTGGCGGCATGGCCGGAGTACGTGACGGAATGCATGGGGTAGAACTGCCAGAGCGGTATGTGTGGCGTAGCGTGCAATGGTGCTGCTTGCTAGGAACTGTTGTCTGGAAGCGCTGCAGCGGCCAGACCGCCCTGTTCCCCTGCTCGAGTTTTTCGTGTCAGACTGCCGACTCGCAGTGCCGAGTGGTAGGAAGGCTTGCGAATCTGTTCGATTGGAATGTGGCCAGCCTCGTCTGGTGGCCCTGTGGACGTGTGTAAAGCCTGCAAGCACACTGTTGGCATACGGTTGCTGCTGCATGGGCTAGTCCTGGTTGACTAAAGCTGGGGATGGAAAGGGAGTATTACTACAGTCAGTGGATCGCATGCCACACATGCGGCCGCAATGGCTTGAGCTCTCATGCATCTTTGGTTGCTGCACTCCTCTGTGCCCACATGTCACGCCGTGCACAGAAGTAGAATGGTGACTGGATTCGTGTGGAAACTTGCCAGAAGAGAGCAGTTTCATTGAGGGATGTTTTCCCCTTTCAGGAGCTAAGCTCTGTTGTTGACTTTGTTGTTGACGTGAAGAACTAAGCTTTGGACTAAGCTTCGTTGTTTGTTGGTGCATCTCTGCCAGCCGCGGGTGGCTTGGGGCCCTTGTGGCCCAGGTGATGCTTCCACCTCCAATATTAGGGCCATGCGCAAGAATCGCGTAGCCCATGACAGCGTACATCAACCACACGCTACTTGCTGCCAGCTCTGATGTGTCAAGCATCTGTCAATGACCTTGTGTTGACCTCGCGCAGGTGAAAGTCGAGATAGTTCACTTCGCCAGTGACGCTCGTCGTTGTTGACCACAGAGCAGTACTAAGAATTCAGACCGGTACCCCACACAGACGTAATGTCGATGCGCTGTTCGTTTTCCAGCGTGCGCGAGCTGCGTGCCAATCCCGCTGTGAGTGCACGCAGTGTCGCATGCCGAGCCGAGGTTGCACAACGTTCAAAGCTGAAGTCTGAGGTATGCTCCGCAAGAAGCCAACTGATCTGTCCTCATGACCTTTCATCTGTATTTGCGTGCGACGGCCCGGGCGATAAATGCAATCCATTTCGTGATTCATTCGTGCACGCAGGTGATCCTCCTTGCAGCAAATCTGAACAGAGGACTCAATGCAAGTAAGCAGGAACAAGCTGACATGGAGAAGCTTGTTCAGCAGCTCGAGCAGGAAAATCCAAATCCTAAGAGCCTGGCAGCAGATGAGATCAACGGGAAGTGGAGGTTGATCTACACCACGAGCGAGAGCATTCTCGGGACCAAACGACCTGCCCCTTTCAGACCGTCCGGAGCCATCTTCCAGAGCATAGGTATGATATCAACGCCAGTGGCCAACCACGACGTATCTGAAGGACCAAGCAGCGGCCCTGATACAACCATGTTCGCGTGGATAGCAGGGACCGCATCCTCTGTGTGCCCCTGCATATATGCACCATGTTCCATGGTGGAACTGCTACAACAAGGGACCTGTTGGGAGCAGATGGTTGCACACGTGATCTCACGGTCAGATCCATTGTCTCCTCCCTCGTCGAAACCACAACATGGTCGCCCTTCTGAATCACGGTTGCTGTGCGTGTAGATACCACCAAGCTTCGGGCTCAGAACAACGAAGGCTTCCCGTTCTTCAATGCAGTCACAGCAGATCTCACCCCAGTATCCGACAGTGAGGTCACCGTGCAATTCGACACCTTCAAAATCGGAAACATCGTGCCCGTGAAGGCCCCGCCTTCTGCAAAGGGGTCATTGGACACAACATATGTCGACTCCGAGATGCGGATCAGCCGAGGCGATAAAGGAAACCTCTTTGTGTTGCTCATGGAGGACCCAACCTTTCGGCTTTAAGTACATGCGGCTTCCGTGTGCACCGTAACAATCCCAGATTTGTGAAGAGGTACAGTCTAGTGCATCCAGCGACAGGCCGTGTCTGTCGCCCTCAGGTCTGCACGACATGGCCAGAATGTGGCTCATCGAGTCCATATCCACCACCTCGGAGGCAGCAAGATTGTGAAGCCCTTGATGTAGAAGTCGTGTGGAAGCGCCGATAGACGTATGTTGTATTCAGATCGATCCTGGACTGTATTTGCATAGTTTACAGATGTAATGTGATTTGCTGATATTGCATCTGCATCCTCACAAAGACGTGGGGAACCTGTATGGAGCCGAACTGGGGCGCCTGCACAAGCATGCCATGTCAGTTGGCCAATCCAAGCAGCACGTGTGTACGTGGTTGATGGCATTCAGACCATCCACAAGCGATGCCAAGGTGTGGCCTGTCGCAATGGGTCTCACAGCGTGCAGAGGTGGTTGTTCTGATCAGCCAGATATTCCCTGCAGACATCACATCATCCAATTTTGTCGTTGACACTGCGTTAAAAACTTTGCATTTGTCCTGCTGTGCAGCAGCCTGCATCTGTTCACCCTTGTGGCCACGGCGCTCGGCCATGCGGAGGGGCCCGCCGCTGCTTGCAAGGGTTCACGGGCGCGCATGGGCGGATCCAGCGCGAGACGTCGGATGCGAGAATCACGAAGGACATTAGTTGAGGCCCTGATCGTGTCTAACGCCGTAAGATGACCTGTGCGGCCTTTGTGCGCACATCTCGGTCGCTGGACAGAAGACCAGTGGCCAGGAATGGGAACCTGCGTAGCACACAGACGCGTCAATCTGCGGAAGTAGTCACCATGCAAGAATACTATATATCTATTTTGGCTCAAGCACGTTAGCCTGCGTGCTACGTTGCGCGCATGCAGTCCTCTCAGAGCCGATCCATGGCTATAGAGTTGGCCCCAGTGGGCGCGTCGCGTCTGCCGCACATGTACGTACCGGAAGGGAGCACTTTCACAGTAGGGAGAGCGATTCAGAGTGAAATTTCGCATCAAGGCATCTCCAGGCGTCATTGTGAACTGTTTTGGGCCGAGAAGCCCGAGCTCAGTGTAACAGCGCTGAAGAAGCGTCTGATCGTCGTCCAGCCGAACGGCCCACGCATCAAGATTGTACCGAACTCAGAGCCTTATCAAGTACGTGCCTAGGCATGCTAGTTTGCTCATACATCCTGTGCATGTTCTGGAGCATCTGACTGTGCCAGCACGTCTCGATCATGGCTGTGATCGTGCATCATCGCATGATCCGACAACAGAACGTGTAGACAGATTGCTGGACAGGCCTGAAATGTTTCAGTCCGTGTCGACGTGGTGCAGATGCAGCAAGGGAGTGAGCTGCATTTCACGAAGCCCGAGCCAGGCGCTCAGCCACTGGCGCTCGTCTTTCGAGGCGTCGTCAGCATGCAGAATGGCTCACCGGCGAAGCTCACGCCCTCAAAGCGGCCCGCAGCGTCACAAAGCGTGCTGGCATCTACGCATGACAGTGCAGCGGCCAGCCCGGGCGTCGCAAGCCTCACGCCTTGCAGCAAGCGCCCCGCGGGCGTCCTCCACGGCTGCACGGCGTTCTTCTGCCAGGCAGCTGACTGCGCTGAAACCATCCGACAGTTTCAGGTGCACTCCCGCAGAAAATGGGGCCGCTGTCTTCACCCGGATGCACGGGCCTGCACCCCCTGTCCTTCACTTGCACCGCTGGCCACAATGAGGAAAAGGTTGCTGCAAACTTCGTCCTGGTGCCATAAACGTACACGAATGACCAAGATACCCTTGAGTTGAATTGCTGGGCCTATTTCCTCACCGTCTGCGCCAACGGATGATCTGTCTACAGAGCTAGTCTACATCACAAGTCTACAAAAGTGGCCATGGGCACCCCATCGAGCACACCGGTGTTGAACTCGCTGGCAGCAGCGACAAGCACGGCGCTACATTGCCCCAACTCTGCAAGCCCCCTCCTGCCAACTGCACTCCGGAGTATGCAGTGAGTGTACATGTGCTGTTTGGATCCTAGACGTGAACATGCATGGCCGAACACGAACACACTGCCCCAAGCCTGCACACACGCAAGTCGCTCCCCAGCATGCATGGCACGAACGCCGATGGTCGGATCCTGCACGTGATCGCCATGCATGATGCCCCGGCGCATGCATTGGGAGCGCCACACGGCCTCATGCGCAGCGCGCAGCAGAGCCGGTGCCTGCCACCGCAGCAGCCAGCACAGCGCCCACCAGCCAGCTGCACTGCCGCGGCCGAGCCAGCCTCTGCTTCCGTGCATCCGTGGTGTGACATCGCATAGCACACAGCACGCAGCACGCACCTGGCAGCGGCTGCGTCACGCGTGCGGCGGACCGTGCTCCGTGCAGTCAACAAGGGGCGTCTGCGGTGAATTGTTGGGGCTACGTCCTTACAAATAGACCCCAGAAATTAGAATTTCATTATGTAAAGAGGTCCCAATCGGCCAACGCTGGTCAGCAGCACGTCGAGGCAGGCAGCATGCGGCGCCAGGTCACCTGCCTGTAGCCAGCCCGGCTAGCACGGGAGGCGCCCCTGCGGGTTCTTGCGTGAAACCCGTGCAGTGTCTGCCAGGGGGGGCGTCCAGCTGATTTTGCCGCTGACATGCATGGTTTTCGGTCATGCATGCACCGGCACGGGCGAGCTGTCAGCGGCCGCAGCGCCACCGCGGTGAGCAGATACAGCAACGGCGCACTTACATGACACCCCCGGCGACCGGAAAACGCACGACGCTCCGGGAAGCGAACCACCACAGCTGATCATATGATATGCGCTTGGGCGATTCCAGATGATTGATCATGTCAGGCTGCGCCAGACTGTGCCACAAACGCGGCGGCCGCCTCTGCAGGTGCTGGGCGGCACGGCCGCGGCCGACCTCGGGCCGCACGTGACGCACGTGGTGGCGCGCGCTGACGTGGCGCACAGCACGCAGCACGCGCAGCATGCGGCCGGCGAGCTGGTGCAGGCAGCGGAGGCATGGCGGCGGACGCGGGCGCCGCGGGAAGGTGTGCCGGCCGCTCATGCATGCACCTCTCGCACTTCAGCGCGGTGGGCTGCTGCGTCGGCTGTGGCTGCTTGCATGGAGTCTGATACCAGTCAAGCAGCACATGCTGTACAGAGTTGGGTAGTGTCTGTGGGGGCAACCGTGTGTTGCCGTCCCCAAAGCATGCGTGTGTGTATTGACAGGTTCTTGTCTTGGAAACAGCCCTGGTCTTCTGGATGTGCAGACCGGGGTTATTTCTTGGCGTTCAGGTGTGAAGGACCTGCCGGACACTCTCAGCGGCGTGCACTGTGTCGGGCCTGCATGGGTCCAACACTCTGCATCCAGCGGCAGCC
Organism: Ulva armoricana; assembly: GCA_032360965.1. Classification (NCBI taxonomy): domain Eukaryota; kingdom Viridiplantae; phylum Chlorophyta; class Ulvophyceae; order Ulvales; family Ulvaceae; genus Ulva; species Ulva armoricana. Next base: position 3,565,386 of record JAUMHO010000007.1, read on the forward strand.
GGCAGCCGGAGGGCCCCTACACGACTCCTGCCCTGCGTGCTGCGCTGCTCGGCACGCTGCGGCGTGACGGCGCCGGTGACCACGCGCACGATGCCGCGGCACCGTCAGCGGCAGCCGGGCCTACCGGCCGCCGCACCGCGGAGGCAGCGGCGTCGGCGGCTCCGGAAGCGACGATCCCAGGCTGGGGGCTGCTGCGGTGGGGCCCCCCCGGATGGACGTCAGAGCAGTGGGGCGTGCGGGGCGTGTGGCTGGAGCCGTTTGACATCACGAGGGTCAAGGAGACGCTCGACGCGGTGTTCGCGCACTACCACCGCATGGACACGAGGGCTGATGGCGGGGGCCCCGAGCGCTCTGGAAGCCAGCGGCCCCAGCTGAAATTCAGCGGCGTCCAAGGCCCGGGTGCGTGCTGCGTGCTGCGTGCTGCGTGCTGGTCGTGCCACGCGGTGGCGCGGGGGACTTGCGTGTACAGGCGCGGTGGGGGCGGTGTGAGTGTGTGCAGCAACGCGTATCCGCTGGCAGCAGTGCGCGGACGACCGAACATGTGTTTGTGCATGGGCTACATGCGCTCCCGCCGCGGGTCAGCCGCCGTGTGGCGGCTCTCATACCGCCGCCAGCGGCAGGCGGCCGCAGACGGTCAAACCCCTAACCACACACACTCCTCTGGCGGCCGGGTGGCCGCGCTGTGCCAGGGTAAGGTGTCCACGCTCACACGATGCCTCCAGATCATAGACCGTGATGCGTGATGCGACCGACCTCGCGCTTCCTTCTGCGATCGCACCTATCATCGCCCTTGTGTCTGGTGTCCGGCAACGCAGTCTGCACCAACAAGCGACTCCTGCCGGTTGGCATGCATCAGGTGCAAGCCATGCATGGCCGTGTGCTCATTTCCCGGTTGCGCAGTTGCATGTGTGAGCAGAAGAAGCAGAGGGGTGGTGTACAGCGCGGACGATGTTATCGCTTCAACTGCGCACAAGTTGATGATTGATATCGAGGTATAGCCCTATCTGTGGCGCTCTCCACCGCCGCACGCCTCCAACCACTGCCTCGCCTCCGTGCCTGTATCCAAGGTCTCTCACCGACCACAGACACCCCGGCAGCCTGCAGGCCCGTCAGGTGCGGCGCCGCAGGCGGACGCAGCCACGGGGGGCGGCCCCACGGCGGACGCCGGCGGCGCCGCATGCGGCCACATCGCGTGTGCTGCCGCGCCGGTGTGCTTCCTGCAGCAGCTGGAGGAGACGATGAAGGCGTACGTGCGCGGCCGCGGCGCGGACTCGTTCCGCATGTTTGGCACCCGCCGCGCGATCTCAACGCTCGCGTCCGCGACCTCGCCGATCCGAACCCCCGCCGACGTCGACTCGCTGCATCTCGGTGTGCCCCGCCACCGCCTCCTCCCGGCAGCCCACGCCGCATCCAACTAAAGTGTGAGAACCGGGTGGCCCCAGAAGGTCCCGGATACTGTGCGGCCTTCGCGCACCGGCTTGCCCCCGCTGCGGCAGAGCTGCGAGTGCGTCGTGTACATGCACGGCATGCGTGTCGTATTAGCCGTGTTGCCTGGTTGTACCCAAACTTGGGACTACGCAGCCGCGAGGTGCAGCGTGTAGCCCCGCTATAAGGTCTACCTATGAGGTGCCTCACAGTCTCTCAGAGCCCTCGTCACGAACGAGTCATATGCTGTGTGATACGGGACCGTACTCTGTGCCGGTTTAGTTCTCGCCAGCGTGTGCTTCAACGAGATGTGCATGCTGCGCGAGTGGTCGGACGTGCTGGGCTGGGGTTCACGCCGCACGGTGTGTGCAGGGGCGAAGAGTGCGGCCAAGGTGAAGGAGATTCTCGAGGACGGGTTCCTCACCCGAAACGTCAACTTTTCCCAAAACCCCGAGGCGCAGGCCGAGGCGCTGTTCTGCTCCGTGTGGGGCATCGGGCCGACGCACGCGCAGGAGTTTGTGCGCCGCGGCCTGCGCACCCTCGCCGACCTCCGCGGAAACCCTGACTGCCTCGCCATGCTGTCCGTGCGGGAGCGCACCGGCCTCAAGTACGCCGAAGACTTTTCGCAGCGGATCCCCCGGGAGGTGCGCCGCCACGCATGCCCCCCATGCGTTGCACGGCCAACAACACGGTGCGCTGCATGCATGGCATGCGGGATTCGGTGAGCCCGTTGCATGACAGGCATGCATGGGGCCCGTGACAGCGGAGGGTCGGGTGCAGGAGGTGATGGCGGCGCGGGCGGCGGTGGTGGAGGTTGTGGAGTGCCAGCTGGAAAAGGTGGCTGGGGTGTCGCGGGCGCAGGCGCGGTCGCAACTGCACTGCCGCGTGCTCGGAAGCTTCTGCCGCGGCAAGGCTGAAACCGGTGATGTTGACGTCATGGTCGTGCCTGGGGACCACTTGCCCCACGTGTGCACCCGGTGCGTGCAGCCCTTTTTTGTTGGGAGTATCCGCCGATTTGTTGGGAGTATCCGCTGATTGCTTGGGAGTATCTGCTGAATTGTTGGGAGTATCCGCTGACTGGTCGGGAGTATCTGCTGAATTGTTGGGAGCGACAGCTGATTTGATTCAAGTATAGCAGTCTTGCTTGCAGCGATATTTGAATGCACGATGGCGGCTGCGCATGGCTCCCGCACCCTGAATGCATGCAGCGCTGCTGCTTTCCCACGCCTCCCGGGCGGGTCGGCGCCGGGCCACCATCGCCCACATGTGGCCACAGGCGTGCGCCGCTCCCCCCACATGCGCATCCCATGCAGGCAGCTCCTGGCGGCCGTCATGCACGAGCTGCGGCGGCGCGGCGTCGCCACGGACGACATCCCGATGCCGATGCACCCGGCCGCCTCTTGCGGGGACGGCTGCGGCGACCACGCGCACCCGAGCGCCACCTGGCTCGGCGTCTGCTACGTTCCGGGTGCGCTCCAGGCCATGCACAGCACACAGCACATAGCACACAGCACACAGCACACAGCGTGAAGTGTGCCGTCCTGAAAGCCGGTGCACCGACGCGCCGCATGGACAGCGCGAGTGTCAGCGCCCCCCCCGCTCGTGCCTGGTGTGTGACCGCATCGTGGTTGCATCGTGCACGCTCCGGTGTTGCACTGGGCGAGTGGCCTGCGGTGCCGCAGCCGTGCGGTGAACGGCAGCTCGGCATTCCAACCCGCGGTGACCGTTGCCCCTGGCGACGCTCTATCTTCGGCTGCGGAAGCTGCACCCGGTACAGCATCGCCTGTGGGGCGACACGCCCGTGTCCACACGTGCACCCTCCCGACGATAGAAGAAAGTATTTAGGAATCGGGCATCACGCCAAACCCAAACGGGCATCGGCCACAGCACCCCTACCGGTAGGGGCAGACAAGTGCAGGACGGGCGCAGGAGGGGGCACGGCCACAGGGGCGGCATCCGGCGGGGGCGCTGCAGTAGATGCCCATCGCGTCACAATACAAGCGCGATGTGTCAGGCGCAGCATTCCGACAAAACACCCCTTGGACAGTAGAAGACGACCTCAATACACCCCGATTACACCCTTCCGCGCTGATTCGTGTCTGCTAAGGCAGTGCGGCCGCCCCTCGCAGGTACAAACCGGAGCCATCCGCCCCCCCCACCGTTTTACTTGGCCCCAGCACGCAGCACGCTGCAGGCTCCTTGTGCGCCATGGACGCGCGCCGTCAGCGGGGCACGTGCGTGCTGTGTGCTGTGCGCTGCGTGCTGGCCCATGTTGTGCGCTGCCGAGGGCACGTCACCGACGCCCACGTGGTCCGTCACACCCGTCGCCTGCTCACACACCGGCCTGCGCGATCTGTGTCCAAGCACGCACTGGTGAAACTCCAGATGACGGTCTGTGCTGTTGCCGCCTCAGAAGATGCCGCCTGCCCAGACCGGGCTCCACGAGACCCCGCCTGCCTCAGCCAGGCCCACTGCGTGGCGTGCAGCAGCCTTGGGCGGCCGACCACTACACCCGGCTGCATACGCACTCGCGCCAGCCCCACGCCACCGCAAATGCCGGCCCGGCCGTGCCGGACGAGGTGCCCCGCCAACGCGGTGCGCGTCTGTACAGGGTTTGCGCGGGTGGCGCGGCGGATGGACGTCAAGGTCTACCCCCCATGCATGCGCGCCTGCGCCGTCAACTACTTCACCGGCAGCGGCCTCTTCAACCGCATGCTGCGGTTCTGGTGCGACCGCCCGACTCCCGCCGTCGCAGCGCGCGCCGCGGCGCTCGCCCCGGGGGCCGCCGCGTTCCACCTCAGTGACCGCCGGCTTGCCGTGCGGCACCTGCCGAACGCCGACCCCGCTGCCGCGGCTGGCGGTGCGCTCCAAAACAAGGACATCCGCATGACGTCTCTTGTGCTGGTCTGTGTTGGTGCCCAGCCTGATTCCCTCGGGCGACCCCAGGGCCCCATCCACCAGGTCATCTATCTCTAATGCCACATGTCTTACCCATGTCCCAGCTACAGGTAGCATCACCATCACGTGCTCTCTCTGTAGTAACCTTCATCCTATCTTGTGGCAGACGCCTCACTCAGCAGTCACGTCCACCGCCACCACAGCAGTGTGCTTGCACCAAGGCAGAGGTGGCTGTCTCAGTCTGGATGGCTGGAACGATGTGGCACACGACTGTTCCTGCTTGGCTTTGCAGACTGGTCCACTAGCCCCCTAGGTTACCCCCTTGGCCCGTGGTCCCGGTTATCCGGAGATGTCAAGGTCCTTGTAGGATATGGCGAGTAAGTGTCACATGTACATTTACATTTACTAGCCCTTGATGCTTGTGTGGTGCTCGCATGCATTGCTGCTTGCTTGTGTCCAGCACGGTCGTTTCCAGGGGCATGGCTGCAGCTCCATCACAGCATGGCCATCAGGACCGAGGTATGTTGTCGTCGCCCGTCTACAAAGCCATGATCAGCGACCGTGTCGAAGATTCCACACTGATCGTTACGAATGCCACCAGCGTTCGACGCCCACGTGTGGTCCCGGGATGCCCACATGCTTCCCAGCCATGCACGCATGCTGGAACAAGCGATGCTAGTGTTGGAATCGTGATACTTGACCACTAAGCCACGATTCCTATGTAAGTCGCGGGTAAGATTCACGATTCCAACAGCTAGTCATCACCGCATCATCATGTTCCCCACGACACCTCGACTGTACTGCAAATCACGCGCTGACGCACTGGAAACCGACCGAGACGCTCTAGGGGGGGGGGTTGCCATTGCAGGCGCTGGCAGCATCGGCACAGGCGGACGACCACGGGCGGCCGGAGACGGAGGGGCAGGCGCCAGAGATCGAGGGATGCAGGGCAAGCGCGCGTCGGCTGGGAGCGTGTCGGTGCGGGAGCACGCTGTGAGCGTGCGGTGCGAGACGGAGATCTTTGAGGCCGTCGGGCTGGCCTACGTGCCCCCCCACATGCGCCACTTCCATGGCGTCAGCTCGTAGCACCGTGGCTACGTCTAATGTGGTTGGCACGGCGCGACGTGCCACACTTTGTGTTGCAAGGACATGGTAGGAGGACTGTCCGCTCAGAATACATCAACATGTCGACAGCGCTGTCATGCATTCTGATATGGTTTGAGGGACGATGACAATGTAACTGCTTACATTGTGAGCTTGTGTCCTGACACGCTTCTTTGGACAGGTGCCCTGTGAGAAGCAGATGAAGCTGCATGGCACCAGTGCTGTGGACCAGATCTCAGGCAGGCCCAGTGCATGCACTGCAGAGATCCTCGTAGCCAGCATGGCTAGTTACACATGCGGCACATCGCATCTACTGACGGTGCGCGTCAGGTTCACACTTGTTTAAACGTCACGAATCTGCATCAAGGGAAGGTCCCTGCATTGGCGGGTCGCCCGACGGTCAGGCCAGCAATGCATCACATAGCCAGACCGTGGCAGCCTTCTTTGCTCGCTGCTCCCAAATGTGGCACCTCAACTCCCAGCTCGAGTACACTGAGAGGCATACTGTGCGCATGGCCACAAGCGGTTAGTGACACGGTGCTTTGGCAACACCTCCAGCCACCGCTCACACATGCCTCGTTTCTCTTGTTCTTCAACTCAAGGAGGCCCAAGACCCCCCCACAAGTCAAACAGCCCGCCACTAAGCACCTCAGAACAGCGCAATATACACGTCGAGCCCCCCTGCAGCCCCCACCCACTACTTTCTTTCTCTCTTCGAGCCACGAAACAAGACAAATGCACAGATACCAGGCATCCTCCACCCCTACTCTGTTGACCCGGTTGACCGCACACACACGCGCCGCCTGCCCTCCTAATCCCGAGGCCGCTTCTTGCATTTTTCAGACACACCGGCCTCCGCCTCGTCCGCCCCACGCTTGCGTGTTGCCCGAGGCGGGGGTTTGTCGAAATCGTCATCGTCATCATCATCGCTGCTCACGCGCCTGCCATGCTCGCCCGCCGCGCTGTCCCCCGCATCCTCCCCGGTGCTACCATCGTCCCGGGCCTCCTCTGCCGCCCGGCCCTCCTCTGCCGCCTCTGCTTCCTCCTCACGGCTGCTGCCTGGCTGTGCATCGTCGTCTCCATCGCTCTGCCGCTCACCGTCATCATCATCGCTCGACTGCTGGGGCCTCCTCCGTCCGCGCGCCCCCGGACCTTCTCCCCGTCCACGCCGCATCGCTCGCAGCTCGCGGCCGCTCAGCCTGAGCGCATCCTCCTCCTCTGCGCGCGCCGCCGCTCGCGTCGTGCGCCCGCCTGCCCTGCGGGGAGGGCCGTCGTCGTCTCGTTCCGCCCACCGCCGAGCGGCACGCTGCGCACGCGTGTCTTGGCCCCGCCGGGGCGCGCCGTCGTCGCTGGTGTCGCTGCCAAAGCCAAACTCGCCGGCGGCCTCTGCGTAGTTCACACGGCCGCTGCGGCAGCGCCGCCCGCGCCCGCTGTAGTCGATCACGCTCAAGTCCAGGTCTGATGCCAACCGTCGCTGCCGCCCGACCACAGCCACGGGCGGGGCGTCCTCGCTGTCGCTCCCGCTTGGCGCAGCAGGCTGCGCTGCGCGCGCCGCCTGCCGCGGCGCAAACGCCGCGAGCTCTCGTGCGCTCGGCGCCCCACGGCCGACCCTTAGCGCGGCGCGCAGGTGAAGCGCGCGGTGCCACACCGCCGCCCATGTCCCGGTACGCTCCGGCAGAGGCAGTGGCAGGCTCCACAGCCGCCAGAACGGCCGCAGCCACGGCGCGCGCACCATGCCCTCCAGCAGCAGCAGCGCCGCCATCGCCGCCTGTGGCCGCGGCGCCGCCTCCGCCGCAGCCGCGCTCGCCCCCTCGGGCAGCGGCACCCCAGTCGCTGCAGCGACAAGCGCGAGCCACGCGCCACGACGCGGTGAGCTGGCGACTGCAGGCAGCACCGCGTTTGCGGGCAGCGAGCCCTCTATCTGCAGCAGCATTTCCCCCAGCTCACACGGTGCGCTCGCCTCGTCTGAGCCAGCCCCCCCACTCTGCTCCTCTCCCTTGCCGCCCCCGGCACCGCCTCCATCCTCCCCATCTGCCGTGGCCGCCTCGTGCTCCTTCGCTGCAATGGCAGCCATGTCAGCGTGGACCGCCTGCAGCCGCTTCCGCAGCGGCCGCTCACGCACGCCGTTGCCGTGCAGCCACGACAGCAGCTCCTTCACGTGCGCCGCGCTGCGATACGCCTTCCACCGGCCGCGGCGGACGTCGGGCTGTGACTCGTTCATGGCCTCTGAAAACAGAAACTCCGGCCGCGCACCCTCCGCCGTTAAGGCCTTGTCCGCCGCAGCGGCCTCACCCTGCACGCACCCAAACCGCCCTTGAATCCCCTTCCGCCGCCCCTCACAAGCGCCCCCGCAGGCTGCCGCTGGCACTGGACACTCCACACCATCACAGCGTTGCCGCCGCTGACGTCTGTCCAGTGCCACATGACACGTTGCCATCATACCACTGGTGTGCACCACGTGGCGCCTGCGCTGCGGCGCTCGCGGCTCTACTCGCACCCGTCTCACAGCCAACCGCCTGCAGCACCCGATCGCAGAGGCGCACCCATGCGTACTCCTGGCAGAGCACCATCAGAGCCCCCGAGAAGTCCATCACGCCGCCGCTGCCAGACACGATGCACCAGTAGTCGTTGTGCTGCCGGTCCATGCCGAGGTGCTGACTCAGCCGCACGGCCGCCGCGTCCAGCTGGGCCTCCACCTGCAGCAGCTGCAGCCGATCCTTCTCAATCAGCGTCTGCGGGCTATCGCCCTGCCCGCGCGTCGCGCGCTTGCCCCCCTCCTCCGACGTCTCCCCCCCTGCAGCCTTGCCCACCCCCTCCGCCTTGGCCGCCGCGCGCACCTCCTTCTGCGCCGTGCTGATCGCCTTGCGCAGCTCGTACCGCCGGTGGGACAGCTCGTCGCGCGCCTCATGTGCCGCCCGCAGTACGCCACGCGCTGCCGCGGTCTCCCCTGCGAGGATCACCAGCGCATGCAACACCTCCAGCCCGTGTGCCGGCGGCAACAAACCGCCATCCCTGCACACAACCCGCCCGTCACCACCTCTGCAGCCGTGTCTGGCAACTTCCGCACGTGCCAAACGCCACCTGGCTCACCCAGGCTGGAGTCGCTCCGATCCTCGGCACCTACAGTACCAAGCAGCCTGCCAAAATCATGCGCACACACGCCTGCAGTGTTGCATCCATAGACACCCAGACGCAGGGCAGCCATGCAGAGCGCACGTCTCAGCCTCCAGCAGCGCTTGCGCCATGCAGTTCAGCCCTTTAAGCTGCTGTGAACTCGCTGCTGCGCCGTCTCCAGCGCCGTCTCCCGCAGGCTCTGCCGCCGCAGGTGCACTCGGCTCAACGATCAGCTCATCAGCTTGCTCCAGGACCTCCCGGAACCGCCGCATGGCTCCATCTCTATCCCCCTCATCGCCCGCCGCCGCCCCGGCGCCTGCATCACCCTTCCTGTCCGCATCGGCCATCTCCACATCTCCACGTGCAGCTCCATCCGCCGCAGGGGGTGCCGCGCTGCCAGCGCCTGCAAGCGCCGTATCCAGCGCCGCCTCCACCGCATCTCCCAGCCTTCGCACGCCGGCCTCGCTCACAACCTCCAGCGGCACGCACGCATGTTTCGCAGCAGCTCGCAGCACGCCCGCCGCCTCCCGCACGTCGTCCGCCATCCGCAGCAGCCCGTCCTGACTCCCCCCCGCCTGCTCTGCCGTACTGACCGAGTACGCGCCCGACACCGCCAGCGCGACGACGCCCGCCATGCCCCGCGCGCAGCCGGCGCGTGCGGCGCCGGCCACGTCATCGGCCGACATATGCTCCAGGTCCGCCCGGCTGCCAGCATCTGGGAGTGCCGCAAACACGGCATCCAAGACCCGCCGCACATCCGGCGCACTGTCGGCGGCGCCGTCCACAGCATCACCGGCGTCGGCCGGAGTCTTGTCATCAGCCCGGCAGGAACCAAGCATGCGCTCGGCCTGCAAGAGTGCGGAGGCGCTCTGCTGGTGGAGCACGCCTTCGGTGAAATGCCGAGGCAGGGACGCCGGGGCGTACGCGACGCGGGGGCGGAGCGTCGTCGAGTTGACAAAGGCCCCGGTGAGGAAGAACACCCAGAGCAGCGGGTCGAGGGCACCCTGCATGCCGGGCCAGTTGGGCGCCGCTGCGTTTGCCGTATGCGTCGCCGGCGGGTGCTTCAGCAGATGCTGCCCCATCGCCACACCTGCACCCCAGTCCGACATGGCAGTCCAGAGTGGCAGGTTCACCTGGAGAATAGTGCCGTGTCCTGCATCATCGAGTCCCCAACCTTGCACAATGAAGGCCGGAACCTGATTGATTCGACACCAAAGCCAACGCTGTCGCTCGGGAACAGTGGCCCAGTCTGCTGAACTGCAGGCATCCAGCAGGCAGGCCCCCGGGCTACGTGGGGGAGGCGGTTGACCACAACTGATGCTGGTGCAAACAGGCCGACCTGGCGGCAGACTGCCGCGGCCATCGCTGCAGCCAGGCGGTGCAGGCGGAGACGCACCGGCAAAGACGGCGGCGGCGGCGTGACGCCAGTTCTGCTCGCTCACGATTGGAGCGCCCGCCTGCAGATCGCGCTGCTGCTGCGCCTCGTTGCCCTCAGGCTCGACGAGCTCCTCGGAAGCGACATGGTATACGTCTGCGATGATCAGCCGCACGAGGGGCACGGCGACGCGCCGGAACGGCTCCTGCGCCGCTGCAGACTGCGACGAGAGCGCGGCCTCGAGGGCCTCGAACGGCGGAACGTCGTCGACTCCGAGTAGCACACAGAAGCTGCTGAGAAAGTGGCACACCTGCACTGCGAGCCCGCACTTAGCCCACCATTCTCACGATCGCAGGGATACTCAGACAGGTGTAAGGGCCTATGTTTCGGAGGATTGCCGTGACAGACAATCGCGAGAGTTCAAGACTGCGGGGGATGCGCTGCTGGGCCATCGACGGCGAGGGTCACTGCTGTGCGCACAGGCAAGATGGCCGGAATGGGATCGGGCATCCTGACAGCTTTCCCCTGCCAGCATGGCTGACCCTGCTGACACACACGGGCACGGCGCAGCCGCGCCGCAGGAATGGGGCATGTCGACAGACACGGTGGCATGCTGGCGGGAAGCCCGGCTGTGTCTGTGCCATGTCATCAGCGCATATGCCTGGACGAGACGAGACCGGCCACCCACACTACTCAGGGAGCATAATACTGTCACGGCTTGACATGCTGCCTGTGAACAGATCGAAGCGGGGCTGCACATTCATGGCATGCCCGAGCAGCCTCAGTTCTCAACAGAACCGGAAAACACCCGGCTGGACAGCAGCTTCCTCCTGCCTGTCAGTCAACAAGGTCCCCGAAATGTCAGCGCCAGAGGCAAGCAGCATAACCGTAGAGCAATCAGAGGATGTGGCAGTGGGTGGCACCTGCAGCAGCATGGAGGCCTGCTCAGGCGGCAGCCGCGTCGACAGCGGCTGTCCTCCCGGTGGCGGCGCCGTCGGGTTGGGCAGCTGCGAGTCGTCGACTATCAGGCTCGCACCCTTGCCGGCCGTGCCAGCAGCCGCCGCCGTCCCGGCCACGGCTGCGGGCGTGCAGTTGGCCGCGGCCACCGGGCCTGTGCCGTCACCATGCTTGAGCGCGTGTTGCCGTGCCTGCTTCGCCAGACGGGCCTGCTCCGCCCGCTGCGCCTTGCGCTCCTCCGCCTTTGCTTTCTTTTTCTCCTGCACATCGTGTCACACCCATGTCCACTGACAGCATGGCCATCCCAACGGCAGCAGCACTGGTACGGCGGAGGCAGCCATGTCACACGTACAACAGAACATCACATGCAATGAGGAGGAGCATTCTAGCCGCAACTCCCAGCCAGGCAGCATGCCGGAGAAACACCCCACTGCTGCCTGTTGGAACTTGGATCTAGCAAAACAGGCTGGACGGGGCATCAGAAGGGTTGATGCAAGTTGTCAATCAGCATTGCTCTGAGATAAACCGAAATATTCAAAACATCATAAGCCCCATCCTTTGAACAACAAACAGCAATTTTATGGCATGCACCACAATCTGCACATCAGCCATGGCCACCTTCGCCGTGGTGCTTCACCTCAACAGCACTGCATTAAGTGATTATTGCATGATCGACCAGTGCCCTTCAGGTGCACTCGATGCGAACCATGTCTAGCACACGGGTCTGTCTTGGCGACAGAACGCCGGGTAACCAGTGCTGTTTCAGGTTGACTTTGTGTGCCTACGCTTTGCCAAAGTGATTCACCGGTATTAAGGCAGGCCTGTTCCTCACAGTCAAGAGGAGCGCAGGCAGCGTAGCAGCCGAAACTCCCAGCCAGGCAGCATGCCGGAGAAACACCCCACTGCTGCCTGTTGGAACTTGGATCTAGCAAAACAGGCTGGACGGGGCATCAGAAGGGTTGATGCAAGTTGTCAATCAGCATTGCTCTGAGATAAACCGAAATATTCAAAACATCATAAGCCCCATCCTTTGAACAACAAACAGCAATTTTATGGCATGCACCACAATCTGCACATCAGCCATGGCCACCTTCGCCGTGGTGCTTCACCTCTTCACCACAACAGCCCTGTGTGAAGGAGTTGTTGCAACAAGAATGAAACGGAATCGGGCATCACACCAAACTCAAACGGGCATTGGCCACAGCATTCCTGCCTGTGGGGGTGGACAAGTGCCCTTCAGGTACACTCCATGCGAACTATGTCTAGCACACTGGTCAGGCTTGGTGAAAGAAGGTCTGGACACCGAATCTGTTTCAGGTCAAGTTGGTCGGCCTACCTTGTGCCAAAGTGATGCTTGTGAGGCACGCGCGCCGCATGCATTGAGGAGGAGCGACGGCAGCGAATCAGCTGGAACTCCCACCTATGCAGCAACCTGGAGGCGCACCCCAAAGCTGCCTACCGGACCTTGTTTCAAACAAATCAGGCAGGATGGGGCATCAGAAATAATGATGCAAATTGTCGATCAGCATTGCTCTGAGATAAACCGAAATATTCAAAACATCATCTGCCCCATATCTTAATCAACAGACGACACTGCGACGGGTTGCACCGTCACCCCGACTAAAGCCAGTGCCAGCTGGGTGATGGTGCTTGACCCAATCACAGAAAGAGTGCTGTGCGAAGGAACAGCTGTATGATCGGCCACGACCCCTTAGACACGCGCCAAGTAAATGTAAATGTAGATGTGACACTTACTCGCGATATCCTACAAGGACCTTGACATCTCCGGATAACCGGGACCACGGGCCATGTGAACATAGATATTCAGAACACTGGCCAGTCTATCTAAAACATGTCTGGAAGCCAGCACTGCTTCAGGTCGAGTTGGTGCGACGATCATCTGCAAAACCGATGCACCGCTCATACAGCAGGTGGCTCTGAGGGAGGATGCACACCTCGGCCTCAAACGCCTTCTCCACCTTGGCCACAGTCTTCTCCAGCACCTTGGCCACATCGTCCAGGAACTTCTGCTCCTTCTTGTTGGGCACTCCCTTGCTCTCTGACGCCATCGCAATCAGCTTCCGACGCTTCTCAGCAGCTGCCTGAACGCAGGCCAATGTCCACTGCAGCCGGTATGCAACAGGTGTCCTTGTCAAGACCCGCTGATGCTGCGAAGCGGGGCATCGCAACTGCGAGGGGCACACCTGGCTCTCTGCCGAGGGTTGCTTCGCACGCGCCGCACTGGGAGCACTGTTGGCTGCACCGGCATGGGGCAGGCGCTTCTGCTGGCGAGCCAGCCGCTCGTGCGTGCGCAGCTCGTTCTGGAGGGTGTGCTGCTCCCGCTTCCAGCCAAACCTCGCCTGCACATGATCACATGCGCCTCACAAGGCCGCCGGTCGGTAGTGCTACTGAAGAGCGCGGCAACGTCAAGCATCATGCATTTCAAATTTTCACTGTGATGAACCAAAGATCTCCTGTTGGTGGCATAAAACTGTGAGCAACCCAGCCTTGCAGCAGGCAGTGTGGGCAGGCAGCATGTGTGGCAGGGTGTGGTATGGCTTGCAGCAGGGTGTGCCAATGGTATGGTCAACACTGAATACAAGCATACATGGTATGCACACAAAACAAAGTGCTCATCATGGGGTAGCTCCTTCTCCATGACGGCCCTTATGCAGCCCTGCACACATGACTCCTAGAGACATGCGCAAGCAACACAGTTGAACATCAATTGGGTGACTAACCTGCATGTGTACATGCATGGCACCAGGTGTATGAAGCTGCCGTCACAGCTGTCATACACACCTGCCACCATGACTGGCCGTCCTGTGTCCCTGAGTCACATGCTGAGGCTCACCCACACTCATGCAGACTGCTAGGAAGTGGCACCAGACCACATGCACACGCGGAGGATGTGGACAGGTGTACAGACCAGGACAGGTCAGGCAGGCGGGCAGCTGCAGCGGAGCACCTCTGCGTACACATACTCGCTGCACCGCTCCACATCGGGCTGCCCCTCGATCACCACCAGCACCGGCACAGCCGCCAGCCCGAACAGGTGCATGCCCCAGTGCAATGGCGGCAGCGTCGCCTGCTGCAGCAGGTCGAGCAGCTCCGGTTGCTGCACCAACTCCCGCACACGTGCCGCGTCCGCGTCGCCGCGCCCCTCCGCCTCCTCCACAGCTGCGACCGCCGCTACGGCTTCGCCGCCTGCCGTCGCGCGCGGCAGAGTCAGCGCGACCCGTTGGAGCGCAAACGCCTCACGCCACGCCGCGTCGGGGTCTTTCCCGGATTCTCCCACCACCAGCACCTCCGCCAGCGCCGAGTCTGCCTCTGCGGCGTCTGCTGGCGCGGCACACGCCTTGACGCTCACTCGGAATATCGGAGCGCGTGCCTCCACCTTGTCCTTCACGCCACCCTCGCACGTCTGCGGCAAGCGGCCGCCCCTACCCCCGTCACCAACATCTGATCCATCTGCACCTTCTGTTGCAGCTGCCCCAGTCTGCTGATCTTCCCCACCAGCATCACCCCCATCGGCTGCTGCGTCCGTCGCTCCCTCTCCCGCAGCAGCAGCCTTCCCATTTTCCGCAGCTGGGGCACCGTCAGCAGCCCCAACCGCCTCTGCCTTCACCACAGCCGCGTCTGCGGTGCCGACAACGTTGCCGGCACTGGCCGATGCACATGTGATGGTGCTGAAGAAAGTGTACCCCTTCTCCGTGTCTGTCCAGGTGGCCAGAAGGCCAGGAGGGTACACCCGCGTCCTGGAGTGCAAGCCCGGGTGCACGACTGCTTCTCCTAGCCTGCATGCTTCACAAACGTCAGAGCACGAGGAAAACCACCACAGCAGGCCCGCAACAGCGGCCTATGTACTTGGGTGACCCGGGCCGCACTGCTCCCTGCCTGCCAGATGACGTAACACTCTCCGTTATCTCAGCCAGGACAGAGAGTATAACATAGGTCACATGTAAAGCATGTGTCACATGAGGTAGTCCGCTGATGCCGTTGCCTTGAACGCTGGGGGCACTCCAAGCAACTGCTACGCCCAGGGAGCGGGGAAGCAGTCATAACGAAAGCAGCCTGTTAAAGGCGGCATAGAGCAGGGTCTAGGCGTTGATGTTTCTTAGGCACCAACGGCACGGTGTGATGGATGCAGACCTGTGGACAACGACTCCGTGCACACATGTCACAGGGAATGTGAGCGGAGACTTGGCTGCAAGCGCCGCTGCGGATGATGCCATCTCGCTGCGTGGTCTTCCTGCCACTGTCGCAGCAGTTGCAGCTGCATGCTTGGAGAGTGACCATGGGTTTCGTGGGGCAGAGCCGCCGCCGGCGGGACCAGACCGGCGGCCCTCAGAAACGGGCTTCAGACCCAGGGTCGTGACAACTTCACGACGAGAGCGGAACCTCTTTCCCTCTGGAGACTTGTAGTAGACATCGCTAGTTCCTGCCGTGTTTCCGGTTTTGCGCTGCCGGACCTGCAACTCACTGCTGAAGTGAGGAGCAGCATCATCACAGGTCTGCATCAGAGGTGCATTTTCAGCTATGCAACGTGCCCCATACTTGACCCTACATTACATGCGGCATGAATGTTTGGAATGCGCGGTGTTGCTTCAGTGACAGCCAGCAGTGCCGTGTCGGGACAGCATGCCAATGAGAGCACATACATCTACTGACCAGCCTTCGCCAAGTGAGCCTCCACAGGTCTCCACGTATTCACTAAGCCGCTGCATTAGATCAGCCGGCGTTTTCATGGGCGATGCCGTTGCTTCTTGAACGGGGCGTGGCCGTGATGGTGGTGGTGTGCTAGCCCTTGAGCGCTTCATGGGAGGTGCCTCATCAGACGGGCCGACGTGGCCCGTATACTTCTGTGGAATAAGTTTCGCTTTGTTGACTGGCTTCAATGGACTGGGTGGAGCAGGACGTTTTGCGGGGTTGGGGTGACTTGAAGATGGGCCTCCAGCTGCTGGGCCTGCTGCACCTTGAGGTCGCGGAGCGGACGGCGGACCTTGGTTGGCTGGGCAAGGTTTGACAGTGGGATGAGGCGCATTCTCCGATGCTGGTGCCTCTTCGTCCCGCTGCGTGCCTGACGAACTGGTCCTTGCGGGAGGCGCCTCAACGCCAGGTTGAACATCGACCTGTGTGTCAGCACGCTCCATGCTTGACGGATACACCCTGCATCAAAAGACGCTAACCTTCAAATGCTATTGTCCTGTCCAGGTAAACACCGTATGCGGCCAAGAGAAGCAACGATGCGGGTGTCTAGCCACATGGCACATCGCGGACCGATAAAATGAACAATTAGCTAACGGGGCTGCATAGATTGAGTAAAGAGGACAACCGCTACAACTCCTGAGACGCAGATTAGCATCGCGCTTGCACACATGTGTTGAAACGCGTTGTTTGCAACCATGGCACCTGCGCACAGAAGTTCTCCAAGGAAAACGCAGAACAGCGCTGGCAAACGCACATTTAAATGGCGTCTTGATATACGTCAAGCTGAATGCAGCTTGCAATGTGGCAAATTGGCACACCTTTGATGCAGCCGAGGTGCAGGAGACCCGCATCAACTTGCAGCGAAGATGCTAGAGCGTACTCCAGCAAAATAAAATGCTGACATAATTTTTAGTAGCAGCTTGAAGGATATACTTTAGCCATGCTGGGATGCAACGGTAGCTGTCGCTGTTGTGGCGAGTCTATCAAATGCGATGCCTCCTCTTAAAACCTGCTATTGACCACATCTTGGGGGAAAATAGAATATTAAATCAGTATGTTCCCAAGCCTGCTCTCATTCGTACACTCCGCCAGGCTCAGCATGTCGAGCGCGATGCACAGGATGCAGCCCCGCTCCATTCGTCGTCTCATTGTGTGGAATCGGCATGCATGGTGCCCCCTACACCACTGTACCAGCGACATGTTTGCAACAAACTTTTTGCAACGTTCCCTACATTGCTTTGCGCAAGGAACTCGACTTTTAGTAAATAAATCAGCCTGTATGTGCATCATAGTTTACAGACGGTTTCCTGAATTGCGTCCCCGCCGATTCTGTTGTACAGCTGGCTAGTTTGGCCATTTCATCGATCCATCTGCTACTTTTCTCAGAGTATCAGCTCCTGGAGATGGACACGAATGATAATGCTCAACTTTTATGGCTTATAAAGGAAGCAGCGTTTGGGCTAGTCACTCTTGAGGACTGTCGAAGTTGGTCGCCCAGTCCGAACAAGCTAGCGTTTGCAAGTTGCCACGATTCTCCAACTGAATTTCCTTAAGAAGAGGTATTTGAGATGTTGACTTTGAGTACCGTTCAATATGGGAAGGCTGCGGCAACCAGGCCAAAGCATGCGCGTCAGTCACTGGGGCCTCAAGCCGCTGCCGTGCATGCCCTAGGCGAGCAAGAAGAAGCCGACAATTCGTCACCAGGACTTACGAAAAGAGTGCTTTCTAGCGTCGCTGCATGCTCTGGAGCAGCTTTAGCGGATCCACTGATGTCCCTGGTGTGAGCTCTTTCTCCGAGAGGTTGTGAACTTCTCTCCGACTGCCTACACCTACAAACGCGGCGCTTGTAGCGATTTCCATAAATTGATCAAATTCGCAATGAGTGCATAAAATGTGCTTCTATCGTGGTAGGTATCGCATTGTTGTGTCCTTTGCAGCTTTACCGCAAGGCCGCGAAGCTGACGGCATGCTGTACTGCGACTCCATTCATCTGTGGGTGCACGCCTTCGGCCATTCCAGACAGTGCTGTGGCACAATTTATACGTGTGCGTGGTAGATGGGTCGGCATCTGTGTCAGCAATGAGCATCCAGTCTTAAGTTCATTCGACTGCCAATGCAGTTGCATTGGATGAAATCTCATCTGTCAACGACCAGTCCTGATGATTGTAGGTGGACACTGCATTTGTTGGCCGGCTGGGAGTTCTACCACTTGCCGCTTTGGGGCCGAATGCCGCTCTTTTCAATGTTGTATTCTTCATTGGATTCAGTGCATTGGGCGTCGTTGCGACCAACCAGATATCTGCCGCCTATGGATCTGGCGATCATGCGGCTCAAGGCCGTGCCCTCATCATAGCATGTGCCGTCAGCATCATTCTAGGTGTGCTTTTTGCATGGTCCTTGCGACACACACAGTCTTGACATCTGACCTCTGCAGGTGCTTACAAAACCATGCAACACCATGCAACCGCAGCTCCACAAGCAAGCATTGCAATGTGCCTATTTACGGTCCCACTGATCACACTTCTGTTCCTCATGCTCTCTGCGGCGCCATTCCCGGGGGCACATACAAAACCCAGGCGGTCAGCGCAGGGTCGGGCATCCACATCGCTTTGAAGCGGCGCTTTGATTTTTCTGATGTAAATGTGTGGTCTGGCTTCCTGCATTCTACCACAGCTGCCCACAACTGCTCAAGCATTCAGGTGTCGCAATCACGGCAGCCCTCATGATCTTCCCCGAGCAAGCTCTTCAGGTATTCCAGACCAACGCTGAAATGATGCCTCATGCGAAGACGTACTGTGTCATCAGGTGCGCCCAGCCCATCCGCGCCCCGAGCTGCTTGCACCGCAGCAGCATCTCATCACATCAACACCCATGCGCTGTGTGCAGGGCTGTAGGTGTCACCGGGGCCCTGCTGATGATCGTGTTCCAGAGCGCCTTCCGCGCTGTCGAAGACATGCGCACCCCATTCCTCGGTGTCGCTGCCTCCGGCCTCCTCAACGCCGTGCTCGACCCCTTCATGATATTCAACCTCGGCATGGGCATCGGCGGCGCTGCCTGGGCCACCGCTGCCTCCCAGATTGGCGGAGCCGGCCTCTTTGCCTTCCTCATCTACCGAAAAGCCTCGCTCTTCGGCCTACCGCAGGCATGGGCGACCGCAAAAGCCAACCTCATCTCTGCAAACGGCTCGTTCGCCACTGCTGCCGCCCCCATCTCCGCATACGCGTCCCCGGTCAGTGCCTCCGCAGCTCCCTCCTCATCCCCGGTCGTTGGCCTCTCGCGCGGGCTCAGCATGGCCGACACGGCACTCGCCCTCTGCCGTGAGCTGCCGTGGGTGGAGTTTGTGTCCACAACTGTAAAGCTCGCGGTACGGTGTGTCCTCGTGCTGTCGACGTGGACCCTCGCGTCTGCGGCCGCGACAAGCCTCGGCACGTACCCTATGGCCGCCTACCAGATCATGCAACAGGTCCTGCAGCTCCAACTCAGCATCTGCTGGGCGTTCCTCGCAGTCGGCCAGAGCCTTGTCGGCGTGAAGATCGCACAGTCCCGGAGCCAGAAGGAAGCTGCGAGCGGTGTGGCGACAGCGGGGGCTGCAGCTGAGGGAGTCGAATGGACACCTTCACAGCGTGCAGCGCGCGTAGTCGGGGGCCGGGTAGTTCAGTTTGCAGTGCTAGCGTCTGCGGTGATGGCTGGCGTGACATGGCTGCTGCGCAGCGTCATCCCACGGATCTTTACGGACAACGTTGGTGTGTTGAGTATGGTTGACGGCTCGGCCATGCTGATGTGTTTGATGTTGGCGCTAGGGTGGAACAACGCGCTAGAGGGTGTGCTGATGGGCGCGAACGACACGCAGTTCGTCATCAACATCTACCCTGTCTGCGTGGGACTGTTTGTGGTTATGCTGGGTGCAGCGCAGGTGGCCGGGTGCGGCCTGCCGGGCATCTGGGGTGCCCTGGTGCTGTACTATGTGGGGCTAGCATGCTGCTTATCTGCCCGGTTCTGGGTGGGCCGCTTTCGTGCCAGGATATAGATGCATGTCGGGTTGCAGCATATAGAAGCTGCTGTGATCACGGTGCCTACCACTGTACGGCCCTCGACATGGGTACAGCTTTGTCATTGCAACTCGACCACAGAATGGTGTAAGCGTCGGGAGACAGTCCACGAGTGGCCGAACAACGGGTTGATCGATGCCATAGTGCATGAGATGGGATCTATGTGTAGCGGCGACGTGCGAGACTAGGTCGGTCCCACTGCATGGTCCGGGCTGTTCCAGCGAATTTCGTCACGATCCCTGCCATGATTGTCACAGGGCATGGCCAGCGAGACTGCTTCTATCCATGCACATCCAACGCTTCCTCATTCTCATTGTTGCTGCGTTTGTACGAATGACTAGTTTGTAAACGGCTTTCGTGTGCACTGTACATGGTGGTGTGGCATCCGGCAGTGTGTGGAACTTGTGTGGCGGTGAGGCGTCTGGCCCTCCACTGCGACTGCATTCAATGCTTCACAGACACGTGGAATACGTAATTGACAGTTCTTGTTGCTGAAGTACTTGCGCGCATCATTACTGCTGTTGTTTATACCTCAGTCTTTCTGTGCGCGCGTGATCGTCGAGGCAACGCTAACGACCGCTGAGTCGCTGTTCAGATCGTTGGGGTTGCAAACAGTTGAAGGGCATGTAGCATAGCTCCGCGGTGGCTCTGTTATGTTTTGTGCGCAATGGGCCCTGCATGGAGCTTGCAAACATGCATCCGCAGTGGTCTGTGGGCTGTTGGCCCACTCGAGGCATCACCATCTGGGGCGTGCTTGCACGCGCATGGCAGCGCAAGAACGGTATAGTACATCTTCTGGGCAGGATGATTGCTCTGACGATACCGGCAGTGAGCCAAGGAAGGACGCAGATCCAACCAGTGGGGGAACACTGCCACCTCCTCCGCCCCAGTGGCACAAACGTGGAACATGGATCGACCCACAAACCATCGAGAGGCGAATGATGAATGATGATGAAGCAGAAGAGCCTGCAGCTGCGAAAGATCCAGAGACTGATGTGGGCAAGTCCATCACAGCCATTATCCGGGTAGGCCCCTGCACTGAGTGGCTTGACCAATGTTCGCACAATTCATGCCACAATCCTGCCGCACCAAAGTTTCAGCCATGACCTACTGCTGCGCGTCGTTGGATGGTGCCAGCAAGAAAGGCAGTACAAGCACTGGTGGTCCTGATGCACAACCAGCATGCAGTACCGCGGCGGTCCCATCTCCGTTGCGGAGTACATGCGGGAAGTCATGTCGAATCCTCTTGGAGGCTTCTATGCCGCTCATGGTGGCTCGTCAATTGGCCGCCAGGGACATTTCACCACATCCCCAGAGATCTCGGTGCTGTTTGCAGAGGTACGTCCCAAGCGCCCTCACAGCACTGCCCTCACAGCACTGCGGCCTTGCACCAGCACAGCTTCCACGCGGTGCTATGCGTGCCAACCATCATAGCAATACATCGTCTTCAGATCAATTTGCCTGCACACGCTCTGCATGTAGCTGCTTTGGGGAAGTGCAGGACATGTACTGCACACATCACCATCACAGTTCGGTCCAGTGGTCGGAGGACGATATAAAAGCTGACCCCTTCTTCGGAAGGTCTTGGGGTCGATTCCGCGTGCCCCCCCCTGGGTTTCGAACACAATCGCGCACGACCACCTCGCTTAGCACAGGAGGAGGCCCTGTGAGTTGCGTGCGGTTGTCTGAGGGGGGTTTCCAGGTGGTTTACCCCCTTGGCCCGTGGTCCCGGTCATCCGGAGATGTCAAGGTCCTTGTAGGATATGGCGAGTAAGTGTCACATGTACATTTACATTTACAATGTAATCACACATGCACCGCACAGAAAGGCGTTGCCTGACATCACCTGACATCACCCGTGGGCCGAGACACACTCGTGCTTGAGGGACTGGACCTTGAGGTGGGATCTGTGCCGGTCTATGATTGCTAGTCAGGGCAGGCTACCCGAAGGTTGCCCTGCCCAAGTATCACACCTAGTCCAAAAGTGTCACACCCAGTGAAAAGAGTGTGACCGCCGCCAAGCAAACCAGCAAGCCACATGGCCTTCCTGGGGAGCTGGGCTGCTTCTGCAGGCCAGCTCTCGCCAAGAACACACCAACGCCAACAACGAACAGGCGTACGCCACCAATCCCAACGACGTGGTCTGCGATACCACGAGTCTCAACAGCGCCGACCTGCATGCACAAGTGATTGACAGCGGATCCGTTCCAGACAGTCAGACATGACCTGAAATTCTACAGTCACCCTACCCGACACGCCGCGACATCGTGTTCCAGCCTGCGTGTCACCCGTTCCCGGCTGAGAATCGCCACGCCCCTTGGCCCGTGGTCCCGGTCATCCGGAGATGTCCAGGTCCTTGTAGGATATGGCGAGTAAGTTTCACATTTACATTTTTTTTACGCAGCGCTGCGGAATAGTGACAGAGACAGACACAGGGTCCACCGGGAGCCAGTGGCCGGTCTGCTCAGCAGCATGGTGTTAACCATGTTAACCATGTTGCCAACCACGCCCGTGCCTGGCCATCGCAGCAGCACCGCAGCCCAGGTGACATCCGGAAGGCGTCATCTGGCAGGCAGCACCTGGGAGTACCGTGCCCCCCCATGCCTCACATTCACATGCAGGCATCCACCTGTACAGGTGGCGGCGCGCATCAACCCCGTGCATCAACACCGTTGCAGGTAAGAAACAACCAAAAAACGAGTCGGGCGTCACGCCAAAGCCATCCGGGCATCGGCTACAGCGCCCCTGCCGGTAATGGCATGCACCTGTGCGGGCAGCGGCGTGCATCACACCCCGTGCAGGAGACCGCGTGCGCCGGTGCAGGTGATGGCGGCATGGATACTGCAACACTACCAAGACATCCTCAGCAGCCCCCCCAAGGTCGCGTATGTCGAGCTCGGGCCGGGCAGGGGCACGCTCGCGCAGCAGGTGCTGGCTGCGCTGGCGATGATGCCGGGAGGCGACGCGCTCCTCCGAGCGATGCACATCCACTTCGTGGAGGTCTCCCACGAGCTGCGGCAACTGCAGGCCGAGGCGCTGCAATGCTCCGACATCCGCCACACCTCCGAGGTGCGCCCTCGCCTCTGCTCGCGAGCTGTGGACCGCCAGTTTGCCAGCACCCTGCGGCCAAGCTGCTGGCAAGGTCGGCGGCGTCTGTGGTCAGACGAGCTCACTGGCTCCCAGCTTGCACTGGATGACTGAACAGCAAACTGCCTGAACGCTGGCCTGCTCCTGCGACGGCGCATGACTCCCTTCGTGGCTGTTCTGTCGTGGCATCTGCATGGCCGACGAAGGCCGTGTCTGCCCACCGCTCTGCTGCCAGCGGCTCGTTGGTGTGCTACAAGTGTACGTCTCCAGCCCCACCGGTAGCCGCACAACCTCCAAGGGCCCTGCGGTTGGGCTCCACGGCTGCTTCTGTCGGCCGAGCCTTCCGGAAGCATGCCATGGCGTAGCGTCTCGTAGCCCCGGAGGAGCTGAGGTTGTGGCGTAGCATCGATGGGTAGCGGTGTCTAGCGTTGCTTCGTGTGCTGTCACTGACGCCCAACGCACTTCTGTGCCCATACCCGACCGCGAGCCTGTGACTACTATCCCAATCAGACTCTCGGCAGGCCGGTGCCGATGATGAGGTGGCACCCTGCACTGCCTCCTGGTAGCCCTGGCCAAGCCTACTACCGTTTGCATGTGTACGTGGCTGGCATGCACCAGCTTGCCTCAGCCTCAAGATGACGACGCGCCCGCGCGCCTCAAGGCATCCCAGTACCCACAGGCCGCAGCTGCGTCCAGGTGGAAGACGAATCTCCTGCTGAAGAGGCAGCAGCGGCGGCGGCGGCCGCGCCGCGGCGGCGGTCGCCGCTCGGCAAGCAGCCGCCGTCGGCGCCCCCGGCCGAGGCGGCCTCCGCCGAGGCGGCCAACTTCAGCGAGCAGCTGCTGCGCCTCGGTTCCGCGACGGCCGCCGCCCGGGGCAACCTCTCGCAGGCGCTCGGGGCGGCCGACGCCGTCGCCCGCGGCACGAGCGGCCTCACCGAGGGCCCCGTGTCCTGGCATAACCGCCTCGCCGAGGTCCGCCCCCCCTCCTCCATGCATGTGCTGCTACATGAAGAGGCGCAGGGGCTGCCGCGTCGGTGTTCGCGCCTCGAGTCCGTTCAACGCACCGCTCGTGAACGCGATGCATGAACGCGATGCTCATTCCTCCACCGGGTATCCCCCTTTCGTGTATGAACCTGTCCAGCGGAGTCACGCCTGTGTTGCTCTGTCACATTCTATCTGTCAACACATCATGGTTGATGGAATCGTCCTGACACTGCATGTCATCCCAGCCACCGCACTCGCAGTAGGCCTACTGGAACCAGGTCACCCGCACGCGTGGGCACAGCCTGAACACCTCGAAACGGTGAGGACGAGCAGGTCTGCTTGCTCATGATGTTGGGCAGGGCCGCACGTCTCGCTGCTCCCGCGCGCCTTGACGCTTCGTGGTCCCGGTTATCCGGAGATGTCAAGGTCCTTGTAGGATATGGCGAGTAAGTGTCACATTTACAGCGTGCAGTGGCTCGTGACGCAGGCCGCGCTGGTGACGTGCACTACGAAGTGATCGGGCAGCTGCTGCGCAGGTGCCGCAAGACATGCCATGCATCATCATGGGCCATGAGTTCCTCGACGCGCTGCCGGTGCACATGTTCAAGCTCGACGACGCCCGCGGGTGGCTTGAGGTGCTCGTGGACGAGTCCTCTGACGGGGACGACCCACGGGTGTGCCGCCGATGCACCCTGTGCCGCCGATGCACCCTGTCCGCCACGCATGCGTGCACCGGGCAGAATGCGAATGTGTATGGGTCAGTCGTATCGACTGGTCCGGACAGAGTTGTGCTCTGTTCTGTTCTTCGACTTGTCCGCCTCTACCGGTAGGGGTGCTGTGGCCGATGCCCATCTGGGTTTGGCGTGATGCCCCCCCCCCCAACTTCATCTTCTTCAAGAGGACAGGACATGCGCGTTCCGCCCCCGTGCGCCGGGATGCTGTTGCCGACACCCTGGCGCTCGCTCGGCGTTTCCTGCTGTGTTGCCGTGCTCACACTGGCTGTACTCCTCAGAAACACAGCAGTTGGCAGGGCGGTGACGCGGCAGCTCATCCCGCACAATGCACCGGTGCGCACACCACAGAGCCGGACGCCTGCCGCTGCTGCAGAGGCTGCGCTTCGTGCTGGCGCCCGGGAGGACAAAGGCGGTGCAGCACATCCTCATGCGGCGCCTGCGCGGCCTCGGCGCCCGCGACCCCCGGCGGCGCGCGCTCGAGGTCAACGCCGAGGCGATGGCCGTCGCCGAGGCGGCCGCGCTCCGCATCGAGCGCCACGGCGGGTTTGCGCTCTTCGTGGACTACGGACAGGACGGCCCCTACGAGTCGTCCCTCAACGCCATCCGCCACCACAAACCCGTGCACCCCCTCCAGGCGCGCTGCTTCCGCCGGGCCGCACGTTCTGCCGTGTTTCGTAGCAGCACCTGACAAGCGCCGCGCCGTCACGTCTGCGCAGAGACAACAGCCCGGTGAGAGATATGGATCGGTGGCAGTGTGTTGCGGGGACGGCACATGCCAGCATGCATGGGCTTGAGTGTGGAGCAGCCGGAGGCACCGAGCGCTGTGCTGTGCTGTGCCTACCCACAGCGTATGGAGATCGCCTGTGGAGCTCCGCGTTTACACGTCCAGGGCTGACATGGCCACTGCGCCGCACTGCAGGAGCGCTGTGGGTGTTGGTGCTTGCCTCGTCTGAATGCCACCGTGCGCAGCCGCGGTTGCCGGG
The DNA here is from genome assembly GCA_032360965.1 of Ulva armoricana. Lineage (NCBI taxonomy): Eukaryota > Viridiplantae > Chlorophyta > Ulvophyceae > Ulvales > Ulvaceae > Ulva > Ulva armoricana. The sequence continues at coordinate 3,590,806 of JAUMHO010000007.1, forward strand.
TGGTACGTTTGCCGCGTGGTATTCCCGACGAGCACAGCCCCGACAGCGGCACGGCTACATTCCCGCCGGGTCCTCAAGGCGGTTCCAGCGCTGTTCGCGGCGTGAAGGGCCCCTCCTTAAGGGTGCCGTTAAGGCCGCTCCGGTTTTGCACTTGTCCGCCCCTACCAGGGGCGCCGATGACCGTTCCGGTTTGGCATGATGGCCAATGCATGCGATTACATCAAGGAGCGGCACGGGTACAGGTGCATCATGCTGTAGCATACATCCTCCGCACACGTCCCGCCTGGGTACACTCCTGGCTTAACCCTAGTCCCTGCAAACTGTGCCGCGTGCGACATGGAGTCTCTGATCGCCGTGCTGCTCCCTGCACAAGGCACTGATTAAGAAAGAACGCGCGTGGCACTTACGGAAGGATGCTGCGATGCAGGAGCCCGGCTCGGCGGACCTGACGGCGTGGGTAGATTTTGACGCCATGAGGCAAGCGGTGGGTGAGAGCCTGTCGCGCGTCAAGGCGCACGGGCCCATCACGCAGGCCAACTTTTGCCTCGCCAACGGCATGGAGGAGCGCCTGGATGCCCTGCTGCAGGTGCGCCCGCCACCGGATTCCCCTGAAGCACCGCACGCATGGATCCTGCCGCCGTCGCACAGCACCGCGCCCACAGACTGCAGCCGTCACGGGGGCGTATGCAGTGCCGAGGCCGGCACCAGCCCCTCAGGCCGTACCGGCGTGCAGCCGCCCCACAACTGAGAGTCCGCCACGATCCCACACAAGAGTAGGACACCCGTCAGGAAGACATGCAGCCTGCGCCTGGCGCGTGAAAGTGCAGCAATGTGATGCCCACACGCTGCGCTGTCCGCCAGCACTCGCTCTGCATGTCTTCCTGACGGGTGTCCTACGCTTGTGTGGGATCGTGCCGGACTCTCAGAGTTGCGGGGCGGCTGGGCCCCCGTACGGCCTGAGGGGCTGAGGCGAGCGCGAGCACGGTGCTTGCCATACCGCGGTGTGCTGCCGATTGTATCGGCCGCAGCTCGGCTGTGTTGTCAGACCATGCCCACTGCTCACCGAGGTGTTGGGTCAGGCAGCGCCACGGCGCGCTGCGCTGTCCTGATGGCAGCGCGAGCCCAGCATGCGCAGGCGGTGGCCTGCTAGCCACGTTTTCATCCGCACAGAGCATCGCGTGCGGCCTCTGTGAACGATCGAGGTTGGGGGCATCCTCGCCCAACCCGAGGTTCCCCCAACCCTGAACCTCGGCGTCAAGCAGCTTGAACCTCGCCCGGGCCCGCCGTCAGCAGCTCAGGCGGTGTTGTGCTGTAAGAGCTGGTGCACCATGCCGCAGCCAGGGCCAGCAGTGTTACCGTCGTGACACCTTGATAGAGAAATGTTTATTTGTCAGGTTAATTTTCTGGGGCAAAGCCCCGGAAAATTCACCCCAGCCGCCCATAGCTGCAGCATGGCCCTGCTGGAGTGGGGAACAAGTGACGCGGCCGGTGGGAATGCAGAAGGAGGAGAGGACAGCGGAGGAGGAGGAGGCGCTCGAGGAGGGGTTTACGCGGCTCGTGGCGGGCACAGAGCACCACCCCCAGGGCATGGGCAAGACGTACAAGGTCATGGCCCTCACGCCGGTCTCCATGCCGACGCCATACCCCTTCAACATCGACTTTTCATCAATCGTTAAGGGTGAGTAGCCCCCGGCGGCTGCTTCCGGGGTCTGCGGCGTCGCGGCGGGACGTGTGGGCGTTGCTGACCTCAGGAGTCGCTTTTTGGGGGCTTGTACCTGAGAAACGTTCCCCATAACTCACGTTTGTGGGCGTTGGGACGTCTGCTAAAACTAGAATTAAAGCAGCACCGGCAAAGGGGGCAGGGGCACCTGCTACACCTGTGTGTGGCGAGCATGTGCCCAAGTTCCCGTATCACAGCCAACAAAGTGTGAGGTTTATAGGGAAGTGTACTGAACGGTCACCACAGGTGTGTGGCATGGCGAGGACACAGTGCCGATCGGGAGTGGGGACGTTGAGAGCGGGAGCGCGCGGCACTGGGAGCGGGAGCACACGAGATTGAGAAGTGAGCGGGGATAGATGCGGAGGAGGTTAGAGGTGATTTGACTCCCAGCTGTCAGAGCCCAACTGCCGTATGGGGTTACGGGTTGAGGAGGGAGCGGGAGGTGTTGTGAGTGCCATGGGAAGGTGCAACTGTCACTGCATCAAGCATAGGCGGTCATGCATTGCAGCGAGTGGTTGTCCTCATTCATCAGCCGGCTCCTTGTAGTTCTTGCCAGAGTCGCACACGCTTGACCCGACCACCTGCTGAGCATATGTATAGTTGTTCGTGGATGACAGCATGACCATCACGATATCGTGATAGGGAAATGCTCACTTTTCACCGCTGATTTCTGATTTCTGGGGCAAGGCGCTGAAAAGTTGCATCCACCACCACCGCCACATGCACAAGCGCCACAGGCGCCAGCGCTGGCAGTTGTACTGTGTTTGATGGGGTGTGCAGTGCTCGAAGCGCAGACTACATTGCCATACTGTTTGTCAAACACAAACAAGAACGCTCACTCAGAGTCTCTATGATGTGACCTGGTGAGCTGGGAACTGGCGCCGGCGTGTCTGTTGACATGTCTGTATTTACGTTGGGACAGCTATCCGGATACATCCGAGGTGCCCGCGACAGCGCAGGGGCTTGATAGCATCATGACAGGCTGCAACGTTCTGCCCGCACGTCGACACAGGCAATGCTGTAGTGGACATGTTGTGCATGCCCGCCGAACGTGGGTGTGAATATATGCAAGGGGTGTCATACAGCTTGGGTAGTGTCATGGAATGCAGTTCGGTCCTGACTTAGTGAGGGTTTCGTGAGGTGTCATGCTGGTGTGGCGTGACGTTGGGCCCATACATAAGTACAAGGGACACCGATGCTGTATATGCGACAGTCCGAGGTAGTTGCGTTGGATTGGGTATACCTGTCAAAGTATGAGAGACAGCCCGTTTCAGGTAGCGTGCCGAGCCAGTGATGAGCGTGCATATGCATGGCACTCCACTCTGGGAGGCCTCACCACGGACTCACCACGGCAGCATACAATCCCAGGGAGGCCTTGTGCGGCTGGCATTATGCTGGTGGCATATTACACTGGCCTGTTACGCTGGTGGCCTATTACACTGGCATATTGCACTGGTGGGCTACTACACATGTGACTGGGTGTGTCGCACTCAATTGTCGCACTCAATTGCAAGCAGCACTACGTGAGAGGCCCACAGGTGCGCCCTGCCCGAATAATTAGCGCTAGTGACCGCGCGGCGGTGCACTAATGGTGGCATGGCTGGCCCTCATGCACGTGGCCACAGGTGCGCCGCCCTGGCTTCATGAGTCGGTGCACTTGCTTGCGCTACAAAAGTGGCAGAATGCAGCAGATGTACACTCTGAGGGACCAGCAGTACATCAGGCTGTAGGCTGTACATCAAACGTTTGTAAATCGATATCGGTGGTGCACCAGCATCACATGCCCCCACCACACCCAGGTGGCCGCGTCGCAGCCGCTGCTGGCCGAAGCCGCGGTCGCCAGCAGTGCTCCGCAGGGCTCAGTCGCCACGACCGTGTCCCACGGAGAGTCGCCCGCTGTCACGGTGGCAGTGTTGCGATGGGGACTGTACACATGTGTAGCAGAGTAGCAGAGATCAAGCGCAAAGACGGGACGTTGAAACGGATCGTGCTGATGGTGTGCGTTACACCAAGATGAAGTCCGAAGTCTTCTCGTGACTCTAGCACCTGTCAACCGTGGATACGCAGCGTCACACCCAGCGCTGCAGCTAGGCACGACCTAACGGGATATTTCTAATGCATGTAAGCGAACTGGTCACAGACGTGCACCGGGTCTGTACGTCCCTGTTGCTGGCTGGCGCTTGGAAACAGCTGTTGGGATAAATGCACCAGACAATGTTACAGTCGAGCAGAGCACCTGCTAGTATGCACGCTGCACTCCAGCATCACTGATCACCACAGTGACCTCTCACCACCGAGCACACGTGTGTGGCGACAGGCACCACACACATGCACTGCACGATGTCTCACAACAACAGCACTGGCGCAGCTCTCTGAGCTTGCAGCACTCGATGCATGATCGAGATGACATGACACCCGATGCAGGATGCAACAGCCGCATCAGGAGGGGTGGTCAATGACAAATACGGTTACAATTGACACATACTGTCGTCCCTGATGTGTGTCTGGGGTTATTGTTTTACATGTACACAGAGCGCTGGGCGGGCCACTGCTGCGTATACATACCGGGAAACAAGCAAGAATCGGTGGAGCAGCCAAAGGCTGCCAACTGCCACATTGTCTGAGAAACCTGGCACCTGGCCAGCGGCCGTGCCTCGAGCAGCCGCTCTCGAAAGAGGCCACAATCGTAAAGGGGCGCAGCCGACAAGAAGGCCGGGTCTGCCCGCATATAATAAGAGCTGTGGCGGGATGCAAACCGGCGCCCCGCTCTGAGCACCACTCCCAAGCAGCCTACGGCTGTTCTCGGGCGGAGGGCAAGCAGGAGAGGGAGAGCAGCAGAAAAGGGATCAGGAGAGGTGCAGCTGCACTGAAGCCTGGTAGCCTGAGAGGAAAACATCGTGTACAGAACCAATTGCATGCACGCATGAGAGCCGTGCTGCGGCAATGAGAGAAGAATGGGGTGGAGCATCATGGCGAGGTAAAGCTCCGGGCCTCGAGTCGTGCTTCCGAGCACCGAGCACCCTTATTGAAGGCGGCGGCCGCCCCTAGCAGCGCCACCCTGACGGCACGCCGGCGGCCCCCCAGCGCACCTGCGCCACACCGCTGCCGGAAGTGCGCTGCGCTGCGCGGTCGGCGCTCCAGAGCCGTGGCGCCGCGGCCCCGCCCGCGCTTTCACAAGCCCGCACCCCTCCCCGCCCTGGTGTACTTCGGCATTTGAAAGCGCCGACCTGGCCGTCTCGAGGGCTCCAGAGCCACAAGCCGGCAGCCCGCTCCAGGAAGTCAGTGGGGCCGCCGGGATGCATCTGAAGCTGGAGAAGCATGCAAGCACACTCACAGCTGCCGCTCCAGCGGCACCGGCACCGCCATGCCGTCGCTGAAGCGGAAGCACCGGCCGAGCGGGAAGCTGTACTGCTTGAAGGTCGGCCCCACCTGCATCTTGAAACCGCCAAAGTCGACCTCTCCCTTCGAGCCATGCCGGCCGCCCAGCGCCTCCTGCTCTTCCTTGTACACGACAGCGTCCCCCACCACCGTGTCCGCGAGTTCCATGCCGCTCAGCACGCCCATCGCGCTGTCGATGAAACTGTCCGCGCCGTGCACAGCGCGCGCACGGGCGGCGTCGCACAGCGCGGCCGCCGGGTTGTCCAGGCCCCCCCGCGCGGCCAGAGCCGCCCACCGCCCGCCGCTCCCCGGGCTCACCTGCCGAGGGCTCGGGTAGCCCAGCTCCAGCCGCCGCTGCTGCCGCCGCTCCTCTCGCAGCTTGCGCCCCTCGCGCAGCGCCTCTTGCATCGCCACCTCGTGGTCGCTCCCAATCCCGTACATGAACGAGTACGCAAACCCGCTGCCGTCGCTCCGCACGCTGCCCAGCTCCAGCTTGCTCTTCGAGCGCTTATGCCGGGGCACCCACTCCCGCCGCCCCGAGTCGCTCGCCCCCAGGCTCCGCGGCCCCCCCGGAAGCTCCCGCACCACGCCGATCCCCTCGTTCACGCTGTCGTACGGCGCGAGCTTGCTCAGCATGCTGCGCGGGTGCTTGTCTCCCGCGTCGCGAAGCTCCTCCGCATCATTCACCATAAACGAGGACTCGTAGTCTCCCTTTAACTCGAGCGGAGTCCCTGTGGACACAAGGCTGACGTTGGACGCCTGCCGGACCATGCGCGAGCGCGGCGCGGTCAGGCTGTTGGGGGGGGTCACGCTTCCATCCATGCTTGTGATGCTCTGCCGGGACTTGATGGACTCGTTGCCGTAGGTGTACCGGTGGCGGCCGGGGCGCTGAGCGGCGCCCATGGACAGCCGGTTTGCGCTGCGGGCGCGCCGCGGCTGCCACTCGCGCGTCGGCGCCGGCAGCATGCTCCCGTCCGTCGAAGCCGGTGCAAACGACATAACCGACCCGCCGGTCTCGAGGGCCATCATCGTCTCCTCCGACTGCAGCTGGCCGACCCCGAACGACGACAGCTCCTGCGCAGGCTCCTTCAGCTGCGCGCCAGCCACCGCGGCCGCTGCCGCGGCGTCCGCGGCCAGCCCTTTCTTCTTCCCTCCGCCCTCCATGTCGCGCGCGGACGCGGGCCTGGAGCGACCGCCGGTGGCCAGCTCCTGCAGCGGCGCCTCGGGAGTGTTGAACTCGGCGTTACGGAGCAGCGGCTGCTGGTGGCCGCGCCTCCGGGGGGTGTGGGGTTGCGCGAGGGGGTTACTGTGGGTGAAGGAGGGTGGCAGGGGCATGCTGACGTCCGTGGCGGCGTGCGGCGGGGCGGCCTGGATCTCGGTGCTGCGCTGAAACAGGAACTGTTTGTAGCTGCGGAACGAGACGACGTGCCGCGGGGGGGGGGGTGACGGGGCGCGGGGGGTCTCGGCGGCGGGCAAGCCGCGGCTGTGGCTGCGAGGCGAGGCGAGGTCCGTGGAGGTGTGGGTCGGGCTTGCGTCGCGGCCGGCGTTGGATGGCTTCCGGGCGCCGCGCTTGATGTTGAAGGGGAGGGCGGCGAGGGCGCGGCGTGTGCCGCGGATAGCGGCGGCGCGGGCGTCGGAGGGAAAGGAGGGGTCGGCAGGAACGACGACGGCGTCGGAGGGCGTTTCAGTCGGCACAAGGGCCGCGTCGTGCAGGATCTCGTCTGCGACCTGAAGATCTTGGTTGCTGGCAGCTGCACGGCATGGGGGGTAGTGAAGCCAGGGTAGTGAAGCCACGGTTCCAGGGTGCAGATGCGCGGACGGGGTGGATTTGGCAGCAGGTGCGCGAGATTGCGAATGAGAGGGAGGACCCATCGGAGTGAACCGGATCACGATACCGGCGACGCTCCTCGAGTTGGCAGGTCGCCGCCAACATTCTGGAGTCCGCAGTGGATGGGATTGGTTTTGTGGTCTCGGCGCAGTCCCCTAGGCCCGCGCGCGGCTCGGCCGGGGGACCTGAATACGGCGTTGCCACACGCCGCGGCTGGGCCGAACGGGAGGTTGAGAAGCAGGTTCATGGCAGGTGCGAATGCACGGTGATTCAGGCCGAAGTGGAGCGGGGCGGGGGGGGTTTACCGTTGTCGCTATCCGCAAAAGCGCCATGCCGGCCGCGGCCGCGCAGCCGCCCGGAGAGGCTGTGGCTCCTGGCGCTCGGCGCGTCACGCATGAGGCCAGAGAGGCTGTGGGAGCGGCCCGCACGCAGCGGCGAGCCTGCGCAGCCTGCCGCCGGCGGCGGCGACGGTGGGCGGCTGTGGTGGGGCATATCTGGTCGGACGTGCGGCCGAGTGGGCTATGTGTCTGAGGGCGGCGACACTACGTCCGCCTTCACTGCGACCTGCATGCACTGATACCTCTCTTGCACTGTGCATGTGTCTTGCGTGCTGTGCTGTGCTGTGCTGTGGGATTAACAGTGCGGGTTGCAGGACAGGTGTGATGATCACTCAACTGCGGTCTAGCTGCTCACGGTAGTGTTACAGGAGGCGGCTCCACAGGCCCAGCGTCGCCACAGGGGATAAGAGAGGACTAGACACGCCGCACACTCGTGAGCACGGTGGCCACGCGACACGCGCGTTGGTGTGACGCGGGTGCTGACGTTCGTGCGACGACCGGCGTGACGGACGTGCGTTGCGTTGCGCACGGCCGAGCTGCATGTCGGAAGAGTGAACGTTGCCGCAGCTGGCATGCGCGCGTTGCGCGGGCGACAACGCCGACAACGTTGTCGGGCCACCACGGAGGCCGTGGCCTACGTATACGTGGGCTCATTTGGCTGAAGACTTCACCCGTGCACGGCCGGAGATACACTCTCCAACTCACCTCAAGAAGACGTGGCAACAACTCGCCTATTGTCGCGAACCAAGCGAATTTGATACGCCGACATGTCGTATCTGGGGCGTCCGAAGCCATCGCGTAATGCGATCCTTCGATCGTCGTGCCCCGCCGTGAACAAGATCGAGTGTCATGCACGCGCTTGCATGCCGTGCTGCGTGAGATGTGCATGCATATGTGTGCAGGTGGGCCCGGGGTTCAAGCGTGGTGCCCCGCGTGTCCGATGTTCACTTATGCCGGAGCCTCACCCCTGAGGTATTGCTGTCGTGACACCGAGGTGCTGGTGTTTAGAAGACGTGCATGGCGATGTCTCGTTGCTTGCATTGCTGATCCGCGTCATACGGAATGTTCCGGCTTAATTCAGAAACGGTCACTGTGAAGGTGCCAACGTGAACACTCCACGTGGGGACACTCGAGTGCCAACTCAGAGAGTGCGGCAGATGTGGTTCCGGCTGATCAAGGCGGCAGGCACGCTCGCGTTGAAGGTGCAGGCCTGCGGAAAAGCTCCACAGCAGCAGTGCAGGCCTGCACACGTACTTTCCATGGAAGATCACCGGTGCCCAACAACATGAAAACGCCGTGTGGTCCAGCAAACATTCGGACAATTGGCGCGGTACACCACTACTAGCAGTACTGCTGCGTGTGTGCTTTGCAGTTGCCCTTTCTGTGAGTGAGTGAAAGTGGCTAGCGCTGAGCATACGCTGCTGTTGTTAGATTCCATCAACTGGTCCACTTCGTGGTTTTGGCCGTGTACTCTTTTGTACTCCTAGTACTGCGGTCAAGTACTCAACATGTACAGCTGCAGGGCTGCTCGGCCGATGTGTCTCGCCTGTGAGACAAGCCCGAAAAGAACATTAAGAAGTATCAAGTGTCTGTTTTTTTTGTTCTTGTCGACTGTAGCCCAACGCTCGCAGTTGCAGGCCAAGCGGTGTGCATACGCATGCTCGCAATTGTGCGACTTGTATCCGCAGACACTCAGCGCTCGTGGTCGCGCAAACAGCGATTCAAGAACACCACCCGAATTGGCGATTATACTGGCCTAAGTGTGCCGGGTGATTCAGCGCTGTCAACCAGAGTTCCCATCGCGGCTGCCGATGCCTCGAGCTCCGGTCGGGAACCGCCAGCTGGAGTGCCGGCGGAAAGAGTCCACGGCCACTCTATTGAAACACGCGCGCACGTCTGACGCAAAAATTATAAAAGCAGGGGCATGTTTAATCACAAACGACTACCTGTAGATCAGTTTGACGTACCTGTTCGTCTCACACGGGCTGCTGGACAGCTTCTGTCGACGTTCTCTGCACGTGTAGTGGACAAAGAACAGGCTGTACATGTCTGATATATTTTGACTTGGAGTGTTAAAACTGAGGTCCACGCGTGGCCGGAAATGAAAATACCTCGCTGTCATGGTTGTTGTTGTGAATAAGTCGAAATGGGACTACCGCGGGTAGAGTTGTGCGAGAGGAGCGCCATGCAGTCTGCACATTCCAACGAAAGTTGACTCCCAAGCTTGCAAGCTCGTCTCACGGCGCGGAGGTCAACCTTATGCACGCAGCGGCAGCCAGGTCCTATGTCGGGGAGGAAATATGCGCCGTGCCCCCGAAAACGACTGCCTAACCACAACTTGCTGACAGCCTTGTACACACGCGTCGCGCATGCAAGCGCCAGTTCATGAGCTGGCTCGGACTTATGACGCTCAACGTGGGTTCCCTGGCCTTACCATAGCTCATGTACAGACGTTGGCCAGAATAGAAGGATGTCCATCGCATCTGTGCAAATCTTGAATCAGGCTCCCCTGCGCCACCTCAGCAAGCTTGCACAGGTCAGCACGCAGTCGTACAGTATGTCTGGACTGCATGGTGTAGGCGAAGGTCGTGCTTGTGTGGAATCCACGCTGTGATTGAATCAGTTCACTGTTTTGTAAACATGTGTCTGTGGGCGTCCTATCCCATTCTCAAGTTCTTTTCGACAGAGCATAGCGTCAACACTGGCATAATGTAGGATATCACCATCGACTGCGAAAACGAGTAACAGCTGAACGGGCCGACTGGACATGGACCAATGATGCCCAATTGGTCCACTGGCCGCTTGCAAGTTCGGGTGAACATGTGACATGCACACGAAGCAACGCAAAACGGGACACGCCGCAAAGAAACAGTCTTTACAGGCAACATGCGACTGGTGCTCGTCGCGCCATTGCACGTATTGCCTTCGAATCCGATGGGCAGACCCGTTGAATGTGCTCATTTAACATGTCGATATCGTGTGTGTAGTGCGGAATAATTTCACAGGTTGACTGCCAACGAGTGGTTGATGGCTGGATCCCGAATGTATGGCCATGTGTGTGGGGTAACACTAGTACACTGCGGTAGGCACGGGCTGCCATGGTCAAGTAGCTGCAGCAAGGATTGCAGCTGCGCCGCGGTTCCAGCACCTGCCGACAACTAACATCTGATTGCGCAACGATCATTACTGATTGTCATCTTGTCTGCCCACTTTTTGACCGGCATCTTGACTGGCATATAGCTCTATCCAACCGGTTCAAATCACCAGTGCGAAAGACATGACCGCTACGTATCACGTTCGTCAAGAGCTAGCGCGCTGGACGCCCGAGTTCCAAGCGGTCCACAATGGATATGTGCTGCAGTATCTGCCACCCAAATGCAAGGCTTGCGTGTACCGCTCGTTGAGTTCGAATGCGCAATGCGTACGTTGATGCCTTGTGGCTGCCATCCAACCATCTGCTGCGCCAGGAGCTTGGATACCATCCATACAAAAGCTATCCTGCGCTGGCAAGCCCGAGTCAGACAAGATTTGAAGCGTCAACGCGTGAGCTGCTTAGAACCTGTGTTTCTTGGTACTGAGTCCACTCATGCAAGGTGAGTTGGGTCAACTGTTCTGCACCAAAAGCTGATGAGAGCAGTCCCTTCAGACTACACCGTCTTCAAAGGTTCCAAGCCTGAGCCACGATGGCTGCGGCACTGCTGAGATGCATGCAGGGGCAGATAAGTCTCTGGCTGACATGTCTGCATTGAACACAGGCTGATTCACACTCTCCACGCTGGATGTGTCATGTCACAGCCTTGCATGTCTGCATGTAAAGCCAGCCTTGCATGTCTGCATGTAAAACCAGTCTTGCATGTCTGCATGTAAAACCAGCCTTGCATGTCTGCATGTTAAACCAGCATGCATTCATGGCCCGACTTGTGTCCCTCCAATAGTAAGACCATCAATGCACGGTTCTCAGGGCACTCTTATTCTCAAGGAACTCTAGCTGCGTTCAGAATGTTTTGGTTTTTTCAACACCTCGGTGTGTCTTCTATACAGCCTGCGCAAGGCTGCTCCATGTGTGGCACCTCGCAGCCTCATGTGCACAGCAAATGTGCAGGGCACTGCATACAGACTAAATGTCTGCTGAGTTGCTATGCTAGTTCATGATCTGTTTCTAGTGTGGATAGCTTTCATGTGGATGGTGTGCACGTAGAGCAGCTGGAACATCAGGTTTACCTGACTGAGGAACACAATTGCAAGCTACAGAAGACCAATCCGTTGGGTGTGTACATCTCTTGCCTCCGCTCAGCCAAGTGCAAGC
>JAUMHO010000007.1:3602475-3615894 GCA_032360965.1 Ulva armoricana
GTGGTCTGATTCGAGACCTGTACGCTGTTGCGTGATGCACCTGTGACCGTGCCCCTCTTCGATGTAACCACACACACCAGTGCAACTGCCGAGAAGCGTTGAGAGTGGTGGTCGGCCACCGGGGATGCATGCCCGGTGCACGCCAGCGATGGCCACACGGCTGTGACGGCTCGGAAGGAAACGCACGCGAGGTCACTTGCACTTAAGTGTAGGCCGATGCGCCGGGCCGGGGGGACGGCTCGGGGACGGGCGCACCTTGACATACGGCATGTCGCCGAGCAGCAGCGCGTCGACGGACTCCTCCACGTTGTGCTGCACCCAGAGGTCGCGCGCTCGCATCTCCAGGAGCACGGCGAACGTCGACGGCGCGCGGCGCTCGAGCACGCTCTTCTGGGAGTTCCGAGACCGCGCTGTGTCGTCGCCGAGGGTGACGCTCTCGAGGCCGCCGATGAGGTCGCTCAGCATGGGGTTGTTCATCAGGTTCTCGAGGAACTGGCCGTGCGCGGTCGCGATGAGGGTGACCCCGCGCTCGGCGATCGTGCGGCAAGCGAGGGCCTCGGCCTCCGTGCCGATCTCATCCACGACGATCACCTCCGGCATGTGGTTCTCCACCGCCTCAATCTGCACACACCCTGGCGCATGGAGCCCTCAACAGAGTTGCTACATTTCCGGACGGAAGGGACTCGGTGGTCGGGGACCAGATCGAGGCGTGCGGCGCGTTTCCCACGGAACTAGCACCGACGCAGGGTGACTGGCTTTTGAACTTTCCCTGCGACAAGGTGATCGTTGTGTGTGTGGTCGGAACGGCACTTCCGTCGAGAGCAGCTAGCAAGGGGGAGGGGGGCGAAGGGTTGATCAATGCGGCAGGGTGATGGAGGGGAAGTGGGGGTCTAGGGGGTTGGGGGGGTTACCATGACGCCGTGTTGCTGGTGGACGTCAGGGACCTGCATGCGGCGCGCGCTGCCAATGGCTGGGTGGGGGACGTCGCCATCGCCGCCGATCTCGTTTGAGGTGTCAACGATGACGACGCGGCGGCCGCAGTCGTCGGCGAGGGTGCGCGCAAGCTCGCGGATTACCGTCGTCTTGCCGACGCCCGGGCGGCCGAGGAAGAGGATGGACTGCGGCTCTGCACACGGGTGGAACAGGTCTGCTGTGGCATGCGTTGGGGCTGCTCAGGCACACACAGCAGAGTCTGAGCAGGAGTGTGAGTCCCGTCACACCTCTTTGAAGGGCATGCGACGCAGTGTGGAAACACGGCAGCACCACCGCCGCAATGCTGCGGTGGCGCTGCGGTATGCATGCGGCTGCCGGTGCCAGGCATGCGCAGGGGGACTTGCAGGTGGGTGCAGTAGGCATGGGGCGGGACCAGAAAGTATAAAATGACGTGGTCAGGCTATGGTTTGGGCGACTCTGGACAATTGAGACGACAGTGTGGAGAAGAACATCTTCCCGACCCGAGGCTGTGGCCGTCTGAATGATTCAAGGTACCAGGCCATGGCCTGGCTGTCGGGAGGGCTGAATAGCTATCAGCATATCTGGTTTATATGTGAGCATGTGCTTGCAGCGAGTCCATGAGGAATAGCGCCCGGAGTTCGAGCATAGCTGGGGTTCAAAACAGTGCATGGACGCGTGGACGGGTCGAGTCACAGTCACAGTCACAGTCAGCCAAAGTCGCAAACCACGCAGACACTTGCCCGACAGCTGCCTGACGATACGCCATGCGTGAATGAGGAAAAATCCTGTGGGCAGCGTACGCTCGAGCAGGTCTCTGATCATGTCCACATGGCCACTAACAGCTCTCCCAACGCGACACGTCAGACCAATGATATCGCCGCGACGGTTCTTCATCGCGCTGATCCGATGCAAAGTCCCTTCGATTCCAGCTCTGTTGTCGAGGCCGAACACGCCGAGCTGCTCAGATGCGCTCTGCAGGTCCTCCCTTGTCACCAGCCTGTCGCTCAGCTGTTCCACGCCTCCTTGAAATCGAGCATATGGGGGCCTTCCAAGGTCAGTAATAATTTCTAGCAGCTGGTCACGCTTCGGATGACCGATCAATGGCTCAGATACGTCTGCGGGTAGAACCTGCACGATTTGAACGCGATGAGCAAACGCAACTGAAGACATAGAGTCACCAAAGAAACATAGAACGTCTGCTAGCGTGCATGCAGTTCTAATTGAAGCCATGGATCAGCTCTGCTGTAGACAATGCCGGTGTATAACGTTGTTGAACGCACCGACAGCAGGTCGCCCATGTCGTCTGTAACAGATACACCCAGATCATCTCTATGGGTATCATTAAGAGAGGTCTCAGGCGAAGCTGCATGGACTACCACCTGTCGGGATGTAGTACAGTGCTGTGAAGATGCCCTCGAGCACGGCCGATGCGACAAAGCCTGGGGAGGCGCTTGATGATGCAATGATGCAGCTGTAGCAGGTCTAACTATGACTGAGGGTAGAGCGATCATGGTTGCGGTCTTACGAGTCCTCAGTCTGCAGCACTGACAGTGAGTGCGAATGGGTTTTCAGCAGACAGCCCAAGATGTACGGTCCCACGGTTAGGACCTGGTATACATGTCAGATTGCTGTTCATGTTTTAATATAGGGCTGCGCTACAGATAGCATGCTCACAGTTCTTACTGTTACATGTCTGCATTCACCATGCACCTGTCGCGTCATGTCAAATCTGCGCAGATCGGTTCGAATATGCGAGCCCGACTCGAATATGCTGTTCGGCCGCACAAGGTGGAACCCCCAAATGGTTTCATGAATATCCAGAGCTGTACATGGGCAGCGCCACGCGGTGTGGGGAAGGAGTGGGCTAGGTCGACCAACACGCCGCGCGCTTCCCATCTGACAAGGCATGTAACTTGGCCAAGCTTAAGCGCACCCTCGCGACCATGTTCGACACGCTCCGAGAGTCAAAACACGTGATATAATCCCCACACTATTTTGCTGCGTCACAATAGGGCACAATGCGCGAGAGCGGTTCCCTCCAGGCTTAGAATGCACAGCCCCAGACGGTGGTATCAACGAGCCCCGTCCATCAGTGGTCCACCTTCGCCACGTGGCGAAGTGCACGTTGCTGCTTTCAACATCTCCGCAAGAACAACTCACCCATATGCCCTGTACCCATCAATTTTTCTGCGCGTATTGTGTTATGCCTTTGCATGGAGTACAGCCTCACTGTGCCCACGGACTCCCATGAAAGCGTCTACACATGCAGAAAGGCCTCCTGTCCTTCCCCCAACAGGCCCGTATCTCCGAATCCCGCAATTGCTGGAATTTGTATAAAATCCAGGATTACGTAGGTTTTCCATTTCGGTAGGCCCAGCTTGACGGTACTGCCGACTGCATACAGCATGCAGCGCGGTGTGATGACCGCACCTGGTCAACCGACCGTGCGCCATTTTCCGGTGTGATCGCCCAATTGCTTTTTTATATTGCTTGTGCTACGATTGCGCCGCAGGTCTTTCTAGCTGCAAGCGAGATCCGTGATCATGAACAGTATCGGTTCCGCAACGACGGATGGAGCACGCATAGTCCACGTCGTGGTGCACAACATACCTTAAAACGGCCCTGAGAACCCGCTGCTCCCCATTTCCACAAGACCTGTGGCAGCTAATCGTATTTGGCCTCTGTATGCGGTCTAATCGCCACGAACAGGTGCCGCTGTCACTCCAGACCACCGGTCACGGATTGGCATGGCCCTCGCCCATATTCAAGCGCACGCACGACACCACACGTTCGCTCTTCAATGAGCTTCTGTAACCATGTATCTTTTCCCGTCGCTGCTCTCGGCAGCACCCCATGCTGGGCATGGCATGCAGTCGTTTCTGCTTTCACCAGCTCAACAACCCTCTGCTGCACGAAGACAAACCGGCGGTGCACTGCAGGGCGCCATCGTCAGCTGTCCCAAGGCAGCACTAGTGGCAAACAGGGCGTTCGCATGCAGCGCCGCAGCTCCTCACAACTCATCCCACATCAGCCAGCCTCGTTTGACCTCCCGTCTGCAGCTGCGTAGCCCCGAAGCCACACGGCTAAACCATCCCCAAGCCCTCGGCACAGCCGCAGCAGCAGCAGGAGCAGCAGCTGCGGTCGCAGCCGCAGCAGCAGCAGCGTTCCAGCAGGGCAGGCCCTCTGGTGGAGCCCACAGGTGAGTCCCTGCCCTCCTCTGACCATCCATTCGCGGCCTGCCAGTTATCCCGGCCAATGATTCACAACAGCATCCCTCTATGCATGCCACCGATACCGGCTAGTGTGCTAATCCGTGAGTCACAAGTCATCCAGTGTGCTGCAGCACTCATCTGTTGCCATAGCCACCTATCAAAACCTATCACAGTGACAGCATGCACCCTCGATGAACAGCACTCTCACACTCTGCAACCAGCGCACTGCATGCTCCTGTCTGCGAGGACTGTGGCAACAGGGCACACCGCGGCACACATCTCTGCCTGCTTGTGTGTGTGGCTGCTCACACGGCCGTGTGTAGTTACATCGAGAGGCACACGGTAACGGGTGCATCACGCAACAGCGTACAGGGCTCGAGTCAGGCCACCTAATCATTTGTCCTCCGCATGCATCCCACCGGGGTACACCGCCGAGGTGTATGTATGACTCCACGCATCACCGTGCTTGCAAACTGTCTCACGCTGGGAACTGTGCGGCATGGCTGTGCTGTGCTGGGCAACCGAGAAACGGCAAAACGCTGTATCACCCGAGCACGGGATTCGGGGACGCCACCCCGACAGCTCAGCTGAGTAACCAAATTCGAATGCACGAACTTGGCCGGTGCGATGTTGCAGACCAGCAGATGCGCACGGGGGCGTATGCATGTGACACATGCGTGTGACCGATTGGCGTATGTGCAGAGCGGCCGTTTCCGTGACCGCCACAGGGGGCCCCCCCAGCGCAGCAGCGCACAGCTCTGGCGGCGACCGCGACGCCGCGGCCGCCGCGCCGGCTGCAGCCGCATCGGCGGCTGACGCTGCCGCCGCCCCCCGCGGCAGCACTCCCACACCGACCGGACCGCCGAAGCCCCCCGTGACAAACGGCGCCGCACAGCCTGAGACCGGCAGTGGCGCGGGAGTGAACGGCGCCGGCGTGAACGGCGCCGGTGGAAACGGCGCTGGTCCCCCGAAGAGGCAGGTCGTCGTGTCGACCGTTTCGTCGGTGTTTGACGTGCGCCCTCGCACCCACCGCTTCTGGCTCTCAGACAGCATACGCGCTCTACAGTGGTCTGGAAGTCTCTCTCATGCTTCCCGTCACGGCATGGCCTGTCCTTCCGGGCAACCGACGGCCCTGCCATCCACACATATGATTGTAGAGCATGAAGCAAGTTGACCGACTATCCCGGCACGTGCAGGTCAACAGTACGTGTTGATTGGAGGGGTACCCGCGACACCACAGGGCAGGCGGTGCCACGGTGTAATGGTTTGCTGCTTGAATGACTGTGCGCTCGGCTTGGGCAAATGCAGGCTCAAGCACTCACGTGCCACTTTCATGCCCCTTGAAAGTGGCGGCCCGTCTGCCAGCGTCTGCCGGCGGCGGCGGGCCAGAGGTCCAGGGCGCTGTGTGTCTGCGCCGGCGCCGCGCAACCCTGTGCGCGCATGCATGCAGTTCACGGCGGAGGAGTGGGACGCCTGCGCGTCTTCCTCGGGCGTCGTGAGCCCGTTCCTGCTGCACGCGTTCTTCGCCGCGATAGAGGCCTCCGGAAGCGCGAGCCCGGAGACAGGGTGGGTGCCGTGCCACATCGCGCTGCGCGAGCAGGCCGCGGCGGGCCGTCCGGAGACCTCCGGCCGGCTGCGCGCCGTCGTGCCGGCCTACATCAAGTCGCACTCGTACGGGGAGTATGTGTTTGACCACTCCTGGGCCAACCTACACCACCAGCTCGGCACGCCGTACTACCCGAAGCTACAGTGCGCAGTGCCGTTCACTCCGGCGCCGGGGTCGCGCATGCTCATCGCGCCGGGGGAAGACGAAGAGTCGCTGCGCCTGACGATGCTGTCGGCCGTGCCGCAGATCGCCGATGCCCTCAAGGCGCGCTCCCACGCGCCTGCGCTCCCAATGCATGTGATGTATGCACGTTCGACCGCCCGACGGGCGCATCGCGGCTGGGAAGGTGAGGAGGTGGCAGGCTGCAGGTGTCGTCGGTGCACATGACGTTCAACACGGAGGCGGAGTGGCGGCTGGCGGGGCGGGCGGGGTGGCAGTCGCGCATCGGGCTGCAGTACCATTGGGAGAACAACGGGTACCGCACGTTTGACGATTTCCTCGCGGCGCTCAAGCAGAGCAAGCGCAAGAGCATCCGGCAGGAGCGGAAGAGCGTCGCGAAGCAGGGGCTGCGCGTGGAGCGGCTCTGGGGGCACGAGGTCAAGCCGCGGGTGTGGGACGCGTTTTACGAGTTCTACATCAACACCACCGGTGCGTGCTGCGCCGCGCTGTGCTCTGTTGCGGGCCACCGCAGCCATTCACGTGCTGACCGACGTGTATCGATGTAACACAAACGATGTTCCGCTCGTCCGTTTCATACTCCAGCGTGTTTCACACGAGCCCACCGCTCCCCGGCAGTGATGCTCGTCAGGGTTCCGCGCGTCTCTGCCGCTGCTGTCCAGAGGGCTGACGTGCGCGCTGCGCATGCATGCAGACCGCAAGTGGGGCTCCCGCTACCTCACGAGGGACTTCTTCGTGCGGCTCGGCGAGACGATGTCCGACCGGGTGCTGCTGGTTGTGGCGTACGACGACGCGTACGACTCGGACATCCCCGTGGCCGCGGCGCTCAACCTCGTCGGGTCAAACGCGATCGTCGGCCGCAACTGGGGCTGCCGCTTCGGCTCCCGCTACAAGCACCTGCACTTTGAGCTGTGCTACTACCAGGCGATCGAGGCGGCGATTGAGCTCGGACTGGATCGGGTCGAGGCCGGCGCTCAGGTGCCGCCCCGCATTCGCTGCCGCGCGCGAATCTCACAAATTCCAAAGCGTGAATGTTACTGCGGTCTGCCAGCCCAAATATTTACCCGTCGTGGGGGCTGTTCCTGAACACCGCTGTTCACCATTCATGCCTACCTGACGCGCACGCATGCATGTGAGCACGTCTAGAGCGCGGCAGAGTGTCTACAGAGATACACGCAGCAGCTGTAACGCGCAAGCCTTACGTGCAAGCTAAGACAAGCAAAACAAATACCTGACCGGTAGACCAATGGCAATGCCCCAATTGTAGCAGTTGCACACACCGACACACTACAGAGACCTCGCATGTCTATGAACCATTGACATCACATTGGTGTGCACGGCACACCGGCGCCAGGCCTGCTACGATGCATGACTGGAAAGTCTGGGGGGCCTGGAGCGGTCGCAGGTCGCAGCCGCACTCCAGCCGTGTAGTATGAGAGGCTTGCTGCGCAGCTCAAGCTGGGGTGTGACCGTACGCACTGCTGCGGGGAGGGGGGGGGGGGTGTGAAGCAGAGCGTTGAACAGCCGCCGCACGCATGCATGCAGGGTGAGCACAAGATCTCTCGCGGCTACCTGCCGACGGCGACGTACAGCAGCCACCACCTCCGCAACGCCGCCGCTGGGCTGCACATCCGGCGCTTCCTCCGCAGCGAGGCCGCGCAGATGGACTCGACGATCGACTACCTCACCGAGGCGGCGTCGCCGTTCAAGGACCAGGAGAGCGCCGAGGCGCAGCACGCGGCGCACGCCATGGCCAGCGTGCGCTGCGCGGCGGACGAGCAGCGGGAGGGCACGGCCAGCACGGACAGCGGGGACGCGTAGCGCGCACAGCACGCCCAGCATGCGCAGCGCCGCCGCTGCCAACGCTGGCTCCCGCCGTGCGCGCGTGATGCCGCGCTGCGGGCAGCGGCCATGCGTGCGTGCCACCGCTACGCTTCGAGAGCGTGTCCTGTGGCCACCTTGGCGCTGTGGCAGCGCTGGTGCCGGCTGCGGGACCCGAGGCCGTGCCGGTGCGGCAGTCTCGCACGCGCCCTGTGAGGCTGCATGCATCCTCGGGTCACCTGATGACCCGTGCCGCTGCGGCAGAGGTGTCGTCAGCGGGGGCGCAGACCCTCAAAACCAGAGCGGTCGTGACCGCGTGGAGACCACCGTGGCGGCTCGTTTGATGACTGTCAGCCCCGGCCTTGGAAGGGAAAGAACATCACGGAACGGTCGTCACAGCACTGCCCCTCGCGCCGCGTGTCCTCGGCTCAGAGACTCGGCACGGCCGGCGAGTGAATACATGACATGCTGCAGTCGCCGCGGCAGCTGCAGGGAGCGGACGGCCATGCGTGGATTCGCAGCTATGGCGCAGCGGCGCAAGGGGCGCCATGAGCGGCGCCAGCACGACAGCGGTGCAGCAGCATCACACCGCTGTGAAGCGCTTGATGTTGCCGGACTGCTGCCGGGATGCATGCATGCTGCACACGTGTGGAGTCGCTGCTATGGCGAGCGCGGCGGGGTGACCACAGGCGTGCTGCTTCAGTTTAGACAGGAAGCGCAGCGTGCGCAACGATTTGTGTCGTCGAACAAAGGGCTGTCTTGAAATGTCGAGTTAGCAGTGGCCCGATCGTGAGATTGGCTTGGCCAGGCATGTGTTGCATTGAGGGGCCATGGGCACTTGCTCCGGCAAGGTCTGTGGCTAGTGTTCACCTTGTGTAACTGTTCACACTGTACCGTGCAAGGCTGCTACAACCCAGTCCCTGCGAACTGTTATAGCTGTGAAGAGATCAGACAGACAGGCAGACTTCAATGCTTGTCCCAGCAAGTACCAGCTACCTTGACTGGTGCGGCATCCATGGTAGACCTTTTCGATCCCTCCAGCCGCCACATTGTGAATGCAGGCCTGGTAACCATCAAGCACGCATCATGCACGCGATACACATGCCTGCACCAGTACCGCTCCACGCAAAAGCTTACAGTTCAGAACGACGGAGCGAACTCCGTCCTGGAATCGTGGCATTGAATTGCCAATGGTCTGTACGCGCTCACGCCATGCACACACCCTTGGCATGCCGGTCCCACCACATCATTCCGCACCCACATGCCGCCTGCACAGCTGAGCGCCATGCTGCCTGGGTCAGCTGGCGAGCAAACACCCGGAGTTCGTCCGATCGCCGCCTGTGTGCAGATGCACTGTCAACGGCGAGGCCTCGCTCGTGTGCTTGTCACCAAAGTTCGCACCGCCCATAGTCCAGACGGCCGGTCCCGCGAGGCGTGCCCGCGGTCGTGGGGGGACGTGATGCCGCAGACGCGGACACCTGCGCCGCCCTGGACAGACGCCACAACCAAACACGCAGGACCCCCGCTGCGCTGCGGCCTGATTCGGCGGAAGGCGCCGAAATGCCGACGCGGGTCGTTGCCGAGCCCCACGCGCGACCCGGCGCCGCACAGCGCACATGCTGACATGCACTTCCATGCTGTGCGCAGCACGCAGCACGCCAGTGAAGGTGCTGCCCAGCCGCAGCCGCGCCCACACGCATGCATGGCCATGGCCGCACACGGAACCCTGGAACCTGGTAGCCTTGCGGCACGTGCCGCATCATGCGCCGTCAGCGATGATGTCGCGGTAGAGGTGCAGCACGCGCTGCGCGGCCCGCGCGAGCTTCTTGCGTTCCACCCTGTACGCGACCGCCGTGGCCCCCCACGGCGACAGGCCCCCCGCCTCCTGCATGCACCACAGCCACACTTACAGGGCTCGCTCCAGCCGCGATGCTCGTGCAGCTAGCAGACTCCGGTCGACCGAGGTGCTGAGCACATCGGCGTGCGGCTTCACACAGCACTCAGACAAGCCACAGGGACGAGCCAGAGTGATGCATGCATGGTCAACGGTGCTTCACTGCGCAGCAGATGTGTTCCGGTGCGGGGGTCGTTGAGGGTGGGGCGGGGCGGCAAGCGGGAGCGGCGTGCTGTGCATGCTGCGCCAGGCGCACCTGCAGGGACAGGTCGTGCTCCAGCGTTGTCGTGAAGTCCTCGCAGAGGCTGTCTAGCTTCCGCTGCAGCTTCTCCACAACGGCAGCCTCGTCCTTCAGAACCTGCACACGCATGCGATCCATACATACGCAGCAACCCGTGTCCGCCCGTGATCGTCGAGCTGTGGCCTCATCAGCCCACTGCCGACATGGCGCCCCAGTTCGACCCCGGTAGAACACATCTCGTGGCGGGAGGCTCGCGGCACGCCCGGCACACAAGCCGAGTTTGTACATGCCGATGCTCCCGCATGCGGCAGCAATGCATGCAGCGCATGCATGTGAGCGCACCCGAGCAGCGTTGGGCATCTCAGCAGCCTCCATGCTGTAGGTGGGGATGCTCTTGAGGGCGCAGAGCAGGGGCGGGTTGGCGCCGGACATCACGCTGTGGAACACCTCATCGCCGAGGGCGTTCTGTATCCGCGACAGGCTCAGAGACGCACCCCTGCACAGCACAGCACGCGCTCGGTCGCTCTCCCCATGCAGCCCCCCTTGCAGGCGTGCGCACATCTGATGCAGCGACCAGCCGGACATGCTGGCCCGCCGAGAGCACTTTACAAACCGTCCTGAGCCATCGGCAAGGTCGGCAAACATAGCGCTGCTCCGCGGCAGGGGCCGCACTCCGTTGCAGGTGCGCCGCGCATTTCAAATCAAACGTGGATCCTGCTCCGAGGCGTGAGGTTGGGGGAAAGCAGGTGCCGAGCGGGCGCAGGAAGGGCGGCGCGCACGGAGCGCCTCGTAGCGGCGTGGTGCCGACGTATCCGTCAAAGAGCTCAAAGTCGAAGCGGTCGCCCTCATTGCCTGCGATGACGAAGCCGTACTGCACCAGTAGCCGCCGGTTGGTGGCGCCGGCCACGCCGGTGTACGACACCGTCACCTCGGCGCCGGCAGGGATGTCGGAGGTGGCCACAAGCGCCACCCAGTTGTCGGCGGTGCCCGTGCGGATCGCGTCCGGGGCCTCGAGCGCCGGCTGAAGGCTCGCGTTGGGCTCCGCAGAGTGGTTTGCGAGGTCAGCGAACGGCACAGTGGCAAAGAGGGTGGTCGAGAGCTGGAAGGCGCGGGAGCGGATGCACGCGAGGCCCCACTGCAGGGGGGTCGTGTCCGTGCCGTCTGCAGCATGCATGCCGATCATGCGTGTACTGCCCCACACGCTGACCCACAGGCAGCCACCAGAGGTACGGGGCGTCTGGCAGGTCGTGCGAGTGCGATCTTCCACAAGCAAACCAGGCAGTTGAGAACATGCATGTCCGTCAGGCATGTGCAGCGCAACAGCCTCCGGACGCGATGGGGGGAGGAGGGGGCACCGAGGTATGCCGCGTTGACGTCTGGAAAGTCTTGTTCCAGAAGCTTCCGCCGCTCCAGCGCCGCATCGGCAACGCGAGGGTGCTGCAACGCTGCCAGCGCGGCCTCGCTCTGGCAGAACGGCAGCGTTAGGCTGGGGGAGCGCGGGAGAAAGGTGTCCGTGTACGCCGTCGTGAAGCCGTCGCCGCCGCCCTCGGACACGTCGACGAGCGCGTGCGCGAGCAGAACGTCCCAGGGCGGCGGGAACTCGCTGTCCCCGGCGCCCTGCACGGCCGCGGCGAGGCGCGGCCACTGCGCGTTGGGGAGCGTGAGGCCGGTCTGGTCCTCGAAGCAGAGGCACGCCTGCATGCCGTGTCGCGGAGGTGTGCTGTGCGCTGTGGATCGGCGGAATGCCGTGTGGCGGTCAGAGGTCTGCGGTGAAGACGATGGGCACAGCCGCTGCCATGACACGGACACATGCATTGTGAACCGGCGGGGCCCTAGCCCGCGACTGGCTGCAGACTGGGAGGTCGGCAACGGCCAGCTGGGGACAGGTGTGGGGGAGGCTGTGGCGAGTGGCGCATTGCCACGGTTCTTTTCCGGGAGACATCCCGCTGAAATCCCGGGACATGAAATCGATCAGCCTACCAAGGTCGGTCACCGAAACACTGGTGTAGGGCGGCAGGTTGGCAGCAACGCTGTGGCTAGCCTGTCCCAACAATCAAAGGTGCCTCTCTTGTAGATGTTGAGGTCAACGGAGCCATCAGACACCATGCATGCACGGGTGATGGCCTGATGCCAGAGGCCTCAGCTACAGCAGGAGCTGCCCTGTGCCAGAGCAACGAACTTGAACCCCAGATAGGCCCAATGGAGGACACGCACGTCTGAGGGTTCCACGGTATCAAACTCATAGCAAGGATACCGAATAGGTGTGGGGTAACGTTGTCTGGTGGGTGTATGAGTGATCGTGAATGCCTTTAGAAATGATATGATGGAGCATTCAGCGCTGTGTCAGAGAAACACGTGTGCATTGGACAGATGGACGCCAGCTCGAGGGCCTTACCAATTGTGAATTTAATTCGTGAGCCCCTGAGTTTGGGCGGATTCGAGCTCGGCGGAGGCTGTGGCACTGCTTTGCGCTCTGCCCCAGGCAACATGAGCACAGCAGGACAAAACAGGGCAGAGTCGCAGGCGCAGGCGAAACATAACATCGTGAAGAAATTGAGCGCAGGTTCATGTAGGCGGCTTTGGATGGGGTCGTGATAGGGAGTTTCTGTCGATGCACCCTTGCTCCATTCACAAGGCACTATGCTCTGCAGCACATTGAGCTTGCGAGATGCAGGCGTACCGCTAAGGGCACATAAAGAAGAGCATCGTCTTTATCAACGTCTTTGGTTGCGAATAGTCCGCGCTGGCCATTGTGGGGCCTGACCTCGACGCAGTCTAGCTGTGCACCGCATGCGGCTGCCAGATCGGCGAACTCTTCCTGGCCACCCGATGCACGACAGACTGCAGAATTCCATCTATATCGACCTGCTATATCTCGGTGACGCCTGACAGTGGGCACATCTGGGGTGCGCAGCCTCGACTGTGTATGCGGAGCGGCACGGCTGCAATGACTCCGCGTCAACGCTTGACGGAATGCCAGTGCCGGCATCTTTGTGCGAGCAGTGTCCCCTAGAGAAATTAAATCTGATATGCAGTGCTCCTGTGTGAGTTACGTGTGAAGAGGGACTGCTACTGGCCGGTTGGAACACCGCGCGCTGACGACGGCTAGCACTGGAAGTGGTGCAGCCCAAATTGAGCATTGCTGATGCGCTAGTTCAGTGACGTGAATAAGGGTACATCTGCATTTGCATATTTCAGTGATTCCACGTACTTCCATCGAGCACGAGCCCAACACGCTCCATCGCCGCGCGACGCGGTCGGGTTTTGAACAGCGCGCTGCAGTCCCAGTCAACCGGGAGGCCGGTTCAGTCGATGGGCAATATTGACTGGCAAGATTGTCCAGGGCACCCGAGAAGCCGCGATCCTGGCTAATACCTCAAAGTGGATCCCTCCTCGAGCACACGAAAAGTATAGCGGGTCAATAGTACTATTATTGCCCTGTGTTGCCGACGTGAGGTGGTGTACTGTAGTGGTACTGTAGCACGCTCGCTGTGTGTGTGCTTTGCAGTTGCAG
>JAUMHO010000007.1:3615994-3649444 GCA_032360965.1 Ulva armoricana
TGTGGATGGCACAGTCGCTGAGAGAGTTCAGTGCGGCGGGCTGCAAAGGGAATAGCTTGCTGATCAGAAATACCATGGCGCACGTTGCACAGATTGCAGGGACTAGTTTCGAACCGGCGGAGTGTCCAGGAGGGACGTATGCAGAGGCTGTGTTATAGGGTGGTCTGATTCGAGACCTGTACGCTGTTACGTGATGCACCTGTGCCCGTGCCCCTCTTCGATGTAAATACATGCACCCTTCGTTGTAACTTCATACACCCTGTAGGTACGTATGGCAGTGGGTCTGGGATTGGAACGGGTCCTAGCGACTCTCTCGTTTGCTGGGCGAGGGTCGGCCTATATTCCTTCTTCCGCGGTTATGGCACCCTATGTACCTCATCTTACCTGTTGATCTCCCTGGTGTCGTCTCTGGTCCTGACTCCTCTGTCTGTGCTCACTCAATCGGAGGCGGGACACCGAGGAGGGGCAGCCTGCCGCAGCCCCGGGAGAGAGCATTTCTCCTTGTGCAAGCACAAAACAAGCCATGTACTGCTCTACCGGTTGCTCAAGCGCTCAGCCTACCGAACGATCAGAAGAGGCCAGGTGGCTGGAAGGGGGTGCGTTGCTGTGGGATGGCGCATGCATGTGCAGGTCACACGGTCATGTGAGCAATGGCTGCGTGCAGCGACGTTCCGTAACAACCGACGCCATCCCCTGCGACGGAGCGCAGACCGGCTCGCGGCACTGCGTCCCTTCATATTCACATCCAGTTTGCAATTCAACAGGAGCGCGCGAAAATCAGAGCTGTAAACGTCACACCCATGCCAATTCAAAACGTGTCCACCGCCATTGCTAGTGGGCGACCAAGAGGCACGCCTCCTCACAGGGCATCGGCTGCGCGCATGCATGTGCCCTGCGCGACGCGCGGTCAGCATGCATGCGGACGGTCCCGACGGGAGCAGCCCCACCACTTCACGAGCCCCCCACAGCCCCCGCAGCTGTCTCCGCAGCGCCGCTGGGCTGCCGAGTGGATTTTCTGGGGAACTGAACCCGGAATTTTACCCAAAAAAGCAGACTTTCTCGATTGAAACATCACGATCGCCCGGCGCTGCCCGTCGGGGAGGCACATCCTGTCCTGGCAGCCACGCCGTGCGCCCTCACCAGCGGTACGAGATTGCTGACCGGACAGGAGGCAGCCACCTCACCGCGTGCGGTGGCGTTTTCTTGCATGAGCACACGCACAGCTGTGTCGCTCTGCCCGTGTGGACCGGCTGCAGCGCCTGTGCTGTGCATGCTGTGACCACGGCCATCCCACAGCGTGCGCCGGCCCCGCCAGTGAGCTCGCGGCGTTGCACAGCACACGGCGCAGGCACGCAGCCTCGGCTAGCTGGCCAGCCGCAGCACGCCGCAGCCCAGCGTGCGCAGCGCGGCTGCGGCCGCGGCTTGATCGCTGTGACGCGGCCGTATTCGGTCAAGGATGGGGTCGGCTGCTGCTGGTGTGCTGGCCGTGCTGGGCTGGGCACCTCTGTGCTAGGTGTCGGCGAGCACGACGGGGCCGGAGTCAGCGGCGTCGGCGAGGGGTTGAGCGTGGCCGTGGGTGGAGAAGAGCAGCGGGAACATGCCGAGGATGCAGCCGACGGAGATGCCGACGATGGCCCCGAACGACTTGGCGTCTGCATGCATGCGCGCCGGTCAGACGCTGACGGGCCCGCAGCAGCGCATGGGAGCGCCCTCCGCCATGGTGGGCGCACCCGGCAGCTGCATGCATGTGGGTGGGGGCGGCACGCTGCGGTCAGGGGAACAGCGGCACCGCGTCGATGCAGGCTGCGCCGTATCCAAAGATGGACTGAGGGTTGTCTTTGGAGCACAGGAAGACGATGCCAGAGGTGGTTGCGGCACAAGCACCCGCCCCAGTCTGCGTGCCATGCAACGCTGGGGTTTGCTGCTGGGGGTGATGACACATCAGGGGGGGAGTGTGTGTGAGGGGGGCACACATGTCACTCGAGAGCTCTGAGCTTGCGCTGTTGAGAAGCGCGGCATGCGGCCGTACTTGAAGACGCGCGCGCGGCTCTCAATCGAGTCCGCGCAGAAGATGCCTGCATGGCGGCCAGGCTCACATGGGGAACCCGGATACACGGGCTGCATTCCGGAAGGGGCACGTGATCGAAACCCGAGGGCCGAGTGGCGCCGCGCGCTGCAGCCGTCGCGGGTGGTAGCCTCGCACGGCGCACGGCCTCTGTGCTAACGCACCAACGAGCCTTTTGGACCTGCGTCTCAGGGGTTCACCTCGGTGAAGGGTGAGAGCAGAGCTGTGGCTTGGCTGCGCTTCGGCGAGGAGAGGGGAAGAGGGGCTTGAACGGGGGGGGGGGCATACCGGCGATGTCGGAGATGAGGTTGCCCAGGCCGGCGGCGGCCATGGTGCTGAGGCAGAACGCGGTGCCGAGTGACGCGTCGATGTAGTCGCCTGCGACGATCTGCACGCCATCGGCAGCTTGTGAGTGCGCTGGCGGCTGCCTGTGATTACATGTGCCCGGGATGGGAAAGCCCCGGCTGTGCGCATGGTCTGCATGCATGAACACAGCGGCGGACCGTGGCTGTGATGGCTGCGCAGCGGTCGTTGAAAGCGAGCGCTGCAGGTGCCCAGCATACTGTAGCACCGAGATGTAGGAGGGCTGCCAGGGCACTGTTACAGATGAATCAATCACAGAAAACCACAAACATGTCATTGTGACGTGATTAAGATGATCACAAATTGCTAGCAGCAGAATTTAGAGGCTTTGGATCTGAGAGCGGGGGTTTCCCCTCAAAACTCAGCCCAACCCCGCCGAACTGGCCTGCATTACTGCCTGTCCTTCCTGCCGACCGCTGCTCTCGTTCATCTCTCACTGCAGCACACCAGCCAGCCACAGCAGTGTACAGGCATGCGATTGGGAGGCACAGCGGTGTGCTCTGGAGGTGCTGGACCTGGCTACCGCCCATTCCAGCCCTTGCACAACAGGATCGTTGTGACGCTGCGAATCGAGGTGGCACGATCATGGACAGCGTGGACCCGCCCATGTGCACACAGTGTTGACACGGTGATCATTGGACTGCCACAAGGGTAGAGGGATTGGAAGAGGCTCGATGTGTGCGTCTAGACACCTGGGTGCAGGAAACATGGGAGAGGCTCCGGTTGGAAGTGCAGGGGGCAGGCGGGATGCGTGTGTGGTGTGATGCGCACCATGATCAAGTTGTCGAGGAATCCGAAACCTACGAAAGGGATGGCACTCGCTGTGAACACGCGGACGAGTTGCTCCCTCGTTAGAGCCTTGTCCGTGCTAGGTGCTGCCGCTGCTGCTCCTGTTTGTGCTGCATGTGCCTTCATGGCAACCTTGAACTCGTCACTGCAAGAACCATCAGAATTGCGACCAGTGAGGCTAAAATGCTTTATTGTCGGTCGTTGAGCATTCACCTGGATTGGGTGAGCGTTCAGGTGGGCTGAAACCTGTGTTTCGAGGCAGGCAGACCTCATAAAAGAACGCATGGTCATATCTTGAAAACCTAGCACAGCATTAATGGACGAGGTTGCGTACACCGTCTGCCGATCTGACTGGGGACACAGCGTTCACGAGCAAGACCCGTCAGGCACAAGCACAAACAGTGCTTGGAAGGGCACGCACGGCTGCAGAACGCCGTCATTGTTACAGTCTGCATTTTGAAGAAGTGTACTGATGTACTTCACGGTTCCAGGCGTGGCCATGTCCTTAGTGATGGCCTGTAACATCTCCACACGGATTGCTTCAGGCAGGGCGGCAATAGATGCTGCTGCCTGGTTTGGATCACGGCGGAACTCATCCGAAATCACAGATGCTAGTGAATTTGAACGGGAAGATGACCCTTCGCAGAATGCTCGCTGTTGTGACACGAATCTGGTTACGACCTGTGGAAGTACGGGGAATGAACCGCATTCGGGGAGCAGGGCAAACGCAGCACGTCTTAACATAATGACACTATTTATCGCATACTCACATGTTTACGGCGACCTGTATGTACATGATGGACTGGGGCTGCTTGCGCAGTCGCAGTGCTCGACATAATCGTGCGCCAATGGCTAACAAACCGCAAAATGTTCTCACTCAGCATAGACCAAAAGTTCAGTAGTTGCTCACACGCCTTACTGGACGCGGCTTCGTCGGGTTGCTAGAGACCATGGGGACGAGGCCAGCCAGCGATGGCTTGCAATTGGAATTCCCACGCGCACGCTGGCCTGCCTTCCACCCAGCGGCCACGCTCCACAAGCGTAAGCTGTACAGTCCGAAGGTCAAACACTCGCATGGTCTCGGTCTATATGCACTCGTTGTGTGTCAGTCACTCCCTTCTTCAAACCAACCACCCCAGCAGCTTGCCAGGCAGCGAAGCTTCTCCACCTTCCTGCTTCAAGCTGCGCTGAAATCGAGTTGATAATACTCGAATCTATCATGATGACTGCACGCGCATCTCGCCAGCAGTTGCGGAGCATGTTTGCACCAAACTAAGCACCTGGGCCCAGGTCATCAGTCCCCATCAGGACCCATACGTGACACATCAACACATGCTGTGCAAGTTTGTCAGACGCCTCACAGACATGGCTGGTTAAGGCATATCCGAGGATGGTGTCTGGACTGTACGTTACCGCCTCAATCGTGACTGTGCCGTGGTATGTCGCCCCCAGCTGGCTTCACTGGAGCTATTCATGGCCAAGTGCCTGGACAGATGCGAGGTCCCCCCAAATCTGCCGTGGGAGTTACTACTGCGTTTACATAGCCAATCCACCGCAATCCTGCTGCACTGCCCACAGCAGCAGTGCTGGCTGCGGTCTCAAAACATTACAACCGTCCCATGCCATACCCATCAGCATCCATCAGCTGGCGTCACTAGACTCCAACTCCTTTTCAAATTTGACATACTTCACACTGCAGCTCACGGTGTCACACGAACCACCCCACCCCCACCAGCCCCAATGCGGTCGCCGCAGCACGTAGACCCACCCGCCGCAGCGCGGGGGTCGCCGCAGACGCCATCTCCACCTCCCCGGGGGCCAGTGCGGCCGGCCCCACTGCCTCCGGCTCCAAGCCCCCGTCAAACCCGGGCACCACGCGCCCCGACCCGGTCACGTACGTCGGCAGGCCGTCGATGCAGCACACCTCGTGGCCGTCGATGGTGAACCAGCACGCTCCCTCCCCCCCCGGCCCCACCTCTCTGCAGTCCACCCTCCGGCAGAACAGCGGCCCCCGCGATACGAGATCCTGCCGTGGCCCCTGGAACTCCACTGTCTCCACGTAGCCGCAGATGAGCTCGTTCGGGCGGCACGAGGCGGTGCGGACGTCGTCACAGTACGGGGGGCACGAGTCGGTCACGTTGCATCCGGAGCATTCCCCGCCAAAGACGGTGTGCTCGTAGCAGTCCTTCTCGACGCGCGGGGCGGTGGAGTTTGCCGGGGGTGGCGGGAAGCAGTCCTCCGCGGCGGGCGGCCCCTCTCTGCCAGTGCACGGCAGCGAGCAGCGCGTGTCCCCGCACAGCAGCGCCAGCATCGCGCTGCCGCAGGCCGCTGGTGCGCCTGCATGCGGCTGATGACTTGGGGGTCGTTGGGGCTGCCGGCCTGGTGCAAACATGTGTCCCCCGATGCAGGCACCCCCGGAGCCGATGCCTGTTGCGTTTGCCGCGTTGCCCTGCCTTCTCACCCTGCCAGCTGCAGGGGTTTTGAAGTGCTGCTCCATGTTATTTGGGGGGGGCGCTGTGGTCGATGCCCGCTTGGGTTTGGCATGATGCCCGTGTGTGTGGTTACATCGAAGAGGGGCACGGTCACAGGTGCATCACGCAACAGCGTAAGCAACAGCCCGTGTGTGTGTGTGTGTGTAGGGCAAACGGAATAGCCTGTTACAGCTTTGACTGCAGGCACACGCACCCACATATGCATCCCTCTGCAGGCAGGGCTCTGGGATCCAGGCGCATACTCATGCTTGCCGCTTTGCTGCCAGTGCGGCAATGCATTCTGTTGTGGCAATGGATGTACACAGTGCTTTCGAGTCCACGAGGGTTGTGCTTTCCCAGCGCGTGGCAACCCCGTGCTCCGCGTGGAGAGACAGTGTGGGCGCAAGACGCGCACGTGCCGACACCAGACTGCGGCGTGTGGGAGCTTGTGCATGACGTCCTCATTAGAACTGTGCTCGGGGCGATGCATGCCATCCCGTAATGTAGCGCTTCGAGGATGCTTGTCCGAGGGTTCGAGCATGCACAGATGAGTCACCATCGGACACCCGAGCAGGTGTCGTACCTACGAGAACTAATAGAGCCGCGTACTTCAGCACTGGGAGCAAGAGCATCGCGGCTGTTCCTCTCCTGACGGCGCTGCAAGCTTGGTGGACTTTACCGGGGCTTGCCTTTTCGGTCGGCTGATGGATCCCGGAGACAAGATCTAGAGCATGCGCACGAGCGCTGTAGCAGTCTGAGGTTTATGCACCTCTCGTGGGCTCCTGTTCGACCCTCTGTCGCGCCGGTTAGCCCAGACTCCAGCAGCCAGAGCGCCTGCTGGTATTCTGAGACCAAGATAGCCGCGCGTTCCGGGTGGGTCGGCCAGAACGATGGCCTCGAGCGCTCGACTGAGGCAGACTGTAGTCCGCACAGGTGCGACAAACTCAACAGCTCGACTCGCCTACACAGCACCAAGAAAACTTAGCCATGTCGATGACCCTCCACTGAACTTGCAGGTGAGCATCGCGCCTGCGCCGTAGCCCCGTTGGGACGCTGCGTTCCGTCGTGCGCTGAAACGCCGCGTCACTGTCGATCTCCGGGTGTCGAACGGAGGTGCACGATGTGGCCATGCATATGCATGGCGCTTCGAGGC
Source organism: Ulva armoricana (assembly GCA_032360965.1). Taxonomy (NCBI): domain Eukaryota; kingdom Viridiplantae; phylum Chlorophyta; class Ulvophyceae; order Ulvales; family Ulvaceae; genus Ulva; species Ulva armoricana. The sequence goes on from JAUMHO010000007.1 coordinate 3,622,836, forward strand.
GTGCACAATGCACCCGAAACTAGCTAGGCCGAAACGGGTTTCGGTCTGCCCGCTCAGTCTGTAAACAGCAACACGTACATCCACGTGCACGTGGATTCTCTCACCTCGTTTGTGAAGATGCGATGCACACGACGCAGCCGCGCGGGCCTGTTGAGAGAGCATGCAGTCTGTTCTTTTCCGCCCCTAGCTGTGGCCGATGCTCGCTTGGGTCTGATACCCGATCCCTACATACATTAATTCTCGCCTTGTGCGCACTCGCCACCATGGGTCTCTGCATGGCATGGCCCTTTGGAGCCCAGCTGCCGGAGAGCCCAGAGTCCACACACCAGTCTCCCCTCCTTGTCATTACAAACAAGGAGGAAAAACATTGGTAATCACGCCAGATCCAAACGCTTCCTCCGGCCACAGCTGCCTCTGCTCCCACAGCTGCCTCTGCTCCCACAGCTGCCTCTGCTCCCACCGCCAAAGGAGTCCCATCACCCGCTGCGCAGCCAAACCCTGGACACAATCCTTGCAAACCCTGCCAGCAGATGCAGTGCCAGGTTTCTTATGGTGCCGCGCCGTCATGATCGTCAGCGCGCATGGCCACCCCCTGCGGCCGCTGCGGTGCGGGGCTGCCAACACTGCAGTCCACGGCCTCGCGGAGCCCCATGCACTGGCCCGCATGCATGGCGCACTGGCCCACACAGAATCTCTTCCAGAAAAAAAGAGGAGAAAAGGGGGAATCGGGCATCACGCCAAGCCCAAACGGGCATTGGAAGAGCTCTGCCGCCGCACGTGCCTTGGTCTCAGATTCCCCCCGTCGCCGCCACCTCCGTTCCCACCACTGCTCTTATCCAGCCTTTGCGGAGAGCAGTGGAGAGGTCACTGCAACCCGTTCACTGCCACCCTGTGGCGCATCGTTCAAGCAGCTCTGCTTTGTTGCTGCCTCGAGGACAGTAGACTACGTGCTGCATGCACGCCGCGGACTGCCGGAGTCTCCTGGACCTCTTGTTCGCCAGTTCCCCTAACACTGGTGCGGACGTCATGATTCGCAGTTGAGCTAGTGCCGCAACGAATCAGGACGCAGCGCTGTCTCCCCCCGACGCATGAAATCGGGCACAGCAAACACTCTTGTCAAGGTGGGCCAGATGATGCACACAGCAGCATGACTGATATGGAATGCAGTTCAGTCCGGACTTGGTGAGGTGGCATGCTGGTGTGGCGTGACACTGGGCCCATGACCTTGGTCCACTTTGTGGGTTTGCCCTTGCACTCTTTTGTAACTACACTGGGCCCCATGAATAAGGTACACCGGTGTTGTATATGCGATATTCCACGGCAGTCAGACTGGGTATACCTGTAGCAGTTTGTCAGACGTTCCGTTTCAGGAGCGCATGTGCCCGCGGAGCAGGATCAGTGCAGTCCTTTACAAAAAGGCGTGAGCACCGGAGCGCCGCGGCGGCCTGCAGTGCCCTCATGGCCACAGCAGCATCCCGCCTGCCCCAACACCGTCACCACCGTTCCACCCACCCTACTCGCAGGCGTGGATCAGAACGCAACACGCACGGGGTGCATGCATGCACCCCCAGCACCACAAAACTAGCGATCACTCGAGCCCGCGCACACTCTCAGTCGCTCTCAACCTCACATCGCCGGATGCACCGGAGCGTGCGGCCCGGAACCGTCCGGCACGGCGGGGGGTGCCCGCCTGGACGGCCGTGCCGGGCGGTCGGGTCGCGAGCGTTATGAGCCACTCGAGGTGCATGAGCGTCATGGGCCCTGGATCCGGCCTCTCAGTGCCACCAAGCGCACTTAGTACACCTCGACGTGGTAGCGGCCGTCCTTCTTGAGGCCTGCGGACCACTCGCTGAAGTCGGTGCCTTGTTCTGTCGCCACCTTCTTCAGGGCGTCGTTGATGCCTGGCATCATGCCTGCACAGCACGCAGCACACGTCACGCGCAACCATGATCAGCCGACCGCGGCCTCGCCGGCGCAGAGCGTATCCAGCCCCGCGTGCAGTCGGCGCGGCCGCCCACGGCCACACTGCATGCATGTGTACCTGGTAGTCTACAGCGACCTGCAGGCCGAACTGCGATCTGCGGCATGGGTGGTTTCAGGCGCGGGCGGGGCGCGTGGCGCACCCTTGAGGCCACAGAAGTAGATATGGGCGCCGTTGTCGAGGAGGCTGAAGATCTGCTCGCCGTACTCCTCCATCTTGTTCTGGATGTACATCTTGCTGCCGTCGGCAGTCTGCATCTCGCGGGAGAGCGCGTAGTCGACGCGGAAGTTCTCTGGGTACCTGCACCCGGATGATTCCGCATCAGCCGCGGCACCAGACGACGCTGCGCGCGCTAGCCGCGTGCTGGCCTGTGTCAGCATGGCGGCCTGCATATGTTTGCCAGACAGCTCCCACTCCGTTCATGCACCAGCCGCCGGCCGTGGTTCTCCGTGACGCAGATGAGTCAGCTCCTCGTGCACAACAGTACCGTGCGCGCATGCATGCACGCGAGCGGCCACCTCCGCACGACACACGGCGGCAGTTTGCTGGGTATCACTGGGTATCACTTGGAACGGGCGCTGTGGAAGGCACAGGCGTGGTTGCGGGCGCAGGGGGGGGGGGGCGGGCGCACGTGGCGGCGATCTCCTGGATCTCGTTGTCGTACAGCTTGGCGTCCGAGTTGGCGGCGCCCATGAACAGCCAGAACAGGCCGCTGAACTTCCAGTTCGGCACGTCCTCATAGAAGCAGCGGCGCCAGAAGGAGCGGAAGGGCGCGATGCCGGTGCCGGTCGCGACGCAGATGACGACGCAGTTCTCCTCCTCGGGCAGCAGGAGCACCTACAGCGCGGCGCACACGTCAGCGGCAGCACAACCGTTCACATTCCCCGCGCAGCGCAGCGCGCCACACAGCGGGGCCCCCACTGCCACCGGGCACGCAAACACGCGGGCCACCGCGCGGACCGTGTGCGATTCACCCGGGAGGCTGGCGGGGCTGCGGCGTCACACCCACAGCAGTGCGCCCACCCTGACCGTGCCGCGCCACCGCCCGCGCGGTCGCCCCGGGAGGGGCCGCCGCCGCTCGAGCCCTGCACGACAACAGGGAGGAATTCCCCCGCACGGCGCATGTATGGGGGGCAGCGGAGGGGGCGTGCCTTGCCGGTGGGGCCGGTCATGACGACCTCCATGCCCGGCGTGGCGTCGCAGAGCAAGTTTGAGCAGACGCCCTTCTTCGCGGGGTCCTCCTTGCCGAGCTCAGGGTCCCAGTAGGTGGCGCGGCGCACGCACAGCGTCGTGGTCTTGCCGTCAAACTCGTCGCCGTAGCGGCTCGAGGCGATGGAGTAGAGGCGGGTCGCGAGCGGAACCTCCTTGCCGCGGGAGTTGATCTTGGTCCCTGGGGGCATGACGCCGTACGACTGGCCCTCCCAGAAGGGGATGTCGCCGTTCGTCTCGATGACGACGTTGCACGTCTCGCCGGTGGCCTGCAGGTCGCATGCATGAGCGTCATGCATGCTGGGGTGGGAAAGCGCGCACCAAACGGGAGGGCGGCGCGGTGACAGGTCCACGCGGACAGAGACAAGTTTCACGAGCCGCTGCGGCAGAGCTACGAATGATGCGTGCAGAGTGCCGGTGTGGTGGTGGACCGGGGGGGACTGCGGATTGAGACTGGTGGCCACAGGTGGCTGTGTTAGGGCAGTGTCGGCCAGGGTGCACAGGAGAGCGGCGGCTGCCATCGGCCCGATGATGTGTCCTGAAGGGGCTCTCTTCAGGGAATGCAGGGGGGAGGGGGGAGGACCTTGGGGCCGACGATGCGCTCGACGCTCTTCACCTTGGCGGTGAAAGGCTTCTTGGGGTTGAAGGTGTTCATCGGCATGTCGCCCTCCTCGAGCTCGAGGGGCACCTTGGTGCGCTGGATCTTCGCGACCTCAGTGGCGCGGGCGGCGACACCGCGGCGACCCTGGCGGATCGCCACGGGGCGGGAGAGGGACTTGGCGGGGGTGAACGTCTGCATGGCACGCGGGCTGAGTGCAGGAGCAGCAGGCACGAGGTGGACGAGACGTTCAGGCAGCGTGCGTCCAGCACTTGTGCTGATGCCTGGATCAAGTTGCGTGCAGAAAAGACCGAGTGATTTGGGCGTGGTGAGGGTGGGATTAGGCCTGCGGACAGGCAGCGCGCCATCAGGCATTTGTGCCGCCCATAATCCGTCCCCTGAACCTATATTAGTCGTTTGTGAAGTGACGTGCTGGATGAAGTTGGCCGTTCGACGCGGAACTGTCCGCGTAGCACTGCCGGGGCGAAACTGGACACAACGGAAAATCCCTTTGGTCTCGCCGCAACTGCTGTGAAACTGCGGATTTTCGTGAACTCAAGCGGCGGTATTTCGCGTCAATGATTCAGGGCCTGGCGAGGACGTCACCGAATGTCACACAGGCCTCAGCAACGTACGATAGGACGAACATTACGTTCCGAGCAGAATCAGGCAGGCATAATAAATGAACTTTCAGCTCCAAGGATGAAGTCAGCGTGATGTCGGCCGAGGTTGCGTTCAGTGCAAGCGTCGAGAGGATGTCACATGGTTGGGAGCGAGCGCGACGCAAACAACAGTGCCTCAAGATAGAGTGGGAATAGCGCATACTAAGGACTGTTCGCGATATCAGCTGCGCCACCATTATCATCGGCACCACTGGGGCCAGGTGTACCATCCTGTGCCTCAGGCTCCCAGGCATGATGGGCCCAACCTATGAGTAAAGACCAGCATGAAAGAGGAGATACAAACAGTACGCAGCAACAGATGTCAAAGATGATGCAACGCCGGGGCTGTGCTGGAACGTATTGCAGCGATTTCATCAGCGGCTTGGGGATGGCAAGCGCGAGCAAAACGAACCCTTCTGAATCCATCTAGACAGACGGAAGCGTGACTCCACAAGTGCATCATCTTGCTTTCACATACACGTACTGATGCTTGCGAAGCTGTGGAACGATAAGTGGTGCATGCACTGCGTCGAGCTCACCATCGCGCAACCCTGACGTGACGAGCTGCTTCGATGTCAAACAGCACGTCCCAATATCCGCTGATAAACCCACTCATGAGCGAATTTACGTCGGTATCGCTGCTGCCAGCGAGCCAGTGAGTGCAGCAGCAGTGCGTTCTGTGGCGGTCCGGTGTGGAAGGCCAGGTTGTGTACACCGGCATTTATGAACCTCCTCAAGATCGTACCGATTGTCAACGCAAATTAAATCATGGCAACTGGAAGGACGACGCATGGCGCCTGCAAGCGGTTGGAGCGGCCGCACCTGCATGTTGAGGAGCTCCAGCTGTTACAAGGCGGGAACAGGTACAACGACGGATGAAGCGGACACAGCTAGATGGTGTCACGTTGGTGCTGAGCTCTAATGAGTGGGCGCTGTGGTTGATGCGCGCGGGGGCCTCGGTTCAGCGATTTCTTGGAGCCATCCTCGGTGCGGCGCCTCAGCCACCGAGCTCCCCCTCGTTAGCTCATGCGACCGGCTGTTTGCCATGGGCCCAAGTCTCCGTCTCATCGAATCACTCATCGCGTGCAAACACATTCAACGCCATTTTATCAAATGCTGTGAGTGACGGGTGATCATGCAGTGCAGTGCATTTTTGCAACAGCGATTGTACGCAGCACGTAAGTTTACATTTGGCTCCCATCAGGCTATAGCTAGGCTTGGATGAGCTCCACGATCTGACACTGTGGCCGTCCCCGCCGTCAAGGCGATAATCCCTAGTGGCTTCTACTCAGTCGCCCACAGATTGCCGTGCCAGCAACGCGCACCAGTGCGGCAGTGGTTGTTGGCATGGGTAGAGTTCCGCTCCCTCCGACTCCCGGTGCCTAGCCTTGGATCTGCATAAATTCCGCGTGGAAACTAGTAAGGCTGTGTATGTTGATTCTGACGCGGACGGTAGGATTCAGCATCCTCCATGAGAAGGTCACCTGTCCAGGCCTAGCTGCGGCTAATAATAGGTCCACTTGTGACTAAGTCTCCGGGTTCCAGTAGAGCTTGGCATCACTACGAGGTTTTCTCATTACGCTACACTAGCCAGCCAGTATGTGAGGTCCCACATACAACTCTCATCCAACTCTGGTGTTGAGTACGTTCAAGCAGTTGAGACCGCTGCTCTGGAACACGGGCAGTACAGCATCCCGCCTGCACCTGTGTGATGGAGCGCCTTTCGTACTTGAGCTACCGCCGCTTTCAGGGTCATGCTGCTGGCCGGTCAAATGTGAGGCGCACATGGATAAAGAGTGCCAGTTGCAGGGTGACCTTCTCATGGCCATGTCTGGTTTGTTGCTGCGGGCGAGTGGAGCTTGCCACATTTGATGCCGTTAAATTACAGCCAAGCCAGCTTGGCTGGTGGTGAGATCTGACAGGCATCATGACGAGCCACATGTAAAGAGACCGCTGGTTGGTTGAGCTTGGCCAAATGCTGTCGGCGGCACCACCATTCTGATGTCACACAGCTTGGTAAGGACTTGAAGCACAGGGAGGCCTCGCACTGGGCAAGGCAGCACATCAATTATTGAAAAAAATCGAGGAAACCATTCAATGTACATGGGTGCCGCATAGAGGACAGTGTCACCGCATTTCCAGCCCCAGTGTGGCCACAGCAACGTAGGAAGCACGCTCACTGGGAGCGCTGCAAGCAACTCAGCCACAGCAATGCAGTCATAGAATTCAATTGTGCATCACCCGCTGTGGTCCGAGCCTCTGCATACGTCAACTGTACCGCGGCAACGTCCTCCCGCAGCTAAGCTGGCACCATGGGATGGCTGAAAGCAGCGCGGCTAAATGAATGGAACAAACAATCCTCTGCTGCAACGGTACCGTCCCGGATCATGTCACTAGCTCTCGCCAGCAGCCCCCGGACACACTCCCGTTGCACCCGCTGCATCGACAGTTTACCACCGACACTTCCATCTGTATGGCTGACTCTCGAGTCGCCATGTATCTGCTGTGACAACCACTACCGAGCCCGCGACCCGGCAACGATACACAGAAGCCATCTCATGCCTGTTCTGTTCTGGCTTGCCGTGACAGGTGACCTCAGGCGTTCCACCGGCCATCATAGATATACAGGCCCGCCGAGGGCGTGCCGGGCAGCAGCAGTGCGGCGGCCACACCACAGCATGCGCAGCAGCGGCGGCGCCCAGAGGACCATGAGTATTGGAGCGGGGCGATGGCCGGCGGTGCTGCATCGTCCTCGCATTCAGACTCTACTGGACAATACGAAACCCCTCCGGCGGCTGCCGTGGCAGGTGCGTGTGCCCGAGGTGGACCCCCGCCCCCAGGGCGCGTGGGAGAGGCAGCAGCAGCAGCTACCCTTGTACACCTCAGCCAGCCGTGGCGTTCTTGCTGGCGAAGAACGCCGGCGGAGTCGGCGCGCTTCAACAGGCGCACCCCCACGCCCCCGTGCCGGCGGCAGCCGCATCGCACTCACGAGGACAACAACCGTGCCTGCACGGTTCCGGGCTGCCGCACGAGCCGGCATGGCTGCGCAGCCGCCAGGGGCAGCAGATCACAGCTCCTGCAGGAGGCTGTGCAGCTCGAGGATCGCCGCGGCAAGGCGCTCCCGGTTGACCTGCGCCTGCTCGCCGCCCTCGTCCGCGTCGGCGAGCCACCGGCGGCACTGGCGGAGGATCTTCGGGCGGAGGACCCGGAAGTGCGCTCGGATGACGGACTCGAAGCCGGGCCGAGGGTTCCGCAGGACGTCAACCATGGCCCACTGCACGGTATTGATCGACAGGACGGTGTTCAGGTGGCGCGATGCGGCGAGGCCCTCTGCCTGGTGCCGCATCTGCTCGACGTTGGGCTCGTTGAAGTAGGGGTCGTCCACAAAGACCATCGCTTGGATGGACACGAGCACCTGCGGCGGGCGGGGAGAGAGTCGGCAGTGCTTCCCTGACTGCACGGCGGGGTGACACACGTACGCACACTCTCATTCTGCACCATGCACAGCCAAGGGGTGGATGATTACAGCATGCTTGCAACGCATGCGCCTGTCGGCCGAGGTTTCAGCGTGGTTTTGTTGGGTTGCCTGTAGCCCACTTGCGCCGTGGCTTGCGGGACTCGGCACAGCCTCGAGAGGGTCGCTGGTGGGCGTCAGTCCTGCAACGCTCATCCAGACCGGGAACCGCGGCGTCTGCTGACGGGGATGCCAGTGGATGCCAATGCAGGCGGGCGTCCGGCCCTTGGCGGTGCATGCATTCCGCGGTGGTAAGCGTGACAACGGGGTTGGGGGCGCACCTGCCAGAGGGAGGAGTTGGAGGGGTCCCACTTCTCACTCGCGCTACCGTGCCAGGTTCCGAGCAGACTGAGGCACACTTTGCCGTCCGCGTACAGGTTGGGGTTGAAGCGCACGCGGCCGCCGCCCGTCGTCTCGAGCAGCAGCAGCGGCGGGATGTTGGGGTAGTCCTGCGGGAAGAGCGCGTCGAAGAAGAAGAGGCCGAACGCGTACGGCGTGTCCTCCGGGCCCGTGATGCATGACCGGATCTGCATCGGCGAATCTCGTGGTCGCTGGTCAGCGTGGGGGATCGGGTGACGCAAATGCGCACGCATGCAGCTGGCCACCCCGGACCGGGGGCGGCCGGGGGGCTGCGGCCGCACGATAAGGAAACGCGGCGGCACTGACCGCTGGGTTTGCTCGGCAGGACGTTCCGGCTCGCTGAACGCATAGCACACAGCATGCCTGGCAGCATGGCAGGACAGCGGCAGAGGCCTCATCTACTGAGTCGGCGTGAAGCGGTACGCGCAGACACCAGAGGTGTTGGGAATGGTGCAGTGGTGATTGCCGCGCCGACGCCACATGGGCGTCATGCATGTCGAATGCAAATAAAACCACTTGCGCCGAACATGAGACGGGGCCGTACTATCACCACGAGCGTGTACACTGTTTCGGCATGTTCGGTGAGGCGGCAGCGGTGGGGTAAAGGGGGCGCACGACGTCTAGTCGCTCCTCATCGGAGCGCACAAACACGGAGGCAGCCGGCGCGACCATCATGTTGTCCTCCGCCTGGAGGCCCTTGAGCTCGCGCATGAGCCGCTTCTGCCTCAGCCGCGATCCCGGCGCGCCGGCCGTGGCTTTCGCGCGCTTCGCCAGGTCGTACAGGAACGCCCCCGGCGCTGTGTGGTTGAACGTGCCGTACGCCAGCGGTAGCACGGCCGTGCGGTACGCGCCGCCCATGTCCTCCGGCACGTCTGCATGCACAGCGCACCTCACGCCTCCCCTTGCGGCGCCTGTGGAGCGGACAGCAGCAGTGGCAGGGTCTTGCAGAGGTGCTTCGGGCAGCGGGAGGACACCGTGTCGGTTGTGTGCGGTCGCACCCGTGGTCACAACTGACTGCCGTGTGGAAGGCTTTGCCGTCAGGAGCCCGTGTGGGCAGACAGTCATGCACGCTCAATGTTAGCACATCGCCAGTGTGCGCCTAAGCAGGACTGGCCGTGGATGATGCAGTCAACAAACAGGCTGACTGGCCTATGGCTCAACCGCACGCCCAATGCGTCAGCGACAAGCTACATACACAGGCAAACAGCGGCGCAGGCCAGCGTCTCTGGGCCAGCACCCTCGTGTGGCCTCAGTCTGGGAGACGAACGAGGGATGCTTGTGCTGGCCACGTCAAGATGCTGGCTCGGCATGCATGCCCGCCACAACGGCCGGCCCATCGGATGGCAAACGGCAGCAACGCCGCACTGGGCGCACATGCACGGCATCATGCGGACTGTTGCACCACGTGCATGGGGTCACAACGGAGAGATGCACGGTCACAGGTGCATCACGCAACAGCGTCCAGGTCTCGGCTCAGACCACCTAATCACTCATCCCCTGCATACCTCCCTCCTGGACACACCGCCGGCTCGAAAGGTGTCCCTGCAATCTGTGCACGTGTATGGGAGTGCTGCAGGGAGTGCTGCCCAGCAGCTGTGGTGTGCGCTGGCTGCGGGGCACGGAAGCCCCGGCACGGAGCGGTGCCGTAGGACCAGCGCTGCACCTATGCTGCAAGAGAGGCTGGTCCCGCAGGAGGTGGCAGGTGCGTGAGAGGCGGGTGGCCACCTGGAATGGGCAGTGCGAGGGCCTGGTCGACGGCGGACGTGCCGCTGTGCACCGTGGCAGACCGTATAGCCAGCACCGCCGCGAGGGTGTCCTGCAGTCGCGCTGCGTACGTGCCCGCCATCTGCATCTGCCACTCGAGCGCCTCGAGCCGCGAGCACGCCGTCCGCAGCGTCTTCTCGTTGAACTCTGTCTCGCCCGCAAGCACCTGCAGGCGCACGTGGCAGCTGGTCACCGTCCGAGTCAACGGTGAGAGAGGCTCTTGCGAGACCTCGGGAGGCATGATACAGAATGCGGATGATGCAGAAGGCAGGACCAGTCGGGGCTGACAGCGCTTGATGTAGCTGAAGGCTGCGGACAAGCCCCGGCCGCCTCTGCAGTCCAGTGGTGCAGTACAGCAGCCAGGGAGATGCGAGCTGGGACACCCACTGCCGGCCGGCCCCTGCCAGGCGTTGACGTGGTGCAAACCGTCGGTGCACAGGTTCGGCAGCTCGCTTGGCCGGGCTGCGCGTGCAGCCTCCAGCACCGTGGCGCGCAGCAGACTCGCGGATGCTCCAGTGAACGTGCTGGCAGCAGGGGCGTGCTGCTGCATTTGTTCATCCGGGTTGTCGAGGGACACGCAGCTGCCATGCAGACAGCTGCAGGCGAGCGCAGTCGCGGCGTCTTCTCTGTGGCTACAGCGGATGTGACCGCTCTCTCACCAGCACCTCGAGATCGGGATCAGGGCAGGCAGTGTTGGGGGACCGGCGCCGCACCTTGGCGAACGACTCGTCACTCGAGAGCTGCGTGAGGAGGTCCACCAGGTGCGCCAGCACGTCGTTCGGCGCCCACTGCACGTCCTTGCACTCTGTCAGGTCCTGCCCTCCGTCCCGGGCCACGAGCAGCTGCTGCAGGAGGTGCAGGCAGAGGTGCGCCGCGTGCGCCGCGGTGGCGGGCTCCATGAAGACCTGCCGGATGGGAGCGTGGCGGATGAGCGACAGGATGAGGCTGACGGTTGTCATCGCCATTCCCATGAACCCCGAGGCCGTGCTGATCTGCACACACGAGGCAGATGGCCTCACCAGCAGCTCCGCCGCATGGACGCGTCAGCGTGGTTGTACGCGCGTGCCTCTGCATCGGAGACTCGCGCTGCACCGGGAATGCCTGCTTGGCGCTCGGGCCAGGACAGCATTGCGGCCGGGTTCAGGGCATGCTCACCGGCATGCTGACTTCCGCACGGCCTCTGGATGTATTCATGCAAGGCCAGGCAACGGACATGGACAGCCGCATCTGTCACATACCTCACGCCCCAGGCCAAAGCGCAAGGCCAGAAAACAAACGAGAGGGCAACACGGAGGCGAAGAACTGTGAGGGTGACCGATGTCTGCAGGCAGTTACAGCAGTGGTCGAGTCACTGTCAGCATGAGCCGCAGGCTGGGGTCAGCCGTCCGTGAACAGCAGCACCCATGTGCACACCAGGCCACCTTGACGTTGTAGGAGATGCACATCCGCAAGGACACTGGCGCCTGGTGTGGTGCAGGGAGAGGTGGGGCGTACCTGGCTCTGCTTGAAGCGCTCCTTGGTGGCCTTCTCGCTGCCTGCCAGGGCAGCCCACTGCGAGGAGTCGGCCTGGGCGGCAGAGATGCTCTGCACGTCTGCAATCCGGTCAAAGCTGTCGTCCATGAGGTAGGAGAGGTCGTTCAGCAGCGCCCGCAGGAAGTCGTAGAGCGTCTGGTACCTAGACGCATGGCAGCAGTGGCCCCCCGGCTGCAGATATCGGTGACACCCACCTGGCCGCGGCCTCCAGTGCCAGACCGGCATGCACTGCTGTTGGCGGACAACCAGGCAGCAGCACGGACAAAACGCGTGCCGCCCGGCAGCGGGGACACGAGCATGCAGGCAACGGTGTGTGCTGGTACATGGGGAGGCTGGCGTGTATGGACGAGCCAACGGCAAGATGACCCGCCGGTTGTCCCGGTCCTTCCGGTGATCTGCAGCAAAACACGCCTGGCGGCTGCAACAGCAGTACGCAACCACAACCGCGGCGTAGATATGTGCACGAGTGTCAGGGTCGTAGCGTAGGCCCGAGGTCAAAGCTCGAACGGGAGCAGGGGGCCGCACTGCGGGCCGCCAGGGGTCGCCATCCGCATGAGGTCCTTGAGGCACTGCTCGTCCTTCCACAGCTCCCGCAGCACCATGTCCACGTTGTGGCGCATCGTGAACTTGTCAAAGTGGTACTTGTCCACATCGAGCCCCTCCACCGCGTCGGCCTCGCTGTACGCGACCATCAGGGCCGGCATGACGCCGGCGTCCGACACGGTGCGGAACAGGGCCTCGGTGAGCGCGGCGGCGCCGGGGCGCATCGGCGGCGGCGCGAGCGACGCGCCGCGGCCGCCGCCGCGGGAACCCTGAAGCATCGCGCGCAGCAGGTCCACGATCGCGGAGCGCGTCATCGCAGACGTCACACGCTTCGACCGAAGGATCTCGGCGAGCGCCTGCATGGCGTAGCAAGCGCGGGGGATCAGCAGACGCCTTCCGTATCCCAGCATGCACTCCGAGCGTGGGACCGAACACTCTGCACTCATGTGGGAGGAGGCATGCGCCCCCTACGGTGAGGCCACCACGCACCGATGCCCCGCTGTTCGCACCCCTGGCGGCATTGATAGAGGCAAGGCATGGAGCACATCCGCACGGCGGCGGGCTACCATGCCTGCGCTGCGCCGGAAGGGGGACGCACCAGCATGGACGGGTGCAAGTTCTGGCTCGCAGCAAAGAGGTCCGGGGCGCCACGGAAGATCACATAGCCAGCAAAGATGAGAACGTCCCGGACCATGGGCTCCGGCACCGCCGACGCCTCCTCTGGCGCCGCGCCGGGAGCGAGGGCTGCGTGCACGATGCCCAGCACGAGGCCCAGCAGGCGCGTCGCGGCCACAGCGGGCCCCTCGCGGAGCAGCGCCGCGCGCTGGCAGTCCTCGACGAGGATGACCTGGTCGTACAGGCGGCCAGCTGGGGAGTCTGACGGTGGCAGGGCGCGCCCCCCGGCTATGCCGGCGGCACTCATCGCCGCCGAGAGCTGCTGCGACAGCATGTGCACCAGCTCGTTCGTGCGGTGTACCGACGGTAGGAGGCCCACTTGCAGGGCGCGCACGGCGAGGTACGCGCACTCGACGATGAACGTCGGTGCCGGGGGGCCGGACGCAGCCGCCGCAAGCTCCTCCCGCGCGAAGCGGAACCGTGCTGCGGCGGCCGCAGCGGACGCCTCCGCATGGTCATCCGCCTCGTCGCCGTCTGCCGCCGCGCTGGGCACAGCCGCGTCGGGGGGCGTGGCGAGCCGGCGTGCGACAGCCATGCTGCCCAGCCGCGGCTTCATGCCGGCCAGCGCAGCAGCCGGGGCGACCTTTGGCAGAGTTTCGGCGGGGGCGGACTCGGACTTGTTGAGCACGGGCGTCACGAACGCGAGCGCGACCGCGGCCACCCCCAGCGCAAAGCCGTCCGGCGCGCCGAGGTTGACATACTCCGCATGCAAGACCGCCTTCTCGCCACCGGCCAGCCGCGGCTCGCACGCATGCAGTGCGGCCGCGAGCCACGCGAGCATCACCTCTTTGCCGGCAGCGCCGGGGGTGGCGACAGGGTCGGGGGCATCCGGGTAGGTCGGCGAGGAGAACGCTTTCGCGGTGGCGAGGCGTTTCAGGATGGCGTGCGCGGCGGCGTGCGCCTGCTCGACGCTGGCCTGCGCCGCCTGCAGCTGCGGCTCCGCATTCCCCCTGTAACCCACGAAACTAGTGACGTGTTTGCCCCGGGTATGGGCCGCATCTGTGACGTCAGCCGCCCGCCGTATCAGTGGCTCTGGAGTGTGCGTGGGTAACCCCCAACACAGCCGCCTGCAGCGGCTCCCACATCCAAGTCGAGTCGGGGTCACCCTCCTCTTGACTGCCGCTGCTAAACCTGGACCGCAGAAACAGCGCAGCAAGGCCATGGGTGCACGGGTACGCGATGCAAAGCACATGAATGTCTGTCCAACGCTGGGGGGTTTGAGCAGCGCGACAGGCTCACACGGCATGCAGGAGCACCCGGATTGGCCCATGCATTAGGTGACGCGAGGCGTGGGCGCGCGGCAGGCACGCTCTCCGATGTGCCCATTTGGGAGGGACGCGGCTCGCTCATGCATGGGCGTAGTGCCAAAGGCAGCCAGAAGGGCTTGAGTGCACACCGGTTGCGGGGGTAGCCCGGCACTTCTGCAAGCACCGCCGGCAGCCCGCCATCAAGTTTGCCGCCCACGTTGCGGAGCACCTGTTCGGGGTCCATGTACGTCGTGACCCCGAGCAGCGGCGCCATGAGGGACCGGGTCGCCCACGACCGGGGGTCCAGCCCGCCGAGCCGGCCCGGCCGCGGTGCCAGCGCGTTGGCGTCGACGACCTCCTGCAGCAGCATCGACGCCAGCAGCCGCAGCAGCGGCGGGTGTGCCGTGACGGCGGCCAGCGGCGACAACACCCCCGCCATCGCGGCCGCGTCCGTCGCGGAGAACTCAAACCCGGCCACGTCGACGAATGCGCCCCGGATGACGTCACGCCAGACGTCCGTCGCCGCCGCGGCGGCGTCGGGGGTGGAGGCGGACACGTCTGCGGCTCGCGCCAGCAGCGCGATCGACGCGCCGCCGCTCGCTAGAAGCTTCCGGAACGCGCGCCGGTCACGGCCGCCCTCAAAGTACAGATCGTCCACAACATCGGACTTGAGCTTCTCAAACACACCCAGGGCAATCCTGCACACCCTTCCTCTGCATTCCCCACCCGCAAGACCCAAGCCCAATATTCGGCCGTAAATAAACGGCACAAAGCGATGACTGAGATGAAATCTGGCGCCGTGACAGCTGGAACAAGGGCGCGCCAGCCCACTGCCGGGGATGTGGGACAGATCTGTTTTGTGTTGGATCTACTACCACAATGTACAGCTCAACTTGACCTACAGGACCTACTACCGCATACCAAGAACAAGTATCCACCAGCGACTTGAGCGCGCCCTCACCTACGACTGCTTCCAAAACCAGGACACCGGGAGACGTAGCTGTCCACAAGCACTCGGCCGCACTGACGGCTTCACGTCCGGGCCATGCTGGTACAGTCAGCGCATGCGGGGCCCTGCCGGCGCCACTTAGCCACAGTTACACAATGAGGCCGTGCCTGCGACGCCGGCACTGATCCATCGGCACGCTCAGGTGCCTCGGTTGCGATGCGAGAAGGTGCGAGCATGCAGGCAGATGGTCTGGCTTACAGAATGCGGGGGCAAACACAGCCCGCTGTTGGCAAGGAGTGCAGCCATGAACGCACCAGTCCTGCCAGAAGTCGAGGAACGCTTGGTCAACGCCGGTGACTCCAGAGGCTCGGTGGAAGGCGGCACACATGCCCGCGAGAGCCTGCGTGCCGACGAGGCGGGTCCGCGTCAGCGCGTTGCGGACGGCGCGGGTCACAGCGTCACCGCTGACGTCTCCACCGGGCCCGACCGGAATGTCAACCACGGTCGCTGATGACGTGGCCATGGGGGCGCTCGGGTCGGTCCCGACGTCGGAGAACTTGACTTGAATGCCGAGGATCGTCTGCGCCGCTGCTGCCGCGGCCTGCCGATCCTCTGGCAGCTTCACGACTGCTCGGACCCTCCGGACCGGCTGCACGTGCGGCGGGGAGTGACTGCGGACGAGACAAGGAGGCCGTGCGGTCAGTGGACCGGGTGGCATCGCGCCAGGCTCTTTTCGTACATGCAGGGCCAGCAACTAGCAGCATAGCGAGTGTGGCAGCGTGATCAGGTCAGACATGGCTCACAGTGGCCCTGTCAGTCAAGGAAGCACTGGTACGGACACCAGGAGACTCTGCGGTAAGCAGCAGCTCGTGTTCTCGAGGTCGAGCGTGGCAACATCGTGCAAAGACTCCATCAGCACAGCTCCATGAGCTCACTCAGTGTGGACTGCTGCCAGTGTGTGTGATATGACAAGATGCTGGCAGCGGAGTGTGGTCAAAGCTGCTCAGGTCTGGAGTAATAGTGCACATGTGATTGGGTTGGGAAGCACGCACCAGATTCCAGGACAGGAAATCTTGGATCCAGGTGGGAGTGGGCGGAGGTGTGGGAGCAGGGGTTTGGTTGGTCCGGTTCCTTCTGACCTGCTGAAAGACTTGTCCTGGGGGTGGCACAGAGGGAGGAGGTGCTGCTCCACCACCACCTGCCCCTGGTGCTTGAGAGGCTGCTTGTAAGGCGTGTGCGAACGCCTCAGCGAGACCCTGGAGGTTGGAGATGTTGGGGCCTCCTCCGGTGCTGTTCGTAGCTGTGGCCTGTGGTGGTGCAGCAGAGGTGGCGAGAGCTGCTTGAGCTGGAACCTGACTATGTGTTGCTGGTGGGCCTGATGGCGGAGGGCGTGGATGAGCTGCTGACGGTGCAGCTGCGGTCTGTGCAGCAGCAGAGCTTGATGTTCCTGCTGCCTGTGAAGGTGCACCTGCACCTGCCTGCACCGCACTCTGTGTCAGCAGCCTGTACAACCACCAACCAGAACTGGTTGACTCGCCTGGCGCCGGCATGCATGAGGGGCGAATTGATCCGGACATTTGATTTACGACCTCCCGCATGTTGCTGCACGTAGTTGTGGGGCATGTGTTACGGAACAGGAGCAGGTCTGGATGCACCTGGGGCGTTGACTGCTGCCTGGTTTTGCTTTTCTTCTTTTGAGGCTCTGTACAACATTTTTACAACTCACAGTTCTCATATTGCACCAGTGAGACAGTACGCATGCCGCAGTCCCGCAAGAAACAGATATGCCGCGGTTCTGGTGCAGGCGGGGAGCAGGTTGACCGCGGACCTGGGCCTGTCGAGTTGCCTTCCCCCATGTTTGATGCACCGCCACCATCTGACACTTCTTGGCCCTGCATGTCGACCCGGTAACGAGAATACGGCCGTGGGCGCCGGGACCGACCCGCGGGAACGACAATTTGTCGTGCGTGCACGTCCAGGATGCACATGGGCACAATCCTGACAGTTCAGGGATACTGCCTGCGAGGTAACGGCAGTGGACTGCGACTAATTTCGATTTGGCGCACCAGCGACATAGCGATCGCCGCTTGTAGCTCCCAATCATCGTCCTCCATTGTGTGCACGTACAGCCAGCCTGCGGGGCCCTCTGACAGCGACTGCGCCAGATAGTCAAAATTTCACAACAACATTTGCCAAGGCGTGTGATTTGCGAAGGCGTGTGAAGAAGCTGTAACCGAACTCCACCGGCCGTGACGAAGAGCGCAAGACCGAGGTATAAATGCACAGGAATGAACCTCGTCCAGGGCCTGTGCGTTGCAGCTGCATCGTTGCTGTTTGCTGGTCTGCAGTCCCTGCTTGCCCGTGTCGCTGTCCATTGCAGTGCTTTCACCGCTACAGCCCGCGATCGGGCATGTGTCACCAGGGGTGCATGCATGTGGACATTTACCACCTGGCTTGCGTGCGTGGCATACCAAACGTGCCCGCACGGATGCACGATCAGATCGAAGCATTCGTAAACGCACCTGTATGAGGTGGCTACTTGACTGGCTGTAATCTGTCGTTGTCGTTGCCCCCTCCAGCACCATCTGACCAAGGGAATAGCAAATTGCATCCGTTGTGCACATCCGACAAGGGCAAAACTCAGTGGAAGCAAGCCTTATGCGTACATAGCCCTGTAGTCTGTGTTGATTCTGACGATGGTCGCGAGGGTGGCCTTGTTACGAAGCGCAAGGTCATAGTTGTTGAGCGATGCGAACACCTTCTCATCGCATCCCATCACACCACCTAACTGACACGGCTGTTTCACAGAAACAATGTGATGCAGCTTTATAGCTTTCGAACTGTAGCGGATGCGGTGTTCCTGCTGGTCGCGCTTGCCTTGGCAGTAGCCTCTTTCTTGTTGATCACATCTACTCTTGTTGACCACCTGAGGAACTACAGGTATCCAGCGTTGCAGGTATGTGAACATTTGTCTCATTTCTGGCTGTGTATCTTCTGAGCTGAGCCAGCCTACTCTGTTGACACGAGGCTGAACGAGCACGCTGTGCAGACATGTTGCATGCGCATTCTGCTGCTCGCCCCCATCTACGCACTGGTTTCCTGGTGCATGATGGTATTTCTTCCTTTTTCTGCCTACATCGAAACTCTCCGGGACATCTACGAAGCGTACACGTTGTACTGCTTCTGGGTCATGCTGGTACTGTGGTGCGGAGGTCAAAGACGAGTAATCGAGATCGTGGACAGACAGGAGTCCATGGGATGCTACCTATGTCCTTTGGTTGAACCTTGTGGTTGTGGCCTGCCCGTTTTCCGCTTCCGCAACTCGACAAACCTGTTCAGGTACCTCCCATTCTCCCCCGTTCACACTGGCTTCAAAACAGCATCATCCCTCCTTGCCTGCCTACATTCCCTCTCCTCTCCTCTGCAACTCTTGCACGCTGTCCGGCCTGGCCCAGGTACAGCTGTCCCCACGTACAGCGCACTCTTCCACCAACTGGCACAAGCCGCCTTCGCCACGAGGGTGGCCACCACACTGCTGAACCCTCCTCCGACATGCCTGAACCTGCACTACCTCACACACAGGACATGTGGCTCATCCAGACACTGCACCACGCTCCCATCACCCCATGCAGCCACGCGGCCGATCCAGTACACAACACAACATGCACAACGGAAGGGCTATGCAGCAGTGATTGCTTCCTGCCATGCACCTGTCCTCCCACCCTCGTGGCGCTCATACATGCTAATGCATCCAGTGTTCTCCGTGGCTGTGGTACTCGCCCTGCCCCCCTGGGCGCTGCCAGGCCGATACTGCAGTCTCCCCGAGCTGCCCCGTTTGTGCAGGTACCTCCGGATCGCCATCATGCAGATGATGCTGGTGAAGCCCCTCGCGGGGCTCCTCGTTGCCGCCCTCGCCTCCTGCGGCCTCCCTGCAAGCCACCCCCACAGCCGCCACGCTCGCACCGCCGTCCTCATATCAACCGCCGTCGCGATGCACTCCATCTTCACCCTCTACATGGCCACCAAGCCCTACATGCGCGGCCTCAACGCGAGCCGCAAGTTCCTCAGCATCAAGATCGTCGTCGCGATCATCCTCCTGCAGCAGCTCGCCATCAACGCGCTCCTCTCCGCCGACATCATCCCGGAGGGTGAGCTCGGCTACACGATCCGCGACCACGCACAGCGCATCATGGGCACCATCACCATCATCGAGATGGCCGCTTTCAGCCTGCTCCTCTCATACGTCTTCAGCCACACCTCCATCGGCCGCCCCGACGGCGACGACGGCGGCGGCGGGCCGCGGCCGGCGTCCGGCGAGTCGGCTGCCGTGCGCCGCGGCAGCGTCAACGAGGTGTTTGAGCTCGTCATGGGTGACGCATCGGCCGCGGCCAACGTGCGCAAGGGCGCCCCCATCAGCAATCCCGAGGCTGTGTCGCTGTGGTCGGTGTGCACCCCTCCCCCCCCCCTGCCCCTGTTGTCAACAACCTCAGCGGCCCAACGCCAGCGCGGTCTCTCGCCAGAGCGAGCTGGTACGAGGGCCCGTGCAGGTGGGCAGGCGTGTGTGGGGTGGCATGGCTGCAAAACGAGTGCAGGGGCTACCTGTGCGTTGGCCATGGCGTGCAGACGTGCACTGAGTGCTCGGACGCATGGAGTCATATCTCAAATGCGGCCCCAGCCCACGCGCCCATGGCCGCCGTGGGCCCCCCCACCCGCATAGCGTCAGCGTGGAGCACTCGAGCGCCTGTAGCATCCAGCCATGCTCACACAGCGGGAGCACCGGAAGCGCTCGGCCCGCGCGCACGCCGCAGACTGGACACGTGCGTGTGCAGGTGTTTGCGATGTGGGATGTGGTGGTGATGCCGCGGGTCGAGGAGGCGTCTATGCAGTGTGCCGCCCCCGGCGTGCCCGTGGAGCTGGTCGACCTCGGCGACGCCGAGAGTGTCCTCGGCAGCTCCCACAGCCTCGAGGCCCCCGACGTGCTCGAGCTCGTGGAGCTGCCGCAGCAGCTGCCGCGGCCGCACCTCGCGAGCCCCGGCGGCATCACCCGGCCCCGCATCTCACAGTCCGTGTAGCCCCGGCGGCGTGCCGTGTGCTGTGCGCTGCGCGTGGTGGTGGCCCCTCCGGTTCCGCCGGAGTGACACGGCGACGCCCGCACCGGCCGTGGCGCCACCAGCGGCGCTTGGGCGCGTGCTGTGCGGCCGGTCCCGTCTGCGCAGAGCAACTGTGTGAAGGGGCCTCTCACACGGGGCACCGGACCGGATCGGCCGTCAGCGAGGCGGCCTGGCTTGTGGTGCTCGTGCGTCACAGACCTGGGTAGCGCATCCAGGCACGCTCCTTCGGCAGGTGGCTGCGGTTGCGCTCAGGCAACATGTGATCGCGTGCGTATGATCACACTGCCGTGTCCATAAGGGCACTGGGTGGCGCATGGAGCGTTGTGAGATGCTCACAGCGCCGTGGGGCTCTGTACGTGGGAGCGCCTGCAAGCAGGCAGCCACGTGCGGCCGGACTGTATGTGGGAGCGCCTGCAAGCAGGCAGCCACGTTCGGCCGGACCGGCCATTAGAAAGGCGGCCCTTAGGGAGTGCCAGCACTGCTCTGCGGCCGAGCTGAGGCCATGCGGGCATTGTGGGTGTACCCTACTTACAGAGGTTGTGTCAGAGAGTGCGCTGCAGAGACAGCTTGCTCACCAGTCGGCTGGGGAGGTGGTCACCGCCGCGTGCCACACGGTTGGCCCCTGCATGCCCGCCCAGTGGCGCAGTTGAGTCAGTGTTGAGCATGTGCGGGCCCTCCCACCTGGGGCATTGCCTGTCGGTGCTGCGGGCTGTGCTGGGCAGTATCGAGCAGTCAGCCACGCTGCAGGGCGTGCTCCGGTGTCACGGGAACAGGCGCGGTGCGGCCTGCCCTTGGCATGATGTCCAGGGAGGTGTAGCCGGGCAGTTCAAGGTGGGCGCATGAGGTAGATGCCCGATGGCAGAAGTCAGTTCGGACTGCTGTTACACGAAACAGGAATACAGTCCTGGCCGGCGCAAGCGAGCAAAGCGGAGGAGTCGGGCTGGTTTGTCTAGACGTATGTGAACCGTATGCTGCGCTGCTCGGCCTCGCATAATAGGTGTCATGATGTTCTGTGCGGCATATAGATACATACATGCTGTGTGAAGTGGACGGATGTCAATACGTTTACATGTGTGGTGCTACATGAGGATGTTGGGCCCAACCACAGTGCGTGCGGAAACGTCCACGTATATCGGTTCGCAGGCGGGAGAAGCATATTGGCTCTGCCTTGTTGCGGCTAGCAACGCGGCGCCGGAGGCTTTCGATCTGTGCCTCTTGTCACCGTCGTTGTCTGCCCATCAGCATTGCCGGCGAGACAATGATCAGTTCACTGCAGTGTCACAGAGGAGCGTTCGCCAGGCTTGCCACTGCCCACCTGACAACATCGCACTCGAGTGTCAACAGACGGACAGGACACTGCAAGTTCCACTTCCAAGTTGCTTTGATCGCCACACCCGAGCTGGATCGAGGGTAGTTTGATAGAGGTGGTGTAGTATGTTTACCACTGTGCATGTGTTGGCACGACAAGGTGTACCGCAGGCCCTCGGGGAAAAGCAATGGCAGCCGCATATGGCCGCCGTGCAGAATGTTACCCATGCCAGCAGCCCCGCCAACGATCCTGTATGTGGAATGGGTGCGTGCTCGCAATACATGAAGACCAGAACACGGCCGCTCCGTACACCCGTGCATGTCGAAAGCATCACATTTAAAGGGTGTCTAGTGTGGGCACACCGCACGCGTGCGAGCACCTGCACCACTGCCACACAAAACACATTATAATGCGCCTCATCTGCAACAGCTAAGTCTTCAACCGATCGACCTACAAGGGTATACAGGGCAGGAGGAGGCGAGGCAGGCTTGCGAGGGGGGGGGGGCAGCCCATTGTGAGGCGTGTTGCGGCTGTGTGACCAGCTGTTAGTGTGAGCTCGACATCAGGATCCTGGGGTGCGTACGTGTGCTGCAGAAAGGAATCAAGGCCTGTCAATGCCATGGCGAGCAGAACAAGGGCTATCAGCGTAGAGTAGTGACATCTGTGTTCTGACATGCGCACGGGATAGTGTCAAACGGCAATCCATTCGTTACAGTGTAGTACCATGACAATTAATGCCACATGCTAAAATGCCTTTGTCTTACAGAGACCATAGCTCAAATTGCTATTGATAGGCAAGCCAACAACATCTCACACTCAGATCTCAGTAGACAGACAGCTCACTGCAGTGTGGCATGAGCGCCCAAGCAAGTTGTATCGATTGCAGCTCCCAAACCGAGGGCCTGTGGCCATGAGGAAAACCACTCCCATGGCAGTACCGTGGCAGTGGTTTTCCTGATCCTCTGCTCCTGTCTTGCACATGCCCTCCCCTACCAGTAGGGATGCTAATGGGAGGCCATGCTTATGCTGCGACCTGTACTCGTCTGTGTATGGCGTTGCCCTTATCTTGTTTTCTTGTAGCTTGTTTACAGGTGTGGAGGAGGAGCGCGCATGAAAAGCCCGTCTGAGTGATCCCCACCAAACTGGCGCATGTCGCCCCGAACTCTTGCCTCTATCTGGCTGTCCCTCTTTACCTGACAGCATGGCTAGGTCACATACATGGCTGCAGGGTTCAAACTCGGTGGGCCCGAACTCAGTGGCCGTAGTAAGCGAAGCACTTGTCACGCCCTTTGCAGACATAACAACAGTATGCGTGAAGACGAGCTCCGCAGACCGCCTCCCTGCAGGAACCATGCTATTAGATAACGGAGTTTCCCATGAGGCCAGCTGCAGTGCCTACTCGGGCTGCTGTGCCTGGAGATTAGCGATCGCCACATCTGCCAACTGCTTCGTATCTACAATTAGCTGTTCAAACTGCGAATTGCTGACCCCGTGTAAGGGTCCGACGCTTTGAAACAAGGGGATGGCGCAATCGGAGCAGGAAGCTGCTCACCACCAGCACCACCCCGACAAGCACACTCAGCATCTGCCCGGTTGAATCCCTCCCCGCAACGTTGACCTTGCTAGAGTAGAACCCGAAGAACTTCATGGGCATCTCGACGTAGAGCAAGACCAACAGGCCTATGGAACCCAACAGAAAACCAGACAAGCACATCCTAACACGCCGCTTGACAATGATGCTCAGGGTTGACCTCTCTCGTTTCCAGGACAGTCGTTGCACGGTGGCTGTGTCATAGTTTGCGATGGGGGTGAATGCCGTCAGTGAAGGCTCCAGATATTTCCCGGCATGAAGCCGCCATGAAGCCGAGGCAAATCCGCAGCAGTAGGATTGTGCTGTAGAGGATGGTGAAAATGTCGGCGAAAATGAGAGCAGGTTTGCGACTTTGTACATCACACGCGTAAATCTTGCCAAACAAATTGTCCGACGCAGTCCACACGGTGTCACAGCTGCCGCGGACGAGCCGCTGGTGGCCACTCTGCCAGAACCACACGGTGATGCTGCCACAGGCGGTGAGCCCCAGCATTTGGAGGGTACTGCTTCGTTGCAAGCGGCGATGGGATCGCACAGCGCCGTCGAGCCGCACCGCTTCGCACACGTGCCATGGGTTGTTTTCATCAAAGAAGGGAATGACGTCGCGGCCGATGCTGAGGAAGTCATTCCCGAAAAGCGCAGAGCACTGGCCGTGCCAAAATATGAGGGATCCACGTGCTGCTGACATACGCATGTCGAGGACGCCTGCGGCCAAGACGCCGACGAACGCGATGCCAGACTGAAAAATGGCGAGGTTCATGATGAGCGAGCGATACATACATATGAACTCAACGGCATGGAGGTCACCATGGGCGAGGTGGGCGACGAGGACGGAGGGAATGGTGACTTGGGCGACCGAAGCAGCCGCAGCATGGGCGGGGAGCGTGCTGTGGCTACCGGTGACGACGAGGATGATGAAAGCCAAGAGTTGGAGGTAGATACCTAGGCGCACTCCAAGGCCGAGGAGAGCTGTATCAGCATCCGCACAAGGGTCCGCCGCCGCCATGCTTGATGGGTGGGGCTCCATCATGCTTGATGGCGCGCTTGCTGGGTGGGGCTCCATTCTTCACATCCGGGCTGTGCTACTTTGACTGTTTCTATACAGAAGAGTGAGGTTGATCAATCATGAGACAAGTTTTCATAATAGTGATTGCCAACAGGAAACACAGACGGTATACAGCGGCATAGCTGCAATCCAGCATCATGCCTTTCCTGTGAGCTCACCCATAATTGGTACAACGTCAAGAGGCTGCTGCACGATTACGCCCAACCTGTTTTCACTAACCGGTCAGTGGTACCATAG
Source organism: Ulva armoricana (assembly GCA_032360965.1). Lineage (NCBI taxonomy): Eukaryota > Viridiplantae > Chlorophyta > Ulvophyceae > Ulvales > Ulvaceae > Ulva > Ulva armoricana. The sequence goes on from JAUMHO010000007.1 coordinate 3,647,185, forward strand.
AGTGATCACCAAGCTGAGCTCAAGATCGCCAACTCCTTCGCACTTGCCACCAGTGCACTTCCATTACTGGAAGGCAGCGACAAGGGAGCCACAGAGGTAGCGGACCCGCATTGACACAACACCATCAAGCGCCTGGACAGAGTCCAGGAGGAAGGGAACTGTACACATCGTGGCAAAGCCGCAGTAGGCTCCACCATCCGGGAGCGTGCGTTCGATAACCGCCAGCACATTAGGGTCCGCCCCAGTGGCTCGCATAAGGTCAAGACGCATACATTGTACTGCCAACAGGCCGGCGTGCAACGTAACGCCCGGGCATGCCATGAGGAAGTGTTCGATGTGGCGCCAGCGATGCTCAACAGGGCGATCCGCATAACAGTCAACCGGGAGGTCATATACACGAGCATCGCACAGCGGACAGAAATCGCGGGAGGCAACGGCGCCGTAAGAGAAGCAGTGGTCATGTAGGAGGTGGCCAGTCCGTAGTACCTGTGGCGACCCGTTTCCGTTTTCTCCCCATGCACCAATGTATGTATGATTTTTTTACCAATGAGCACACTGCCACCAAGTGGCCAGCGTGCGACGCACCAGCGTCATGCAGCAGCCGACCTTCAACAACATGGAGGCATGCACCGCGTGGAAGCCGGTAGCGTGCTGGGCGGTATTATGCGGCGCCGAACCCCCGCATACCCCCCTGCCTCGATCCTGCCCCTGGACCACCTCATTCCCACCTGCCCGTCTCGCGCTCCATAGGGCCCTCGTCGCACAAACGGCCCAGTCCGTATCTCAGGGCCGATGCCACTTGCAACCACTTCCTGTGCACCTGTAGCTACTGCGCCGGCACCATCACCGTTAGCATTGCCCCAACTCTGGCCGCGGTCATGCTGCGCGGCAGGCACATCGGCGCCATCCGGATGCTTCCGCACGGTAGATCAACCGCTCACACCAGCCCGCCCCGGGCCTCTGAGCGAGCGCCCCTCCGCATCCGCGACATGACCCAAGCTGAACATGTGCTTGCCAAACGCATGCGCACCATGCATTATTTGCGCATGCGGCGTGGTAACTCCGCCAGACGTTCCAGCTGCAGCAGGGGCCCCAGGCGCAGGCCGGTCTTCCCGGGCATCGCCACCGCCGCCACCTCCCTCTGCCACCTCTCGCGCCCCGGCCGCTGTGACATGTTCGTCGGTAACATACTCCCACTAAGCCGGAGATGCGGCGCGGTGCTCATGCATCGCGCGTGCACCGCGCTGGTACCGCCGCATCGCGAGTTGCGCCTCAGCAGAACCGCCGTCGCCGATCAACACGACGGCGCCCAGGTCGAGGGCCGCCAGCCCGGCCGCCTCTGCGGTACTCTTACCGTTCACCAGGGTGATTCTGGCGGAGTCGGCGTCGGCAGTGTGGTGTGCACATCCACATGCATGGTGTGTACAAGCCTACCTCGAGAGGTGGCACCTGCCTTGAGAGACCTGCCTTGAGAGGTGGCACGGTGGTGGAGTGCGGGTGTGGGTGCAGGTTTGAGATTGGGACATGTGGATACGAACGGGCACAAGCGAGAGTGTGTACTGGGACTGGTTCCGGCCGGGCGAGCAGCTGTTCGGCACATGCGTGAGCACAACGCCGCTGTGGCTGCAATACCGCCGCGATGCACAGTAGATAAACGCAGCGGCGGCCGATGGGCGCGGCGGCAGAGCATTTACATCGCTAGTGTGAGCGCAGCGTCAGTCAAAGCATTCGGGGAACGCAAGCCGCAGCTCAGCCGTCAGCTCGTTGTCGGCAGCGCGCCTCACGTCCGCCAGCGTGTACTGCTTCCGGCGCTGCATACATGCGCATCAATGAATCTGACTCAGTCAACTAACCCTGGTTTTGCATGCAGAGCTGTGGCGGCGTCCGGCCAGGGGGGGCTGGTGGCAACGGAGTTTCAAGAGTGGTTGCAGTGTCACGCGCTGCCGGCGATCATTGCATTCGCGCGCGCGAACTTCAAGGAGCGCAATCACCCCCCATGGTCCTCTTGGAGTTCGTACCAGCAGCTGTGTGCCGCCTGCGACCGCATACCGTATGGAATAGAGCCTATGTACCAGCTCGCGCTGGACGTCGATGCGCGCCACACCATGAATGCCATGTGGCCGGCGATCGATGCAGCGATGGACAGTAAAGCCGGCAGCAAGCCCGGCAGCAAGTCCAGCAGCAAGCCCCCGCCGCCACAGGATTGCCGGCTTATACCAGCAGGGCAGGCAGACCACATCCCGCTGCACCCTGTCTACAA
>JAUMHO010000007.1:3649544-3667669 GCA_032360965.1 Ulva armoricana
TTTCGTGTGCTTTGGTTGGCTTGTGATTTACCCCTTGGCGCTGCCGGGATTTTGTGCTGATCTCCGTGTAACACATGTGCACCCAAGTTTGTCACACCTCCTCTCCTGTGACCCTCGTACGCAGGACAAAATCACTCTCTGGTCTGCAACGATACCCTGGGGCGTGTTCATGTGAAACGTCGAGGCACTGCGCATTGAGCATACTCAAACACTGATTGAATCAACCCACACTGTACATGTCCTTATACTATAGTTCGGCGTGTTCGCCCTGCAGCTGACCTCATCCTGGTCAACGTTCTCACACTAATAGAGTTGCCCTTGTCACATTTGCTTGAATTGCCCACATGTTAACGTTGACTACACTGACTCTATCCGCCCCACGCGTTTCTCTGAGCGCGCAGCGGGTGAAATGGCCACCCCTCAAGGGCGCTCCAAGCGGTCAACCCAGCATACTACCTCCCGACAGTGCAATGCTACCAACTTATGTCGCTGAAGGTCAGTTGACGCCTCGTGAATGGGGTGTGCAGCTTCGGGAGGTGATCGACAGCCACCTGGCACCCGACAAGGAAGGTGCGCATCCGCGCTACACGCGCCGATAGATCTAAAATGTTAGCTGACGTTTGCAAAAGTCAACATGGATTATTTCTGTTGTCTACAGTGAGGCCTTCCTGGCCACGACACACAAGCAAGCTGTCGGCAGATGGGCCCCACAGGCGACCCGCCACAACATGGGCAAGACCAAGGCACCCAGTAAAGAGAACTAATGTTCCTTAACACATGTTTTGTGATGTGAACGTGTTGTTCGTCGCGTTTGCACGTCCCGGGCACAGTTGGTCCCACGCTGCACTTGCCATATGGCAGTCTAGCACGCGGGAAGGCTGCGGATGCAGGCCACTACACTGCAAGATACTGCCCCGTACAACACAAACAAACTACATATGTACTGCAGCGGGATCTTTCATGGCGTTTGGAATGGGATAAAACGAATGCGGATGCCACTTACTTCGCATGCGCGACACGGCCACTCCGCTGGCACCAGCGTAGCGACTAAAAGACACATGCACTGACCTAATACACAGTAAATTGGTGTGATCGGGCATAACTGCGGGCTTCGTCCGTGCAATGTGGTGGCGCATTTCTTGAAAATCAGCGTTCACCACCGACACACCACGCACTCGTGATGGCCGGGATGCACCACAGACACATCGCCCATGCACCGCAAGACAAATGCCCACCCAAACTGCTGTTTCAAGCGAAGTCAGGGCCTTCGTAGAGGCGTTTTTGGTGAGGCGTCGACAAGTCGCAGACCCGTCAGTTGTAGTGAGATTACCAGTTGTAGTGAGGTAAGCGGGAGCCTAGTCGGTCAGCGGTCGTTCTTGTAATGCATGAAGCACAGCTCCAGTGTCAAGTGCACGTAGATCCACTGGGTGTGATTGTAGTTGTAGCAGTCCAACGTACCCGTGGAATAGCAAACAGCTGCACAAGAGCAACGGGCTCATCCACAACGCGTAGCAATTTCTTTGCAAGGACCACATGCCAGTGCCGGTATTTCTTCTGCAGCACCAGCCATGTGCATGGCTACTGCCGCACACAGAACTACATGTATACAGCAACCTCGTGGAGGATGAATGATTGGTTGGTCTGGTTCCAGACCTGTACGCTGTTGCGTGATGCACGGGTGCCCGTTCCCGTACATGCCTCTCTGCGTTGTGAGTACAGCAACCTCCCCTGCCACGGACGGCCAGCAGGTTTCGCAACCAGCTTTGAATATATTGCATGGTAAAGTCCACCACACACAATATCGATGCGCGTCCACATGTTCAAACGGTTGGTATGCCATATGGATACCAATGTCCTTATGGATACGGCGATGTAATCATACATACATATGTCGTCTGCGTGTTGTGTAGCCATGACACTTGTTTCACACCGGTGTGACGCAGATGCCAACAAATTTCCTCATGGTTAGCTGCGACAATTATAACTTGAGCAGCTGGACCAGGTCGGAAGGAACACACATGGCGAATTACCGTAGCCCCACGAAACTTGGCGGCAGTGGTACAAAAAGTACCATCCAGAACGCCCCGGTTCAATCGAAGACTGGGCAATGAAATTCTTGCCGGGTGGCTCACGCCTTCAGCTCTGCGGTGCAGTTGCCCTTGAAGCATGCATATGTCCAGTGGTCGGAGGACGGTATAAAAGCCGACCCCTTGTTCGGAAGGTCTTGGGCTCGATTCCGCGTGCCCCCCTGGGTTTCGAACACAATCGCGTGCGACCACGTCGCTTAGCACAGGAGGAGGCCCTGTGAGTTGCGTGCGGTTGTCTGAGGGGGGTTTCCAGGTGGTTTACCCCCTTGGCCCTTGGTCCCGGTTATCCGGAGATGTCAAGGTCCTTGTAGGATATGGCGAGTAAGTGTCACATTTACATTCACATGCATGCACTGGTCCAACAGGTCAGAGGTGCGGTAGTCTCCGGGGTATACTGTTTGGGTGCTGGTCTCAGCGACCTGCGTCCAACGGTGGGAAGCGAAACCGGTGTGGTGTGATAACACGAATATCAATTTTCGGCATGCCGACTGCTGCCGACTCTTTGGGACGTGTCAACGTACACCACATCTCCCAAAAGCCCCGTAGCGATGTCCACGAAAGGATGCCGTGTCCGCTAGATTTCGCGAAGTTTTTGGGGGGTGATCAGGCTGCGTCAGTTGAAATCACGTCGCCTGATTTACTCTCCGCACTGGCCTGGGGCATCCTTGGCATGCATGGACGGCTACCTGCGGCGGTGGCGGAGAGAGAACACGGTGTCACCGCTTGACAAGCGCAGGGTGCGCTGCAGTAGGCCCGGCGCGTTGGCTGACCCCCGACACACGCAGCTACAGTCGCACCGGCGGCCGCACCCCCTCGATATGACAGACAGCATGCATATGAGCCGCGATCACCCCACCGTGGGCCATCCTTTGGCGAGGGTCCCGGTCGCGTCTGCACGGACTGCTGTCTGAGCCGCTGCTGCGCACGCACCGGGCCACGGCGCGGGCCGCTGAACGGCTGCGTGTATGCATGCTGTGCGTGCTGTGCGTGCTGTGCGTGCTGTGCGTGCTGCGCGTGCCGCACGCAACCCCGCGTGCGCTTTCGACGCCCCGTGGAGCGGGAGCAGGGCAGTGAACGCGTGCGGTTCGCCTTGCAGGGACGGTCCTCGTGCGCAACCTGCCGACGGCCACCGCCGTGGAGTTTGCGGAGCTCATGGACGCCTGCAGCGGGGCCTCGTGGGTGAAGCGCGCGTACGAGCCGTTTGGCGGCCCCCGGCAGGTCGTGGACGGCGTCGACCTTGCCACAAACATCAGCGAAGAGATGATGCTTCCCCCCCACAATGAGATGATCTACAACCCTCGCCCGAACGATGTCGTGGTCCTCGCGTGCAACGAGGCCGCCCTCTCCGGCGGAGAGTCGCTCATGGCCCGGAATGCCGACTACACCCCCCTGGTCTCCTCGGAGCTGCAGGTGAGCTCATTTCTTCAGATGCCATGGGAGTGTTAGCCTGGAATGCTCTTACGACCTCCGCACGTCCTGAAGGACACGTTGGCGCAATCAAACTTGCGCGTGGTGCTTGATGCGACTGTCCTCTCGCACCCCCTGGTGATGGTACACCGTCAGACATGCCCCCGGGACTCGTGAGGTGGATACATCCACCTGTGTTCTGGTGTGGTTATCCGCGCAGCACACCCAGCACGGCGACTACATGTCGATACTATGAAACCTCGGTTGGAGCCGCCCAAGCATCGCACAGTGCTTGCGTCGGCGCCGGCGCCGTCCCCGCCATCTGCGCAGAAACAAAACTTGCCCTGGATGGCTGTCTGGTCTCGCCCCGCCGCGGCGTGTGGTGTTTATTCGCGAGTGGACCCGTAGTTGTAAGCAATTTCAGGAGCAACGCAGAATGCATGCGCGCGGTATGCTCCAATGACACTGTCATAGCACCGAGGCCATCCTGAGGAGATCTGGTCTCAGTAGTTTGCCTCATTGCCTCGTTACCTCATGCCAGTTTGTTTGGCATCAGTAGTTTGCCTCATGCCGCATTGCCTCATCGGGACCTCATTCTTGGATGTGCGCCATCTTGCTACTACGCCTGTGCTTCCGGCTGGCCCCCCCATCCACGGAAATGGTGCATATGTATGGGCTTGTTTGCATCGTTCTGGCTGTGATGCCGGTTGTGCGGTAAAGGACTTCCTGAGGGAGCGCGGCGGCCTCCGCATCATCCGGCGGTACGCCGACGCCACCGCAGCCACCACCGACGCCGCCACCCCCCCGGCGTTCACGTGGCAGGGGCGCTGTGGCCTCGACGCGTCATCGGCAGACCGTGATGCCGCGGAAGCCGCGTTCCTGGAGAAACTGGGTCCGGATATTGAGATCAAGTGGGACGACATCGGCACAATGAAGGTATCCAATCACGGGCGCGCCTTCAACGCCGACGGGGACTGGTGTAACATCCTGAAAGTTCTCGCTCCGTTAGGCAGCGCGACAGCGGCAGACGGCACACCGGTGCCGCCGGAGCTGCTGGAAGGTCTTGCGGAGGCGGAGGCGGAGGCTTGCCGTGCGGTGCTGCTCGAGGCGGGCGACGTGTGGATCATGGACAACATGCGTGTGGCGCACGGGCGTCTGCCGTTTAAGAACGGCGAGGGCCGCAAGCGCACGGTGTTCACACACCTCGCCGACAACGTGTTGCCTTGAGGGCCCAGCAGGCTGGTGTGTTAATGCCATGCATGCGCCGTCTACATTCCGATGCACACACATGCATGCGCAGCCCCTCGGTCGGAAACCGTGTGCTGTGTGCGCACCAAGGTGCACATCCGCCGTTATCTTGCTCGCGCTAGGGCTGTCTGATGTGCACCGGTGCGGCTAAGGGGCCCATGCAATGAAGCGGGGTGGGAATCCGACGTGTCTAGAGTGTGGCTGCAGGGCGAACTGGATGGCTGGCAGGTCCTGATGGAGTAGGGGCGGTGTTATGGAACGCTGTTCAGTCCTGACATACTGAGGGTGTCTTGGTGTCACACTGGTCTGAGTGTGTTCGTTTGGCCCATCATAGTGTACTGCGTCTGATTACAGGATGAGCTATGAGTCTATATTCCGGTATGTTACTGGGGACCGGCTTACCTTGGTTCCATGTTTTCCATTCCATTACGCTGGTAACCAAAAAAAAGAGGTATCGATGACTGGTTGGTCCATGTCGTAGATTGCCTGGGTGGCCATGAAGCAGTAGATGCATGCCGCTGAACGTGAGGTGTGTGCTGCTGCAAGGGCCGCGTCTGGAGCGGGGGTGGCAATCAGCCGAGGGCAAGCAGCCGAGGGCAAGGCATGCATGCTGTTCGAAGGCTGCCCGTGATGGTCACTGGCACGGATTGAACATGTTCGGTCTTGTAGTGCTCGCACTGTGCGACCTGGTAGTGTCGGTGGTTGATTTAGCCCAGGCCGTGGTGCGGTCGTGTATTAATATTACAGACTGTGTGTACTTTAGACTGTGCGATGGGGAGGCCAGCAGCTGCACTGGACACGTGCATCCACAACTGCATCTGTCGCCGGGTTGCGAGCTTTGAGCGTGCAGAGGTGGCTTGAGTGCACGGCTGCAGAAGTGGCTTCTGGGTGACCCGGTGGCACTGTGGTGGCCTCTGATGCTGCCCAGGTACAGTCATGGTGGACGAGGCAGAGCCCAGGCCAGTTTGTCAGGCGAGGCGCCCTCTTTAGTTCAATATCATCTCAGCTCGAGCAATGGTGGAGCATGCTGTGCCAGCCTGCACAGGTACACCTTCCAATGTGAATCTCAGCGATCGCAGCGTCACCACTTAAAAACCTAAGCCCCGCACATATTTCCTGCTAATATTTTAACACCCATGCCGGCGCGCCGTCGAGCTCACGTCACAACCGAAAACTGTATTCTGCCGCGCATGATAGCGTCGCTGTCCGTCATCTCCAGGCACGTGCGTTCCCTGCACACATGCCAGCTTGTCAAAAAGCAGCATACGCTTGCGTTTCCTGCACACTCGTGTTCAGGCACGTCTGTGGGCCGCCTCGTGCCCACCCCACACGGACTCCGGGGTATCCCCACGCTCAAACCACACAAGGCGGTACCGCATCACCGGTACCGCATCACCGGCACGGTGCCATCACCATGATGCGGTACCGGTACGGCGCACCTCATGCGCAACAGTGTCGACTAGTTGAACTGCAAACGGCAACGACCAACCTCGACCCAACAATTTCGACTGTCACCTTTGCAATATGTGACACGGCTGACACGGATTCACGACAGTGTGGAGAGGCACATGAGCTACTCGCGAACGGCTGACACGGAGGGCTTGCCCTCCGCAAAACGCGACGCACAGTGGGCAGCACCGCATGCGCAACCACGGCTTGGAGCTGGTTACACACAGGTACACAACACTGAATGGAACCGGAGCTGCCACGCAGATTGTCTGTGTACACACGAAGGCCGCAGCTACAGTGCCAGCAGCTTCAGGCACGTCTCTTGGCAGGCTGCCAAGACACATGCCTTGCCTCTGGCGTGTGAGCTGCTGCCTAGGGCTTGCATGGTTGCTGTCAGGCTGTCAGGCAAGATCACGGCTCTGCAGGGTGGGGGCATACCTGGTGATGTAGGCTGTGAGCAGCTTGGCAGCTCCCTCTTTGCCTTCCTCGCCGCCGTATACGTTCCGGTGCAGTGCCATCCACAGTGGCTCATCATCACGGAGGGCCTGCAAACGTGGCGCTGCTGAGCGAGCAGGTGCGGTGACAGTGGACCTGTCGCCCGAGTCTGTGGTCACTACACCGCTCGATCTGACTTTTCAGCACCAGCGACTCCAATTTTCAGCGTTAAACCTAACAGTTGACGCAAACGATCAAACGCTGCCTGGAGGCCGGGGTGGCTGCTGGGTGGCTAGGCCTATCACATACAAGGCCCTGATGCAACGCAGCGGTGGCAGCTGCGATCATCAAAGAGACACAGGGGGGGGGGGGGGGGGGGCGCGCCCCCGGTCCAGGGCGAGGGCGGTGCCGTAGAAGCTCTTCTCAAGGTCGGTGACGGTGGCCGCGACGCGCACCTCGATCTGCTGCCGCACGCGCACCTCCACATCCTCCTGGAAGAGGTCGTACAGCTCCTGCCGCAGCGCGCGCGTCGTGTCGCCGTCCGCGGAGAGCCGATGGATCAGCATCCACATGTGCAGCATCAAGAGACACCTGCACCGCAGCGACGGTGGCAACACTCCAGCTTGCAGCAGGTTGTTCCTACCCCGGCCGGAACAAGCCACATGGCCCCAGCATCCACGGCTTCCAGTAGCCCCTCAGCTGGCATGGCATTCTCCTGGCGCTGTGTGGCCATACGCACGGTCACCAGGAAGCGCCCACCGCACGGACGCCCCGTAGACACACGGAACTGCTCAGCCACTCGGTTGGAGACCTATGCACGCTCATGCGAGCAGTGTTGGGCGGTCGGCTGAATATCTGGGCCCAAGTCCTCAAACCTGGACCCTAAACTTTACGTTTTCTCCATCAATACCACCAGATCGCCCATCCCAGCATTCCTGTGCAGGAGCCCACACTACCGCCGGCACAGCGGCCGTGCCGGTGCAAGCCAGATCTCAACGCCACAACAGCGGTGCATCGCGGTCAACGGCGAACTCAGATGCGAAGTGTGCTGCTGACCTACCATCTGGCCTGACTGTGCCTCCTACCACCTAGCTGTCATGCCTGCCGGGGTTGCTGTCTGTGTGCTCAGGCTGACATAGCATGTCTGAAATTCGTCGTTTCGTGGTGGTAAATTCAAAATTTCCGGGGTCTAGGCGATTCCCTGGTGCATCACAGGCGTGCTCGCCGCAGCACCGGGCCACCGAGCACACTGTGCTCAGCACAGGCAGCGGAACGTTGTCGGGGCACTGGGTCAGGCAAGACCGCCAAAGTCTCTGTGCATGCACGGCAGTGTCAGGGCCACACCAGCGGGAGTAGAAGACCGGTACCATGTGTACGGTGTCATGGAGTCCGTTTGTGTCGGCTTGTGCACAGATGGCGTCGTACAGCCTCGTGGCCGCACGGATGTTGACGGCCTCGCTCGAGTTGAAGCCCAGAAGCCACAGGAGTCTGCGCAGTGGCGAGTTCGAGCCCGCCACAGCGCTCATCTCGTCCTCAGTGCCTTCTTCTGCTGGCACCTCCAGGCTGGCTGGCGGCCGGTCGAACTGTGCGAGGGCAGCATTTGATGCTGCTGCCTGCATAGCTGGCTTGGTGTCGCCCTGGCGGTCGGTATTTGCAAGGGTACTGGCGATGGTGGTGGAGATGCTGTGTTGATGGGGCAGTGCAATGGACACTGGTGTGCAGCGGAACCAGATCGAGGCAATGAGGCACGATTAAGCTGCTGCAACACAGTGTTGGAGGTCTTGCTTGCCGCGAACGAAGGATATGTCAGGATCAACATTCGCAGCTCGGACCAGGTGGGGCATCCAGGCATGTTTTCTGCACGAGTGTGGAGATTGCGTTGGCCGCACTCCAGACGACAGCCACGTGCTACCAAACAGCTACGGTGGTGTGGAGATACTGTGGAGCACAGTGTCATTACCCAGTGTTGCCAGCGATGGCATGGCTGTTGTTTTGCTGCCAGCCTTGCCACAGAGGAGGTTGGAGCAATGTGCTGTGAATGGGCAGGGCAGAGTTATGGATGTTCTAAAATAATGCTGGACTTTTCGAGTAGCTGACAGGCTAGAGGTGGCGCAAGCGAGGGACGCTGGGATGTGTGGAAGCTAGTCACACTCGAGGGTTGCCAAGGTGGGATGGGCGACAGCAGTCTTGAGACAGATGATCAGGTAGCGGACATGACCATGAACAAGGTCTACATCTCATATTAGTTATCGGACGTCATCACACCGACGTCGCTAGGCTTTGTGTTTCCAGTCGGACCAGAGCCATGTCAAGCACGTTTTGGTACATACAGCATGCCCTTCCCCGAAAATAGGCCCGCACCTCGGAAAACACACGTATATGCGACAGTTCCCGGGAGGGCTCGTATGCAGACGCTGAAGTAGGGGCCCAGGGCTGTCGAGGTGTAGAGGTGAACGTGGTTCTCGAGCTCAACGGCGCACAGATGCCAGTAGAGACCGGATAGGAAGGCGACGCCGCAGCAGACAATGTAGCAAACCAGTTATGTACTATATCTGGAACGAGCGCCACAGCACGCCGCCTGTACATGACTGTCCAGCGGAATGCTGTACAGTAAGATCGCAACTCTGTCAAAACCGGTCATACATGAGCATAAATGTTTGTGGCAAGTTATGTTGCAGCAATGTCACATAAAGGCTTGTGTTCGCCGTGAAATTGTTCTGTACGTGGCTGTGGATGTTTTTGTGGTCCATGATCGCAAAGGACGTGTTCGCACGTCAAGCTGGCTTGCGGGGCCAGGCATCTGTGGTGGCCCTCGTCGGGGTTGTTTCCAAGGCCACACCAACGGGGTCCGTCCCATGTATATGTCACTTCAGTGTGTCGGATCTGAGTGGTCGCATGCCGTTATGGGATGCAGCCAGCCCGTGGCTCTAGCGGCGATTTTAGGCAATCCCGGCTGGCGATTGTCAAGTGTACATGTACCCATGGGATGACAAGCTAAGCAAACCGACTTCTTTGATGCGTGACGCCATATTTTGCTTGCAACACACCGACGCATACCGTTTATGCCTATCCGTTTGTCCAAATTTAAAGCCTTGATGACTGGCGTATGGTCAGCAAGCTTTTCAAAGCCAGGTTTCCTCAGGACAGCTACGCAAGAAACATCAACGAGGGATGGTGGAATGCGGAGCACCGATGCTGACCTACCGGCCAATTTACGCTTCACCTTGGTTGAACGCCCGCACACCTTCAGGAATCCACAGTGTCCTACAAGTCCAATCATATTTGCGCGCCACGCAGGCACTGATGAAATGTGGCGTGCTGGGGCGTTCTTACGTTGTCGTGTGCCATGCAGCACTGGTCAAACATGCCTGTGAGTGTGGGAGAGCGTGTCAGGCTTTGAATGGTGCTCCCTAGCCACGATCGCCCTGAAATAATTGCTGCATGCCGTCGGCACACAGCACGCATGCCGACTGTGATGTATATCCGTTGAGATGTCATGTCTGAATTGCGGCACGCATATTGCTTTCAGTGCTAATATCTCGATCGGAACACTGTTTGCCGTCATCGCCGTTTCCAGTATTACACAGTCGTCCACGAATACACAATTGTGACCTTCCACAAAAAGCACATGCTATTTGTAGAATCATGACATCTGAGGCCTACGGTTCCTTGAACGTCGCTGCACTCAAAGACGCGTTGAGGGAGCGTGGCTTGGGAACAAGCGGCAAGAAGGCGGAACTTGTGAAACGGCTGGAAGATGCAGATAATGACAAAACAGAATCAGCCACTGCTCAAGGTGCAGCCGGATCCGCTGAGCAAAATTCAACGCCAGCTGACGACAGTGCCGAGCCAACTCCGCTGGCAACCGAAGGGCAGGCCCCTACTGAAACAGGTGAAGGAAGCGGGGATGAAGACCCAGTAACAAAGCGGATACAGCGGTTCGGCAACACTGTTCTTGGCGAGGACGAGAAGGCAAAGATCCGGGAGGCCCGGTTCAAGCCTTCAGCACCGGCCGTGGATGCAGGCACGCTTGAAGCAAGAGCTGCTAGGTTTGGCATCGAGACAGAAGAATCGAAGAAGAAAAAAGAAACGGCTAGAGCCAAGCGGTTCCAACTTGATACTCCCGAAATTGTCGCAGAGAAGAAGCGCGCCAGGGAGGAGCGGTTCAAGCAGCCTGTCCCGGAGACAAAACAGGTTCCGCTTGAGGAACTAGAAGCAATGATCAAGAAGCGTACATAGCTGGTCTGCACAGCCGGCAGGGGTGGGTGGGGGAATGGGTTCTGTTATGTTCATGTCCTCCATTTCGTCGAATTTGCCATCCTAGCATGCACAGACCTTGTGTTGCACTCGTTCTGAGCATGCATTCCATAGTAGTCGCGGTTCACATGTTGTTTGCGTCCTGTGCTGTTCCTTGTTTTTGTCAAGTCGGCCTGGAGCCACTGCCAGTTGTGATCTTGACGCGAAGTAGGGAATTCTGTTACACTATAGTATTGTGCACACAGCTGGGTGTTTACAATTGATGTGTACTGGGGTGCGGATTCTTTGGGCAAGGGGATGGGTAGAAGTGCATGATCACCTGCTGCAAAAGGTGAGATGAAGTCAAAACTGCGACATGATGCCAGCGCCTGCCCGCCTTCAAGTGTTGATCATCCAGACAAGGAGCACTCTGAGGGCAGGTATCTCCCGTAGAGCGCGGTATGTGCATTATTGAGCCATGCAGGGGCAGAATGTCCAAATGTGACAGCTGCTCACCAGATATTCCATCTCGTCTGGATGGCCTGGCGAAGTAAATGGTATCGTTTGATGTCATTGGGCGATGTGTGATGTGTATGTTTTACAAGTATCAGCTCCTACGGATTCTGTCGTGGCAAGTGCTTTGCGGGGCGCTTGCATGATGGTTTCATGCTTGATGAGATGGGCCATACGTACGCTGTACCCTCAGCTCACACACGGCATGATAGTGATGTCAAAGTGTGACATTTGCGAGGAGGCTTCATCTGTATGTGGAGTAACATTGAGGAAACAATGCATGTAACCTGTGTGGAATGGGCTGTCCTGCTTCGTGAGACGTTTGTAGTTCTGCAGAGTGCAGAGGAATGTTTTGGTCTTCGGACGCTGTACATGTTGTGTGTTTCCTACATGTAGAGGTTGTGTGTGTCCTTTGTGTGCGGATTCGGTGGTCTTGTACAGCACTCAGGACAGCCAAGATGTGTTTCACTGTTGGCCTGAAGCACCTCGCATGACAGGCACAGCCCAATGTGCTTGTCTAGCTATAGTAAGCCATCAGCGTCAGTGACGCAGCGTTGCGGCGCAGCCATCCAGTTCTCAGCAGGGCCGGTGATGCGGACATGGACGCAGTGTTGCGGACCTCCATGTTGTCAACTTCCCATACTTGCAAGGCTGCACCGCTCCCATTCGTTGCCTCTGTCAGCGCCAGATCATTGTGAGCGCAGCAGGCACTAGCACTGCTCTCCTGGGAGGCTGTGGGGACTGCCATGGTGGCCGGACACCTTGCCATGGTGTGTCTTGCTCTGTTCATATGCATGCATGCGTAAACACAATTGACGTCGACGTGGTGATACGTCGGGTTAGATTCGCATGTCAGTTTGCAATATACGAGTCAGAGACGGCCACATGATCTTATCACTGATGCACATGGATCCATCTTGGCATGCGCGTCAATGCTCACATGGTCTGTTCCGTTATTTCACAGCCCCAGTGACGGTTCGTGTTTCATTGTCGACCCCGCCACACCGCTCGTCACGGTCGCCCAGTTTTGCGTGAATTTCAGTTAACACTTCCGTGTAGAATTAGCATGTAGCGTGCTTGCATTATGAACAGGAATCGAACACAAAGCAGCGCTTCAGTCGTACCAGTATAGCCCTTGTTTCCGTTGCGTGGCAATCGAATTGACCTACGCGAACGCCGCAAGCAGGCAGGGACATGTCGACTTAAGTGAGGACTTCATCTCTGGAAGCGCAATCATGGCAGTGGATGTTGCTGCTGTTGTCTGGAAGCTCCACTGGGCACTGCTGCCCATCTGTTGCATCATGGTCTGTTTTTGCTACCTGGACAGGAGCAACATAGCCTACATGCAGCTGCAGCTACAACTTCCTCCTCCAGCGGGCATGAACTTCAGCTCGAGCTTGTACGGAAACGCATCGGGCTTGTTCTTCATTGGATATTCAGTATTTCAGATACCCAGCAACATCATCCTGGTGCGCCCTTGGCCATCGAAGTTTCCGTGCAATGTTCTCATCCAAAGGTTATTAAATCCTCTGTACAGGCTGTTTCACGCCGAACTAAGGATTCCTCAGCATTGTGTACAGTGACAACGGGTCACGTGTGGTCCATGTGCGGTGGCACGATGATCCTACGCCCACAACATGGGGAAATGCAGCACCTCACTCTCTTCTCGTCGCTCGTGTACTGAGACGTCTACCTGTTGCGCGAAGCCTCGATGTCGAATGTATTGAATCTGTTGGGACTCGCCACTGCTGGAGCACTGAGCCAGGCGGCCTGACCGATGTACGCATCAAATGCATACACCGACAGTGCTTTTGCTTTGGCACTGTCTGTGACAATGCAGCCTGCTAGACAGCATTGCCACAATAAAAAGGCACACCCAAGTTGCGGTCTGCACCAGTCGTCTG
This sequence comes from Ulva armoricana, assembly GCA_032360965.1. Taxonomy (NCBI): domain Eukaryota; kingdom Viridiplantae; phylum Chlorophyta; class Ulvophyceae; order Ulvales; family Ulvaceae; genus Ulva; species Ulva armoricana. The sequence goes on from JAUMHO010000007.1 coordinate 3,662,824, forward strand.
CAGCAAGCCCCATGTGTCGTGGTCTTTGAACCAGTGCTTGGATCGCAGACCATATCGGCCTGTTCCTGGTGCCATGGTGTGCTGTGTCGCATGACTGCACAGGGCGGCCCTCTTGTCTGCACCCATGCTGGCGCTGTGGCGCTCATAGATACCTGCAGACAGGATTGCTTCCACGGGCCGTTGAGCCCTGATGCAGATGCAGCATCACGCCGCGGTTTCATCCTGCGTGCGCTTCGTACCAGCGAAAGTCATATCAAACCAGTTCTGTGCCACCCGGGTGCCCCTGACACCATCATGACCTCCGACGGCCCCCGATCCTGCCCAACGTGTGGCCGCACGCGGCGAGGTGCAGGCGAGGCCCACAGCACGTAGCAGGGGCTGGCATGCGTGGGACCCATGCATGAAGGACCTCGGTGGTATGCAGGCGGGGCTCGGCGCACCACTGTGGCTGGCAGTGATCGTCAGCCTATGGGGCATGTGTGCCATGATGCTCGCGGCCATGAGAGGCGCTCCCCACTTCCTCCTCCTCAGAGTCCTTCTCGGTGTGTTCGAGGCCGGAACCTTCCCTGGAGTCTGGTGTGTCGCAACCACACCTCGCGCGTCAATGCCCCTCTCGAGGGGGCCCTGCCCCTGCCGTGCCTGCCGCTGGACGACGTCCCGGCCATGCCTCGTGCGTGAGCGATGGCTGTACCAGCAACGCGGGCGATGGCTCTACCCGGGTTGTCCGCCGCTGCCACAGCCGCAGCGCCCCGCTGCTGGCCAGCGGCCCATCTCAGCTCGGCCGCAATTGCAACTCGTGCTGCCGCCTCCGTGAGGCCATTGCGCATGTGCCCTCGCCGGTCGCTGCTCGCTGGCAAGTGACCTCCTTGTAGCCACACAGCAGCCACCCCTGCACCCCGCTGCATTTTGAGAGCACCGCCAGCCCAAGCGGAGTCGGCCACTCCTGCTAGAATTGCAGCTTGATGCGGGGCCCAAAGCTCACCGCCAATAGCAGAGCTCTTCGCCAGGGCTACCATTCGACTGTTCTCACGCAGCACGCCCAACCACGCAGCACGCCTCTGCCACCACACGCTCGCGGCATCGGCCCCTCCTAATCGTGGTTCATGGCAGGTGAGAGAAGGCACTTGACTGCCCTGCAGCGGCGCTGTGGCACTGTGGGACATCCAGCCACGGGCGTGCAGGATACCGCCTTGAGGTGCCAATGGCACACCTCTGCTACCCAAGCCTCTGACCCTCCCCTCAGTCCCAGCCTGCTGCCAAGATACACGCCAGGCATCCTCCTCAAACCAGTAACCCCGTGTGTCGGCTCTTCGCGCGAGCCCCACGCAAGGGCTCACGGTGACAACCAGGGCTGCCAGTGAGGGCAGTGCATCATCACCACCGCTTTCTCGGGCCACAAATAATCTATATATGCACAGATTTTTGGGGATCAACCCCAGCGTGTGATCGCAGTGGTGACACGTTGGGTGCATTCAGGTATCACCTCACGCTGTTCTACCCGAAGGAGCAGCTCACGCTGCCGTTATCCGTAACCAAGGCGGCCGTGATGGGCGCGCAGCTGATCTCCGCGCCGCTCGCGGCGCTGCTGCTCGCCCTCGACGGCGCGGGCGGTCTCCGTGGTTGGCAATGGCTCACGCTTGTCGAGGGCGCCGCCACCGTCGCCGTAGGCCTCTCGCTCCTCGCGCTCCTCCCGGCCGCCCCCGGCGACGTCGGCGGCCTCACGGGGAAGGAGCTCGCGTGGATCCGAGCCAACGTCTCCAAGTGCGTCCCCAGCAGCACGTCCCCAGCAGCACGTCCCCAGCAGCACGGTCATGCGCTTCGTTCAGTCCCTCGGCACCCATGCCGACCACCGGTCTGCTGGGATGTCCGGGCCGTTTCACCCCTCGCCTGTACGGAAACTGCAGACCTGTGTACCGCTGCAATGGGCACGGCTGTGCGCTTTGTGCGGCCAGGGCCAGCCGCAGGACGCGTGGGCGGGTAAAAAATGTGGCGGATTGTTCGGGGTAACAAACACGGCGTGCGACCCAGCAGCTCTGTCGACGCTTGAACGCTGCATCCCCCCTTGTCGACCGACAAATCAGCACGGTTGCGCAGGCCGCCGTCCACCGCCGACCTCTTCGCCGGCCTGCACTTCGCGGTGTTCTCCCCCGCGCTGTGGCGGCTGTCTGCCGTGTACGCGCTCAAGTCGTGTGCGGCGTACGCTCTCATATTCTGGACACCCCTCGCCATCGACGACCTCCTCGGCAGCCGCGGTAGCCATGGAGGCGCCAGCAGCGGCCCCCCCCTGGCCGTGCTGCTGACGGCGGTGCCGTACACGTTTGCGGCGGGGACGGCGGTGGCAGTCGGGTGGTCGTCGCACGTGCACGGGGAGCGGCGGCTGCACACGGCGGTGCCGTTTGCCGTCGGCGCCGTGATCCTCCTCTCCTCTCCGCTCCTACAGGTGCCCCACGCCCCAACACCGCCGCTGCCGCGCCGCGTGCTGTGAACGGCTGTTTGCGACCCGATGTGAAACCTTGCCCGACTGGTACCGTTTTCCCCGATGCATGCAGCGGTCGCTCCTGACCGGTCACAGATCTGGCTCAGTTCTCACGCGCGCTCATGCACACTGCGCTGGGAGTCCACGCAGTGCCGTGCGGCCGCTCGAGCGTGTGGTGCCTGCGCGGTGTCTCTATGTGGATGGGGCTGCAGCATCAGCCCCCAGAGTAACACGCGTAGAGGCCCATCCTGCGGCTTCTGCTTGACATAGCGCGGGTTGCCCCCGCGCTTGTGTCGGGGAGCGCAGCGTCTTACTCGCCCCTTCTGTTGCGGACAGCGCATGTCACCGGAGTCAGACGTTGTCGGCGTGGCACATCCGTCGCGGGTTGCATGGCATACACCCCGTGCTGCGTGCTGGGCCTCGTCGAGCCTGCCTCTGCCGCAGTGCACACTACTGCCCATGCAACCGCCGGCATCATTGCACGCCAGCAGCCTGGTCCCATCTACGTACACGTTTCAAAGCCTGCCAGTGTGAGGTGTGGGCCCTGCATGCTGCGAAGCCCCCACCCTCACGAGTTGCGACCCTGCACATTCCCATCTGCCGCAGCCTTGCTCCATGCTGACGGTGAGCAGTACGTTAGGGCAACCTGCATGGAGCGGCATCGCACGTGAGGGAAATGCATGCAGTGTGTTTGCTGTGCAGGGCCTATGGGCGGGCGTTCCCGCCTTCATCGCGCTGTGTGCTGCGCTGTCCGCGTGCAATGCCACAGGCCCGGTCACGGCGTGCGTGCTGCGCAGCCTGCCGCCGGAGGCGCAGGCCGGGGGGCTGGCACTGTGGAACAGCCTCGCCAACGTCGGCGGCTACTTTGGGCCGGCGCTGTACGGCTGGCTGAAGGAGACGACTGGCCGCAACGCTCCTGGTATGATGGTGCGCCCCTGGAGCCAAGCATGCCATGCACTCGCCACACCGCCGCTGCAGTCTGCATCTCACACATGCAAACGCGGTGCATCGACGGCCGTTGCTGGCGGTGTCCTTCACATTGTATCGCCAGGTCGCTTAAGGAAGGGCGGCCATTCTCTGTGCGCTGCGTGCTGTGTGCTGAGGCTGTGCTGCGTCTGCAGGCCATGGGGGTGGCCCTTGTCCTCGCCGCCCTGCTGATCGTGACATTTGACGAGGAGGGCGCAGCTGTTGCCGCACAGCACGCGCAGCACGTGCACCGCAGTGGCGGCCGCAAGGTCACGGAGGAGCTGCAGCCGCGCGTCGTGAACGTCGTGGACGCGGTCGCGTCAGACGTGCGCGCCGCCGTCGTGCCGCTCTCGCCAGAGGCCCTCGACGTCACGGCGCTGCGGTCCCCGCATTCGTCCCCCGCTGCGGCGGTGTCCCGACACCCGAGTACGTCGGCAGCCGGGGGGGCCGAGTGGCACGGACGGTGGTGACCCCGGCTGCCACCCGGCCTGCGCCGTGTGCCGCCCCACTCCAGCCACACGTGCGCTCCACAAATCCTCCGTCTACTCACTTCTAGCTGTGCCTGTTGCATGTGCTGTGCAGGCGTCCTGGCTCGTGGGCAACTTCCCCAGCACTGGTTACTTTGTTACATGCCATGTGATGAATCCCAGCGCTGTGCAGGTTCCATCAATTTGGCACCCCTCTACCTCGCGTGCCCGCAACCGAGCTGCCACTTCCATGGCTCTGAACGCATGACTCCGATGTAGAGGCCTGCCCCGTGGCTGGTGTATAGGGGGAGTGGGTCGACATGCGCCGTGGCGGCAGAATTTGGGCAGGCGTGATGCACAAGCCGGTATCATGGCCGTGCGTGGTTGGAGTCTGCATCAGCGGAGAACTGTTGTCAGGCTGCTGTCGTGGCTGGCTGCAGCTGGTTGAGACAGGCTCGCGTTGGCCCATGCCAGGTGCACTTGGTGGGGTGCCGTGCTTGCGCCTTCCTGCCTCGGAAGTTGCGCTTGTCACCCTCAGGAGCGCCTCCACGGAGCGGCGGCGGCTGATGTGGACAGGAGGGGCAGTGGTATGCCTGTGGTGATGCTGTAGTGCGCCGTTCCATGGTGCCCGTAGCACCCGCAGCCATGATGCTTGTTGTTGCTGAGTGATCAGCGTGTATCCTCTGAAGCGATGCATGCCCATTGTAAACCATATACTCTGGTTCAAGGGCTTTGTAACCTCATGCCACCAGGTAGCCTGTATCAATTGCGATCTGCTTCAATCAGTTCTGTAAAAACGAGCATCTGAATGCCCAGCCGAAACCGCAGCTTGGAGGCATGATCGACTTTTAAATTCAGCTGCGCTCAGGGCTGCAGAGCTGACTGTGGTTTGCAATCACATTCGGTGCCGAAACAGTTTTGGATTAACCAGATATTA
>JAUMHO010000007.1:3667769-3705229 GCA_032360965.1 Ulva armoricana
CATTGCCAGCAGCGACGCTCCCGAGGCGGCTCACAAACCGCACTGCCTCCTTGCCCATGTACCCGCAGGACTCCACTTGGCTGACTACAAGGTATGCAAGTCCGCAGTAACAAAACCAGGACATTACAACTCACCCTGAAAACAGACGCCGTACACTATGATGGGCCGAACGACCACACTCGGACCAGTGTGACACCAAGACACCCTCAGTATGTGAGGACTGCAGAAAGTCCCAAAACAGCCAAGCTGTTGCGGTGATCTCCGTGTTGCACCAGCAGCGCAGCTCGGCCGTGCTGCGCGTCAGGACACAACTTCCTGGCAGATGCTCACGAGCACACGGACTCAACACGCCACGTTTTCCCCATGAAGCCATCACATTCGCGCAACGCTCCGGCACGGGGTTCGAGGTTACACCGAGCAACCATGCGGGCCACAGCCGAACACGACACACAGAAGGTGAGGAGACTCTGCGGCCGAGCACCGCCCGTGCGTTGCAGCACGGGTCAGTCGATCCGGTCCGTGCTGCGGATCTTGTGCCCGGAGAGGGGCCCCTGCTGCGTGACAAACACGGCCACGACGGCAACGAGCAGGCCCCCAAGCATGGTCGCGTACGGCATGCCGGCGCCCATGTTCTTCACGAGCTGGAAGCCGTAGATGCCGTCCTTCGTGACGAGGATGACGTCCGTGAGGCCGTTGCCGGCAAAGTCGCATTGCACGAGCGGCAGCAGCGGTGCGTCCGGCAGCTCGAACGAGTCCATCGATTCCCCCTTGCTGTTGTACACCACTGCCGTGTGCACGCCTGTGTGGCCACAGGGGTCTGTTGGCCACCACACACACCCGCGCACCAGCCGGCGTGCGTCGCTGCGCTTCTGCCACGTGCGCCTCTATGCAAGACATGGCTGGAGGAGAAACGGCACATGCATGAGGTACCTGCGAAGATACAGAGCAACCCAGGCCAGCCGTCGCCTGGGTTGGTGCCATTGCCGGGCGCGGTGTGGAGTGACACCCTTCACACATGCGCCGGCAGCCGCGGCATCGTACAGCACAGAACCGCGTGCATGCTGTCCACCATGATCACAGCATGCATCATCATGCACGCTTTCTTGTGGCTTCCTCACAATCGGGCGCTGAGCGGCCAACGCCGTGGAACCCAGGCCCAGCAACGGAGAGTGTGGCGCCTGCTGACGTGGCGCATGTGCTCACTACAACAGCACGGCTGCCGAGTACTGGTGTGTACGAGGCGGGATGGGGTCGGGGCGGGAGCGCACCAGCGGCGAGAACGGCCGTGGGCACTGCGTGCCGCCGCATCGACAGCACCTGTAGGGTTGGCACGACCCTGTCCAGCAGCTGGTCCTCCGCGGCGTTGGCCCACGTCGCCTGCGTCCGCCGCTGCCACCGCCGCGTGCCGACGTGGTCGTACATTGTGAGGTCGCCCAGGCTCGTGAGGTACACCGGGTGGCGCCGGTGCGCGTGCGTGGCGGCGCCTGCCGCCTCGTCTGCCGCCGCCGGCGCCGCCGGCAGCGCGACAGGCGGCGGCGCCTCCATCAACAGCGTGCGGCTGTTGCCGTCGGCGCCGGGGGAGCCGCGGGGGCGGTTGTGCGCGGCGAAGATCGCGTTTGCGGTGGATCGCGACGTCGGCGTGCAGATGGTGCCGTTGAAGAGAGGCGCTCTGGGGGGGTAGCCCGTGAAGACGTAGCCGGAGCACGGGCTGAGGTAGCGGTGGAGGTGGTGGCCGGTGTGGCTATGGGTGGCGTCGGTGACGGCGAGCGCGTGGTCGAGCACCCCGTCGCCGTTGATGTCGGCGTGGTAGCCGTGCGGGGTCAACGACAGCGTGCAGATGGGCCGGCCTGCATGCATGCGCTCGTGCATACGGTGACGTCAACAAACACCGCCCCGAACGGGTCATGAGCAGACAGGTGCCGCGGGTGCCACCCAGATGCCGCGCTTCCAGGGCTGGCGACCGCGTGGCGGGCCAGGTGGCCACAGGTGGCATTGAAGGGTGTAAGCGTACCGTTGAATAGGTTGACGATCGTCATGCCCTCTTGTGTGTGGGCGACGAGAGCGTTGGCCTGCTGCGCCATCACTGTCTGGACCTCCGCCCGCCCCTTGCCCTTGATCCGGCCGGCGCCCTTCTGGGAGTCCTTGTCGGGGGTCTTGAGCTCGCGCGCCGAGCGGTGCCTCGCGAAGAAGGCCTCGCGCATGCGTGTGTCGCTCATGCGGCCCCAGGAGTGCGGAAGGTTCCTGAGGACCGCCTCGCGGTAGTCGCGGCACGACACCTCCCCGAAGCGCTTGCCCTCGAGCGACGCCGCGTCGAGCCGAAAGTTGTGCTGTGGCACCGTCTGCTGCACCGACACCAAGGCAGATCAGCCGTCGCGCCGCCGCCTCCCGCGCTGCCGCCGCACACGGGAGGTGAACAGTCAGGCGCTCGACACGTGAAACTCCGGGCACGCTGTGCCGCACCTGCTCGAGTTCGTCGAGATCCTTCCGGAAGTCCGAGTCGGCGTTGCGCCAGCGCGGCTCCCCCGAGGTCCCCTCGAACGCGTACATCTGGAAGTTTCTAGAGAGCTCGAGCTTGCGCTCGTCGAGGTTGTGCATCGGCGTGCCGGCCTCTGCATGCATGCCGCACCGTGACACTGGGGTGACCGGCGTAGGCGCTCCATGGGAGCCATTCAGATGCACTGCAGCCGCGCGGATGAGACCACCCACGGTGTGGCGCCACACTCAACACCTGCCCTGCCCACACAGGCAACGTCCCATCGCGATCAAGTGGGCACGCGGACGCCAACCCTGTGCCAAACAGCGTTCTCGGGTCTCGTTTTCGAAGGCCCATGCAACACGCCGCTGATGTGTTCCCCCAGCGCGGCCCCCGCCACCACCCCCCGATTCGTTGCACCGTGCTGTGCTGTGTCAAAACGCAGCACGCTGGCGGGCCTGGAGCGGCACCTGAGTGACTGTGCACCGCCGCGTCGTCCTCCAGAGCCAGCTCCGCGTCGATGACGTCTCCATCGTCATCGATCGTGACGGCCTGGCCCGTGCGCATGCCCAGCGCCAGCGCCCCCCCCACAACCACCATGCCCCGGTCGTCCTCCTTCACCTTGTGCGGGCTGATGTGGATCGATATCTGCATGCGCTGCACCGGCTTGCCTGGACTGCCGCAGCCCACCTGGCCAGCCCGCTATCCGCCACTTGCGTGGGCGGGGGACACCTCGACAGCTCCCGTGGTTGGGGAGCATACCAGAGACACGTGGCAAAGACGTGGCAAAGACAGAGTCGTGTTTGACAGTTGTGCGCATCAACCGGCTGCTGGCAGGGACGAGAGTGGGCGGCCCCGGCTGCGGCCACCTCCGGATCGGAGCATCGGCACAGTGCGAGGCCAGCCTCCGCAAGTGTCAGCGAAACTCCAGGCTGTGACCCCCGAGAGACGGTGGCAAGGTGATGACCCGCTGAGGGCGTGCACTCTGTGTGGGGCTGCGTGACGAAGGACAGCAATCTGCAGCTTCCGCAGCGAGGCGCATCTGCGATGTGTCCCGCGCGACAGTGTCAAGAGGGAGAGGCAGCGCCAGTGTGGTCACCGATGGGCCCGCAGACACCCGGCACAGCGGGAGTCATGATGCATGCCGATGATCTGAAAAGAGGGGAGCGTCTGCTGCTTGGTGTATGTATGTATGATTACATCGTGGTGTGGCCTATTCGTGCGCACCTGCACCAGATAGTCAACAGACAGTCGCCAGCAGACAGGGCGGCACGTGGCACGCGTCGGAACCCGGACCAGCAGGGCACCAAGGCACGTCACAACTCCAACGATCTGGGCTGAAACGCATGCATGAATGTCTCACTGCTTGGTTGATGTCTCAACTAGCACCGGTGATGCTGCAGTGGTGATACAGGAAAGGGTTCGGTGACCTCCCGAGCCAGGTTGAAACCAGAGGTCTGCTCTGCACGGCCGTGGTCAACATTGGCAGGAAGGTAAGAACACGCTGACCAAAGTTGCTGTGCCTTACCAAGTCAAGAATGGGGCCAGTCAAATGCCGCAAGTGTGTGGCAGTCGCAACAGTATGGCACAGAAGCAACCGCAGCATTCTGGGCTGTCTTGAACCTGAACTACCAAGCGGTACCGGGTGGTATTAATCGAGCACAAGCTGTAGTCGATGAGCATGTACGACGTTAGAGTCGTACCTCTTGTGTGGCGGCATGGCGTGGCAGCGACTCGTGGATGCTGGTATGCCACATGATGTTGAAGTTGTGGTCAAGACACACAACCACCCAGCCTGCTGTGACTACAACGACCACCATCTTGCGCTTAAGATGCACGAAGTCTTGGGGAGGCGGGTCAAGGTAGCCTGCGGCCATGGCCAGGGGACGCCGACTGCCAAGGAGGATGGAGGGTATGTCGATGTGCTGCTGACCTTTCTGTTTGGCAAATGAGAACCCAGCTTCAAACCGGTTCGAGGCGGCTGGTTGCACAAGGTGTAACTCCAGATCATCAGAGATGAGCACAACTTCATTTGCACCATCTCCATTCAGGTCAGCCTGCATTGGGAACATGTTGACCTCGGGGAAGGCATCTGTTGGTCCTGTGAGTCAGCAGATAAGAACTTCCCCTGTGAAAAAAGGGCCATGCTTTTATAACCATGAGTGTTGCAGTGTCCAGTGCTACGTGGTGGCGCACAATGCGTATTTAGGTGACGAGAACAATACCGGCCATGCTCGTGAACATCGGCAAAGGTCCCAGTGATCCCTGACGTATCAACTAGATATCATGTTTCATAAGGTGCGCAGCGTAAATCTACGCCGTGGCGCATGCAAGGTCATTCATAACGAGTGCTAGGCGCGCAAGTGTGACATAGTGTTCACAATCGTGCAATTCGCGGACAAACACATCCATGGATCCTAAACATTCGATCATAACATTACGAGGCTCCTGTGAGTCATTAATTTGCGTGATCGCGGACAGTCCTCCCTGTGCCGACCAATCAGGTCCCGTCCCAACGCAACAGCAATGTTGCGCCCATCTGAGTACGCGCCAGACTTCAAGGATGCGGCGTATTTGCATATATGCTTGTATTGAGCGAGATGGTTGCTATTTGCAGCCGTCTGTGATTGTGCCTCGCAATCACGTTGTAAAGAACGGGCTGCGAGTCAATCGAAGCGAAGAACGCACGTCAGCCCGTGGGTATATGCTGACGATGAAGTCTGAACCTGTGCTTGTCTAGTATCTGCGATGTCGTGAGAGGGCGTACCACTATGGGACGTGGAAGTGGGTAGTGGGCAGATCCGAGCTCCTCGTTGTACCGGAGTTTATAGTAAAATGCCTCCTTGTATTCGTACGCCCCCTCATGTTGTAGCGACCAGTATAGGGCAAATATGGACAACAAGATGACCCCGAAGTCCCGTCGATACATGTCGAACTCTAGATCTACATCATCCAGGTGAGTCGCAAAGGTCCCATTGCTGATGAAGCTGATTTTCCAGACAAGATTTTGATACGGAATTGCTGAGTCGCCTGGACATGCCTGCGTGTTGGCGACTCCCTCGACGGTGAGCAGCACAAGTGCGCAGAGTGACCATCGTGGCTCAGGTGCGCCGACCGGCCGAACGCTTGTCATGCCGCCCAACGGGCCACTGCGAAGGGATTCCCTGGACTTAAAGAGAGGCCAGAACCACCTCTGTCTTCAGAGCTACAGGTCCCAGTTCACCACATGTACATGCTGGCCGAAGTGATGGTGTGAACCAGATCTGCGCAAAGCTACAGGCAAGCAAAAAACGCTGCTGAGGTTCATGGGCTTTGTGCCACCAGCTGCATTCTTTTCACCAACGCTTCCACTCCACATCCCTTCGTCATGCTTGCCGGAAGCGCACATTCATTGGGCTTGCACTAGTGCCCAAGAGGTGCAAGTATTGGACAAGCAAACGCAAACTCGTACATACCAACAACATACTGGATGCTAAAGATGGGCTGCACACTCACCTGCTCATGGGTACCCCGCACAAGTCCAGGATCGTGTCTGTCGGCTGTGTCTTCAACTCTGCTTCGGTTGCAATTGTGATCTGGAATTTTTTGTTTGCAATCGTCCGAGGTAGTTACTTTGGACTGGGTACAGCTGTACCAGTTTGGCTGACGTTCCATTTCAAATTGACTGGTGTGTAGTGCCGACCACGCAGATTTGTGTACATGGTGAATTATCTTACAGCCTGACAACCTTCCTCAGGTTTAGTCTCAACTGATTAGATCAGGGCACTCCGTCAAACGCTGCATAGTGGTTCACACATCACACGTGTGCCCAAGAGCTAAACTGCATCCCGCACATGGGGTCGACAGCATGTCACTTGCCAAGGACTGCTGCAGCCTTTGACAAGAATAAGATCACCTCAACCATCACTCCAAACAGTAAAACAATGCCCAGCCCTGTCCTGGATCTCAACCCACCTAGGTTGCCATGAATAGACCTGCTGCGCCTCGACCGTCGGGGGGACTGCAGCACACACAGCGTGCAACTTGCATATGTGTCACTAGATGCAGACACCCCTGTGTGATGGCTGCACACACATGTGTGTGGAGTTCCTGGACACAGGAAGTGGACATCCTAGATCGCACACACAAGGTGTAGAGCAGGTACTGTGCCCCGGAATGACGGCAATGGGATGCTCAAGCTCACTTCTCAAGCCTCCTTCTCAGCAGCAGGATCGTCGACCGTTGTCGCTGCAACCTTGTCCGCAAGTTCATCTGCAGCGGCCTCAGCTGCAGCATCCTTTGGTGGGTCAGCAGGGAGTGACGCCACTGGCGTGTCACTGAGCAGGGGCGCATTCTCGTCCATTGACTTCTCATATTGGTCCTTGAACTCGTTGGCTTCTGCAAGATTACCCAGTCATCCAGCAGTTCAGCTGCAAAGAAGCAGGGCAGGACCAAAAGAGTGGTGTACAGCGGATGCCAGGCCATGCCCCAATACAAATTCTGCACATGGTGTGTCAAGAGCTGGGCACACATCAGGGCCAAAAGGCGTGTCACCAGGAGTGGTTGAGCAACAGTGCCAATCACAAAACCATGGTGGGGCACGATGCGCCTCTGTGAAAGCAGATCCCAACGCCGGCACCACAGGCAAGGGCTGGGGCAAAGCAGTGCTACTTTCGCAATGAAAACCATGTTCACACAATTTTTTTCTACATCATTTGATAGCACAATCTCACAACAGAAAGTGGCAGCATACTTTCTGCAGTTCCAAACCGGATAGCGAGCATCTCCATCTTCTGTTCGCCATCTGCAAAATCAAGCGCCGACCATACCCATGCCTTGTCGTTGCCTCCATGTGTAGAAATTTTGGTGCCAGGAACGACTGCACGTTGATCACAATTATTGAGGTACGTTGGTGTGCAACAAACCTGTACAATACCAAAGCAGCACAAACAAGACTGTACTCGCAAAAGTTGGAATTATGAACGATAAGAAATTCAGAGCGTTGGGAGATCAACGCTCATTTGTTTCCGCACAGCTCATTGACAGCGCACTGATGTGGTTTGACCGGATCTTCAGTGTCTTGTCTTGCCTCATGACAAAGCGAATCTTCTTGGTCTCCTTGCTCCTCAGAAACTTCGCTTGGCCGATACCTCTCTCCTTCCATTCGTTAGAGTCCTTGTCAAAGCGGTACATTTTGCACTTCCTGCAAAGCGCATGCAAGCCATTATTAGCTGCAGCAGTACCAGCAAACCGAATCGGCAGGCAGGTACCGCAATGGGGTATAGCTTGAAATGAAAATTTTGCTCGTGTCAGAACGCGCTGTCTTCATGCTGGTACTGTCTTGGTTGCACGGCCGCAGGCCGATGGCAGGAAGGCAAAAGCAAGAACACCAAGCAACCCATGAACACCAGGTTTATAGGACATACAGCTCGAGGATAAGATCCTCATTCTCTTCTCCTGTTGTCTTTTCTACCTCTTCAAGTTGGACCAACGGTGCAAACTCAGCCTTGCACTCTTCCTCCTCGTGCGCTTCTTCAGCGACGGCGTCGTCTTTGCTCGGAGCAGTCCCCGCTCCAGAAAAAGCAGCGAATCCTCCTCCACTGTTGATTCCGGCTCCGAAGATGGGGGCCTGTACGAACGCCACCATGCGAGTCAAATTCTGAAACGTATCGTGTCGTTAAGACTCCCTCAGGAGGACCAACAAGGACACAAGAGATATCGAAAGGACACAAATGCCGCAATTATGTTCTACACGTAATGATGCTGTACATTCGTGCAGGTTATACCCCTGGTCATGCCAACACATTGCGTGTGACCGACAGCGTTAGACCGACACAACAAGGTCTCACGCGAACGGACCTGGTCCTTCGGAGCACCATCTGCAGGAGCAGCCGAAGCTGTAGCATCAGTCTTTGGCTCAGTCATTTAATGTTTGCTGCCGGGGTAGAGGTCTATGCGACTTACAGTCAAAGTGCGATGCAGAGTCCCAAGTACAGATCACTGATGCGTACGGGCGTTCATCAAGCGATAAGGTAGCATGTAGCAACACAAAACGATCTGCAGGCGAAGTGGACATCCCGCCCATTTGTTTAGACTGTGCAGCGCAGGTGTGCGCGGTGTTCATCGCGAAGGTTCCGACGCGACGAGCAGTGTCATAGGCAACTAGGCGGTCCAGCACTTCTTTCATGTCAGGCACACGAAGGACATGAGGCAATCCAGCTGCAATACAGAAGATCACAGCTATACCTGCACATGCAAGCCTTCACGTGACGTGCTAGGCGTTCGGTGCCTGAGTACTGCGCAACACATTGGCCGCTGAATCGTCGTGCACACCTCGGCAAGCTGTCCACATGGCCACACTGCAAAGGCTAACACACGTGGCTTGTATTTACAATTTTCGTGTTTACGTTGATCGAAGTTCACACGGACGTGGTCGTTGCAGCGCTGGACTTGGCACCAGCTGAAGGTGCCCGGTGATCATGCCCGGCATGCAGCATGGGTATATGAGCATCCAGCAATGCTGAAGAACGTGCATAATTACCAGACGAAGATCAACGCGTGAAAACCTTGGTCTGTTCTGTTGAAATGATTTCCAAGCAGGGACACAGTCTGCAACGTCAGAACTGCAGCGGTTGTATCACCGTCACCCGACAGATACAGGCGGCGCAGTAGCACCCAAGAACCAATTGTTTTTTTTTACATATTTTCGTGACCGGCCATTACAGCTGGCAACCGCACGACACTATCAGGCAGCCATTCTCAACAGGGTTTCCGAACGGGTGCTTCACCCGAACCCCAGTAATGCATAGCAAGTGTTCTGTTATGCGACCCGTTTGCCACATTTCAGACACGTGACGGCAGGCGCTATCACCTCCCCCAGGCACCACAACAGCGCTCTGCGCACTTGCACCTGGCAGCTCCAACTCCTGTGCATATCACGGCCAGGTTGGACCAGCTCTAGAGAAGATGTTCCCGCAGGAGAACCTGTTCAGGTGGCTCTCGAGATCTGTAGCTGTTGTCCTTCACACGGACGCGGTCGTTGGAGCGCGATGCGTACCAGTGAGCATGCGGTTGGAGTCTTTGCTCGGAGCAGTCCCCGCTCCAGAAAACGCAGCGAAGCCTCCTCCACTGTTGGTTCCGGCTCCGACGATGGGGGCCTGTATGGACGCCACCATGCGAGTCAAATTCTGCAACGTATCGTGTCGTTAAGACCCCCTCAGGAGGACCAGCTTCCTGGTCCAGGTTCAGCTTCCGCCGGGCCCAACACCCTCTGTACAACTACCATGCCCGCACACTGGGTGAGCCTGCCAGCTAGATGAGCACTGGTGGTGGCATGTGCCGTGCCTGCGTGCCCCCATGAACTCGTGTTGTGGCCGAGGGCTGCGGCGCAGACCAGTTGCTTGTGTGCTGTTGGTGACTTGACCCTCAGACATGCAGCCACCCTGGCTACCGCTGCCATGCCCACCCACGACACACACAACACCAACTGCATGTAACACAACCACACGTCATGCAAAAGGCTGCGACACGCACATCATGCTCACGATGACCACGCACCAGGCTCAAGCGTGCTGCAGGCTGCGCAGCAGTAACATGCTGGATGCTCTTGGGGGAACCTGGCTTCGAGGTGTGGGGCACCACAGCCGCGGCCCACAGTGGAGCATGCACGCTCAGCGATGCAGCTACACCCCACCTGCAGGCCGCGGCGGGTGATTGGAGGACAGTGTTGAGAGCACATATCCCCTTGCAGGACATTTGATATATGCCAGTCCTCCAGAACGTGGGACGGACGCTATGCGGGCCTGCGAAGGAGGGAGGCGTGTCTTGTAAGGGAGGGAGGCGTGTCTTGTGAAGGAGGGGGGCGTGTCTTAAAGGTCGTCAGTGGCAGGTGGGCAGAGTTTGCAAGAGTAGCCTGAGGCGTGCGGCAGCGTGTGCATGATGCATCGCGCCACACCTGCTTGAGGCCGCCCGAAACCAGTGAGGTCATGGCGCCTGCTATGGCCGAATTCACATCTTTCAGCGCTGTTGCCTTGGCCTTCACACAGATCAGCCGATTGCAAGACACTGCGACAATGGCTGTAGCATCCTAATGGGATTAAGGTGGTACCTCAATCTCTCTCTAGTGTGCTTGCCTACTGGAATGGAGGCACGGCCGGGGGTCGTAAAAAGCGGCACTCGCAGTCAAAGCACACGGCAGGCAAAGCACACGGCAGGCAAAACGGCGACTTGCCTGAGCTCCAAAGCAATGGACGTGGCGAACGTTAACTGTGACTAGATGTTGGGCATGTGCGAGATACCACAAGTATGCAAGAGCAGAACATAGCCTGTGATGCAAGATGGTTTGCACCATGGTTTGCACCAGCGTGTGCCTCTGATGGTTCAATCGGTCCCGGTTGCGGGAGGTGGCAATGTCCTTATGGATACGGCGATGTAATCATACATACAAGACCTGCAAACTCTGGTGACCATCCTCATGGCACCCAATGCTGCACTGCAGCTGACACGCACACCTCGGCAGACAAGGTTCTGCAGAGGTGCATGCCATGCATAGCGACGCCATGTCTGACGTGAAAAATTCCGCACACGTTCTTGGCGCACCGCTGTGCCATATCACACAGTAAATACCCAACTCCACGAGTATGTTGTCCACACAACACAGTGCCAGGAATGAATGGCTCTAGCAGCATGGCCGGAGACACATCGTCGCCTGCATCAATGAGGCCCGCACCTGGATGGACTCTGTTGATAGATGTTACAACTGCATAGCTGTGGGGTCAGCGATGTTTCTCTGCCACTCCGACAATGCAAACGCGCCTGTATGGGGAGCGCGTTTGCATGCACAGCCTTGCGACCGGCATCTGATATAGCTATGCCTGGGGAAAACCCTGCAACTGGCGTCAGATGAGACTGGTGACAGAGATGTAGGCGTCGAGGTGGAGGGGCAGCGCGAACAGCCCATAGGCGCCCTGTGGCCACAACCTCATGCAAAGCGTGGTGCGGGTGGGCAGTCGCGCGCATGTACACCACCTCTGCCACGACAGCAGCATCTCCTTGATGCGTGTTACTGTAAATGCAAGAATCTCCGCTGCTCCATCTCAGCCGTCCTGCAGCAGGCGTTGCATGGCCCGGTCATCTGCGTGCAGCTCATCGTCTCTGGCTTCAAGTGACGCCAGGCCAAAGTCGACGAGCACGAGCTCCTCTCTGCCATCGGCAAACCGCCGGCGAACAAAGTTTCGCCACTTGAGATCGTTGTGTGCAATGCGGTGTTTCCTCACCTCCTGCAGAATGTGCTTGACGCGTGCTTGCACCGCCGGGTGGCAGATCTCAGCGCGAGTGAGGGTGGTGCCATTATCGGCGCCGATGTACGCCGTCGCGAGGGCAGGGTGCTGCATGTCAAGCACCGCGACGCCCAGCAGCTGCGCCACGATGCCAGCTCGCGCAAGGCCACACTTGCCTAGCTCCTCGAGGACCTTGCGCTCGCGGCGCAGCCGGCTGGCAGCCCACATGGTCCATGCCACCTTCACAACAGCGCACGATCTGCCATCGAACGGCACCAGGAAGAGCGAGCCCTGGCTCCCTTTGCCAAACCGGGGCTGCGCGAGCGCCTGGATGTATGGTAGGCCCGCATCTAGTGTCATGTTTGTGGGTATCCGCCTGCGTACACGCACCGGTGTCTATAAGGGGTCCCAGTACACAACAATGAGCCAGTGAAGTCAAACACCATCCTGCAGACTGGCTGGTTGAATTCCACTGTGCCATGTGTACTTGCAGTGAACGAAGGCATACGTTCCACTGCTTCTGTCCGTACGCCAGTGTGAGACAATAACCAACACACTTACTGGACGCGGATGCCTAGCTGTGCTTGCGCCGCCATGCAAAGCCTGATCCCACATTGTGGTTGGGCAGGGCGCAGATGTTCCAGATTGCAGCTGAATCCTTCGGGTGATAAGATTTGTATGACGAGTCATTGGCCGCAGGGGAAAATC
The DNA here is from genome assembly GCA_032360965.1 of Ulva armoricana. Classification (NCBI taxonomy): domain Eukaryota; kingdom Viridiplantae; phylum Chlorophyta; class Ulvophyceae; order Ulvales; family Ulvaceae; genus Ulva; species Ulva armoricana. The sequence goes on from JAUMHO010000007.1 coordinate 3,680,208, forward strand.
ACACCCATCCCAGAGCTGTTCCCTTTCACCTGCTGGAAGATGGCCTAGCGAATAGTCCTTTTGCCAAGCAGGGCACTCCTCTGCGTCCTCCTCACTTCCATCCATATGGCGCAACACGTTGCTGTCAACATGCATGGCACCGCGGGCACTTACAGGGTGCTTGTCAGCATCACGGCCGCTGCTGACATTGGCGCAGCCTGTGCTGCTGCCAGCGCCATCATCAACACCGCCTCCGGCGCTTGTCGCATGCTCTCTGCCGCCAAACGTTATGACATCACCCTCCACACGGTAGTCAGGCAGACTGCACACATTGCTCATGGCAACATTGCCAAATGCACCAGTTGCCAAACATCAAGGCTGTCAAAGGGACATGGCCACTGACATGCACAGGTGGCTGCAGGGTGCTGTGCAGCAGAGAGAGCAGTGTGATACACTCAAACACAGACATGGCAGTGACCAAGGTATGCCAGATAATAACAGCGCACCGCATGTGGCATACTCCATACATGTATCCATCACTTTTGTCCACGACATCGTCTGCGGTGGCCGCATGTCATGCACATAGAAGACGAGATGCGGACCCTTACGCCCGGGAGGGAACGTGAACAAGGCAACGATCAGGTAGTCGCCTTCAAGGAGCCATGCCACAGGACCCTTCACCGCGGCTGCTTGTGCCGTCCCTTGCAGCACTGAGGCATACTTCGTTTTGCGATCTTTTGCGTCACACTTCTCAAAGGCGTTCAACTCTTCACAAATCTGCTCAGCGGTTGCGTACTGTATCATGTGTCCCGGTTCAAATCCGATGCCGCAGTTTGCTGATGTTTTCTCCTCAACAGGAATGACTACGACTAGAGACCACCACTTGACGTGATGCTTGCACTCTGTCCTTGTCTGGGCCCCCAGTGTCTGCAAATGCAGGTTTATTGCCGTGCTCAATCACATTTGCGAGAGCTGCTCGTCCGCCATGTCGGGAGGCTCCGGTAGCAGGTCGTCGATCTCGCCGGCAACCACACACCAGTCTGACAGAAGTAGAGCAAGGCTGCCCTTGGGCAGAACTGGACAAAGGCTGCCGCACATCTCCGTCACGAAAGCAGAGTCCTGTCGAGCTGCCGAGAATGTTGATGACTGGGGCGATGGGGTTCCGGGTGACGCTGTGCAGTTCCGCTTCACTCCGTACACGCCCATGTTTCATTACTGTATCGTAAAAGTGTGCAAGCAGAAGCCTCTTTGCCTTCTGGACGGGGTGTTTGTCCTCTTCTGGAAGGTTCCTGTATGCTAGATGATCTCCTGCACGCCTTTTTCTGTCACAGATCCTAGATCATGCATGACTGGGATTGATTCACCTGCGTTGTAGGCGTGGCCGAAACAAGCTGGTTGAGGAGAGTGTACACACTTCTACTTCTTGAACTTGCCACGTTCCAATATCGATACGCACAAAGGTTGTGCAAGGTTCACCAATCAAGCGGCGACCGGCCTTTAATAAGTAAACCTCTAGTGGCGTTTGCAAGCGGGCAGTGCCATGAACAATGGGGACACCTAATTCACAGCTTATCCAAGCAACAACCATGTGTTAAAAAGGGGAATCTATTGATGAGCAATATGAGAAACTCCCGTTGAAAAGTGACAAGGCACGCGATTGGCTTTGGTTTTTTGTACTGCATGGTGCGCACCACCAGGCCCACCTAAACCACGAGAGTGTGAGTCAATTATGCTGGCTTGGATACCTCAATCTGTATTCAGACACATGTGCACTTCACAACGGATGTTTCAAGCTGTTTCTGCTGGTGACTGGGAGATCTGCCAAGAGGGCTACCATGCTTGATCTAGTCATGACTGCCCAGGCCAGGTGGAGAGTGGTGCATGGGCCTCTCCGCAGAGGTGCTGCTGCCCAAGCCATCAAGCAACTTGCTGTCGGCAGGGCCAACTGGCGAATACTCAACGCATGGCAACAGATTGGCAGTGTAGGATAAGATGGTACAAGTAAGGAGGTTATCAGTGACGCTGACAACCCAAATATGAATTGCGAGCAATCCCAGAAAACCTCAGTGAAGCTGTGAGGGACAGATGCACCACGCGTGGTGTGTGATTGCGTCTTGCAGATACCGAATCAGGAGGAATACTGGACGTGAACCAGAGTTCTTGCAGGCATGGACCCGTGTGGATCAAATAGCTCAAGGAGAGGCTAACCGCTGCTTGCAGAGTGCCTAGGCGGTGCACAGCACGGGGAAAGGGTAGACGACACGTTCAACATTTCCGATACGGCGCCTACTAGATGTTTGGTTTACAAGCGTGCGCCTGTTACGGGCCGATACCGTATGTTTTGCAGCGCTAGCGACAAGTCAAATTTCATGACACACCGTTTTGTGCAGCTCTGAGATCTCCTCTATTCTTCTCATCCAATAGGAGACTCTCCATCTCTAGCCAATGACAACTTCCATGGAAAGAGACATGTGCAACTTCCTTACTTGTATTACGGACGCTGCTGCTCGTGGTGTCAGTCTTCACTGCGTCAAAAACAGACGACCTTCCGATCTTCAGGAAGTATGGGATATGGCACAGCTGGTCTTTGGTGGTCGGAACTGCAACACATAAGAATTCTTATGGACAGGGCTAATCGCGGCGATGTACTGTGATTGTGCACCAGTCAATAGCTGTCAAGGACGCGGCATAAGCCAGGGCACTTCTAAAGGCCGCAGACCTCAAGGTGCTCATCGCGCATACTTTGACGCGAGGCGCACAGAACTCTTACAGAGCCAGATGTCAGGAGCGTGCCTAGCCGATGGCTGATCAATTCTCGCATGGTTTGCGGAGGCACTAGCTCCTCATCTACCTTCAGGACTTGGTACATGAAGCGTAGTGCTTCTGCCGCCCCTTCTTGGCGCAACAAAACCTCGTACGTTGTTATCAAGATGTGTATATCGTGACAAGATTTGCTGCGGAGCTGCTCTATGGCCGCATCTGTGAAATTATATGACCGCAGCATCTCACGCCTGAACATCGCCTCTTTGTGGGCAAGCATTTCAAAAATGTTAAGCACGATCTGATATTAACGATGCCGCTTGCGCGTGATAACGTATGGCAACGGGGACGTCGTGCACCTTTTTTATCTTATCGCAACAGAAATCCCAGCATTCTCCATCACGTCTACGGGTGACGAACATAGCTGTCTTTGTCGGGTATATCGGTGGCGCCGTTTGTTAGCGATTCAGAAAATGGGAACGTCGAAGTTGCTTTGGATGCGAACAGTCGGCTCAGCACGCGAGCGGGCGTCGGCCAGGCAACGTCCTACGCATAGGAGATGAACAACGCACATCCTCACAGAGAATCCACCGGCCCAGCTGTACACGCAGCCTCAGCAGCATCTCCATGTGAGCACACTGGTAAGCTATACTGGTAACACACGTTGTCTTGCCATTCAATCAGACGCTTGCTACGTATACACATCCAGGTTTTCCAGTACATGGCAAGGGTAATGCAGTGGCTCCTTGAGACCGCCCAATTCCAGTTTGCTCATGGTGCCTGCTATCGTCCCAGCTCACATCTTTCGTCGCTGTTGCTAAGGCCTGCACAAAGATCAACAAGAGCCGTGCATGGCATGGCGTCTGGTTTGCATGTCCTCCGCACCTCATCTGCAAACCATGTCACCACGTCACACAGTGCATCGCCACCTCCACGTGTACATGATCGATATAGTACAGTGCCAGATGTGAAGGGGTCTGGCAACATGTCCAGAGACACGTCCCCGTCTGAACCGATGACAAACACTCCTGGTTGGAGGCTGTTGCCCACTGCCACGCCTGCCAAGCTGCGGGCCAGCCCCGGCCCTCTGCCACTTGTTTACAATGCGGACGCATCTGAATGAAGAGCGCGTGGCCAGCCACATACACACACGCTACTCTGGACTTGCCTGGGAGAATGACGGCCACCGGCAGCAGACCTGACTGATGACAGAGATGCGGGCGCCCAGGTGAAGAGGCAGTTTGCATAGAGCGGGCTTGAAAACAGCGTGGGCCCGCTGCCGCAGGTCGTGCAGGGTGTCTGCAGGCGGCGGGTCGATCGGCACATATCCGATGACGAGGTCAAGGTCGAGACTGAGCAGTTGCTTGCAGCACATCACAGTCTGCTCGAGTGTGCAAAAGCGTGGTACCCCAACTATGTAGACGCGCAGGTGGAGGGCTGTTAGGGCCGGCAGCGAAGAGACGACACCAGCCCACGTGTCTGGAATGCCTGGAATGCTGAGCGTGCGGAGGTTGGTGAGCTGTTTTATCCAGACCAGGTCTTCCTCTGATTTAATCTCCGCTTCTGGTTCCCCCATACAGTGTAGGCTGAGATCTGTCAAACCCAAGAGGCTTGTGGTACTCCTCTGAAAGACTGCCTGCATGGCAGGAGCATTCTGTCACGGGCGGTCGCATGGTCGACCTGCGCTATAAACCAGCAATACAAACCATGGCCACTTGCCTGATCAGCCGTCATATATGCAACCTGCAGGCTACTACTAGTAGTAGCAATCCCGCCTTGCAGGCATCACGGTGCCGCGGGGGCTGGATGTTTAGAAACCAGTGCGTGCCAGGTCAACGCAACAGACGCAGGTGTGCTGCCATACACCAGAACCATGAAGCATCTCGGTTTACACTTCCCAAGCTCCCAACAGCCGCTAAACATTCGTGCCGGCAACAAGGGGCCATGCGACCGCCTTGTTGGCGCAGTGGGCAGATGCTGTCCGTCGCAGCACTTGGTGGTGTGTTGTTGTTGGTGCCGTGCCCTCGCTGCACACTCGATGTGTGTTGGTGACGTTGCGCGGCCCTCGCAACAAATGCACGGTGAAAGGAGGACTTCGCGCGAGCTTGACGCACCTGGAAGGCTGGCAACATGCTCAGCGAGATTCGCAGTGTGAGCAGGCCGGCTGCCGTATCGCGATGTGCCGCCGCAGCCTGCAGTTGGCCCGTGCTACCGGTGCCGCCATCAGGCGCGCTGTTGTAGTGGAGCATCTCCAGCGCAAAGATCGGGTGCCGCACTCCTGACGGCTGCGCTGTCACCCATCCGCAGCCGTACCTGTCATTGGCCCTGCCCCCCTGTGGACGCATGTGGAAGCCATCCGCACAAACCCCGCACACTCCCGAGTGCGATGGCACATCATGAGTGCCAAGCACACAAAGCGTGCGCAAGCGGTGCCGGTACTCCCCAGCAGCGATGCGCGTAGGCAGTGACATCGTCCTGTCACTGACCTCTATCACGCAACACGCCAAGTTGTCTAATTCAGCAGGCCTCACCGTGGCTTGCGCCGCGTGTGGCCACGGTGCAGACGGAGGCGGTGCGGTGGACTTGAAAGCTTCCTGAAGGTCCGCGAGCTTAAAAAAGTGCACGTACGAGCTTGCAACAGCGGCTGCGCCGCTAAGACCAAGGTCCAGGCTCAGAGCACCCGGTGCAATGGGGCTGCCGCAACAGAACCCGAAATCATCATCATACGGGTCAGTCCATTCAACGGTGGGGATCATTGGCATCGCCGTATCGCCTGGCGCTCCCGCCGCCGCCGTCATGTTGTTGTGCAAATCTGAGACTACAAGGCCGCACCCGCTGACGTGGAGTTGCGACAGCGATGGGGGCCACCGGACCGTGGTATCAGCGGCTGCAGAGGCTGGCAAGTGCGTGAGGAACAAGGATGCAAGAGACTTCATGTGCAGCAGAGCGCGGGGCAGCGTGTTGAGGCGCAGCGATGTGAGGCGAGAGAAGCTGCAAAGAAGGCGGTGCACCGAGGCGCTGTTGGGGTCCAAGATGGCGTCGATGCTGAGGTGGCGCAGCGCTGACGGGGAAAGCCGCTCGAGCACAGCCGTGACGGCTGCCGGCGTCAGAAACGCGGGCCCGGGGTCGCCGCCGTCGTCGGTGGCATGGCCGTGCGTCAGGCAGAGGCGCGTGAGGGTGTTGAGGTGTGGCGCGAGGGCTTCTAGTGGCTTCAGGGACGTCACGCATGGCGCAGGGACATGCAGCGCGGCGACGGGGGGCCCCTGGGTGAGGAGGGGGCCGAGCCGCTCGGACGCAAAGTGGAGGCTGTTGACCATGTAGGCTGGGAAGCGCGGAGGCGAAAGGTCGAGAACGCCGCCGGTTTGGCTGAGGTGGTGGGAGAGTGCAGCGGAAGGGAAGGGGGGGGGGAGAACGATGGCCTCGCAGAAGCTAAGGTGGGGGACAATCGCAGCGGCAGCAGTGGCAGGGAAGGCGGAAAGGGAGGGGAGCGCGGCTCGGAGGCGGAAGCCCATCCGGAAGGCAGGTCTAGAGGGGAAGATGATGGTATCATCAGAACAGCTGGAGGCGGACGAGAGGGAGCGAGTCAAGTGGGGCTCGGGCATGTCCATGCGGGAGGCCCAGCGCAGAGCGGTGCCGATGCGCGCGGCAGCACGGGCCTCTGTGCTGCAGCTGTGCAGAAACTGGGCCACCTGCATGAGGGGCGACTGTGTGCCCGTCGGCCCATGTATGAGGGACAGACGTGGTGGTCTGCCGGCATGGAAGTTCGGAAGGCGCAAGTGCGGGTTGCTTGCGATCAGTTCTACGGCGAGTCCCTGGGAATGAATGGCGGCGGTTCTGGTGTGTTGGAGGTGCGAGGGGTGTAGTATCAGGCAAGTGCTGTCATGATCATCGGGCTGTCGACCGCAGGAGTTGCGTCTCCGCCGCTGATGGAGTGTCGGGTGGCGTAAGGACTCTTGAGCTGCGGACAGCTGGGTCGGGCGCAACATGGCGCAGCGCGCCCCGCAGATGTGAGCAGGTTTGTACGACGCAGTCGCGCTGCAGCAGCTGTAGTGGGCCGAGACCGAACAGTAAGTGTAGTGATGCTCAGAAGCGGGCGGGGGAAGATTGAGAATGCAGATGAACAGAAGCGAGCACAGGACTGCGCTGCATGCTTTCACGTTGCGGAAGTCCGGCAGGGTTGCTTGGACGTCAAGATTGATGGAGGCAGCTGTGACGGACTGTAAGAAAGCAAGGTTCAGGAACGTCCATGTGGTTGTCTTCTTGCTGGTGCATGTCAGCCGCGTGCGAGGTACGTGCGCGCAGCACACCTGCAGGAGGGCGGCATCATCCGACAGGCGGTTCAGGTCGGTTGGGCCGAGTTCTGAAGGCGCCTCAGCAAATTCTAGCCACGCCTGGAACTGGTCGTCAGAAATTGGCAGCGTGGCCTCTCCTTCAGTTTCGAGGAGGTCCACCAGCAACTCGCTTTGCAGGCACACTCCGGGAGGCACAGTGCGATTGCCATGCCATATGGCCTTTCCACCATCACCTTGCTCCACCACAGCCAGCACCGTGGCGGCTTCGGCTTGAGGCATGTGAGAGTGAGCGAGGGGAATGCTGGAAGTTATGTTTCTGCATGCAGCAGGTGGGTTCAGTCTGGCGACAATGGCCTGTGCAAGAGCTGACAATAACCCAATATCCAAACACAGCCTCCGCCCAGCTGATGCTATGCAATGAGGATATTCAGTGTGAATGTGAGACGATGCTGCATGCAAGGCCCGCTAAAACTAGAGAGTGCCTGTCCGGGTCACGCTCCATGACATGGCGCACTGCAAGGGATCCAACACCATCGACTGGTCTGGCAGGCAGTGGCTTCACATGGATGTGACATCTCACCAGATGTTTCAGAAAAAGTGTTGCTTGAGGCAACAGCTGTTCTGCGCAGATAGTTCAAGTGAATCCAGCGAGCTGATGATGCTGCAAACAGGTTCGGACGCAGGTGATCAGTAATGTACCAAACTATGTACGGCAGTACTATATGTTGTGGCCATTGCTTCCACTCGTGCATCTCCACGGGCCCGTTCATGTCCGCCGGAGTTGAAGCTGGACGGTTTGTATGCGGTGCGAGTGGCTTGATGCGGTCTGCGCGAACTCGTGTCAACATGCAAACTGGAACAGGTGTTGGGCAAGCAAGCATCTATGGCAGTATACGCCAAGTATGGCCGCCGCTTGCTGCTTTGCGAGGTACGACTGGAACACCAAATGAACTCTCCAGGAGCAGTCACAGTTGGCATCATGCTCTCCCACCCACGGCAGGAGCGACGATGGGACGCGGCAACAGCCGCTCTGGTGTTGCAGCAAGTGGCACAGTACAGCATACTCTGGTACGGGTGCGGGACTGCATCCCAACGCATTGTTTATATACGGTGCTGCAAACGTGCTGTAATCCCCAATCTACTAGGGGCGTGTGCTTGCTCCAAAGGCATGCCATTCGCCGCGGGAGCCTGCACCGTTGCATACACGTGTGGCACACCTGCCCCCTTCGAGGAGATGTAACACGTCCACGTAAGACACACAGGGCATGCCACCTGTCATTCTTAACTCCGGCGTGAACCAAACCACCGTGTGAGGGTCACACACCAGCCACATATCTATACCATACTCCGCAGCTCCCACGCGGCTTGCCCCGGAGAGCTCTCCGGGAAACACACGGCTCACCCACGTCTCCCTCGCCCTCACTCCGTGTCCTGCGCCCCACCCCATGCCCCGGCCGGGGCTGCCGTCACCCCCGCAGTGGTTTACGCAAGATCGGCGCAGTCGCAGCCGGGGTTGTCGATCTCGCCGTCCGGCTCCACCTGGCACGCATCCACGTCTATCGTCGCATCCACCTCCCCAAAGTCCTCAAAGAACGCGCGGAAATGCTGCAAGGAGAGGCTGATGTCAGCGGCCGCGCACATCTCGCGCACGCTGTGCATCGCCAGCTGCGGCGCCCCCACGTCCACCGTGCGCACCCCCAGGCCACTCGCCAGGATCGGGCCGATCGTGCTGCCGCAGGGCATGTCGTTGCGGACGACAAACGCTTGGCTGGGGATGCCGCGGCGGGCGCCGACCTCCTTGAACAGCGTCGCAGTGACACTGTTTGTCGCGTAGCGCTGGTTCTGGTTGTACTTGATCACAAGGCCCCTGCATGCGGGTGCCGCTCAGGCGGTGCAGACTCCCACTCTGCCGCCATGCTAGCAGGGGCTGGGGTCACTTGGTACCTGGCCGCAACTGCGGGTTTCTGTGAGGCGTGACGGGGAAAACTCGAGCACGTGACAAGAGTCTGCATGAGCTCGGTGCACGAACGCGGCATGCGTGTGGCAGTGTGGAGCATTCACGCTGCTGCCACAGCGTGCTTTGGCGGAGGCGGACGCCGAAGCCAGAGGCGGCTCGCACTGATGGCGCGCGGTACTGTGCAGAGCCACTACAGCTTCGACATCCGGGCGGACGTGGAACGCATGGCGTGTCGAGAGCGCTTGGCCCACATCGCGTCCGCCGAAACAACATCACAAGAGTCACGCACACATGGCGTGCCGGGCGCTCTGCCATCGTTGCTTTGAAACGGCAGTGCATGCGGGAGGACAGTAAGCCGCAGTGCACGGGGGTGCACGTGTTGATTGTGACGACACGAGTCGCCCACAACAGGAGTCAAGTGCTGTCGCGAGGACAGTACGCAGTGCACGGGGGGCGCACTTGTTGAATCGGGGCTGGTGGTCAGGCTCGTGCTTGTCGGAGTAGTTCGGGTGGAGCGCGTGCGCCATGTCAGCGCTGACGAGGAACGAGCGCTGCAGGCACCGCTCTGTGGCGTCAGCGGCGCCGTCCGCAAAGGCCCGGGAGACGCGGATGATCGTGTCCCGCATGATGGGCCCCCCAGCGCCGATCGCCGACGCGGATCCGACCTCCTCGTGGTCGAACAGCGCGACTGCACGGACGGCCGCCTCTTTGTCTAGCGCGCCCTCGGCTTCTGTCGACTCTAGCAGTGCCTGTATGCCTCATGCCATTGCCACCGGTACACATGGGCGCGTGCAGCGGGTTCCTTCATGCACGCGTGCGCAGGGGCCTGAGAGATTGGAGCTGATAGCAGTATCTTCAGATCGCATGCTGAGCGGTGCAGACTTTGACCATGGGCACGGCTGCGTGTCCAAGCAGGCGGTGCTGCCAGCATCGCTGGGAGCGCCCGTGGCCACACGTGCAATACTGTGGGTCATCTGTGATCAACGGACAGATGAAAAGCGGTCCTCGTGTGACCTGGTATGCCAGTTGAGCTGCAGGAAATGCAGCAGGGACCCACGTCAATGGAACAGGGTGTGTGCTGAACGTTGCAGGTAGTGCGAGCAGCAAGGACCGCAGGATGCAGCTGGCCCGGTGTCTGCGGAGGCCATGCCCCGGTGGCTGAATGCAGCAGATGGGGTTTCCGCTGTTGTCAATCCTATACCGCACGGGAGGCGGACCTGCATGCTGCACCATGACATGGAGAGGTTGTCCAATCGCCCGACCGCGACCCATTCCTCCTGCATCCCCCAAAGCTGCCCCGGCTGAACGTCGCAGATGTTCAGCTCTATGTCCACGATGTCCTCTACAGCACAGCCGAGCTGTGTGGCGATACACTGGAGTAGCACAGGGTGATGTGGCGCTGGCGTGGACGCCTCCTTGTCGCTTGGAGGGCTGGCGACTGTACCCATGGGGGACTCCAGCTGAGACTTGGCGGATGCTGTCAGCATTGGGGTCAGCTCGTTCTGTGTGTTGGGCTTAAAGCCTGCGTCACGGATGTCCCGGTTGAGATGGATGGCGAGCATGGGGATCCTGAGGATCGGCTTTGCGATTTTCACCTGCACGTTGCCATACCTCAGGACATCAGTCATCCTCCAGCGCACGCCATGACCACCAAAGGCAAGATCCTAAAGCGCATTGCAGCGCAGTGTAAGTTAAGAGCACACACCAGCTTATGGGCAAGCTGCCCGCCCTTCTCTCGGACCAGTGCTCTACCTGCCACACTGAGTTCTCGGTCAAACCAAGTCTGCCAAAGGCCTCCTCCATACGTCTCAACGTTGACCATGCTGAACCCACTTTTCGTGCCTTTGCTGACAGGCTTGACCTTCAGGCAAGGGCTGTCCGTGTGTGCCCCCACCATGTACACACCATTTCCGGGCTCATACAGCTTCCCCACTGCAAATGCTACGACGCTAGACTGGTTTCTTGTGAAAAAGTATCTGCACACCAATATATGTACTGTTGCGCTGGTTCTGGGCCAGCATGCAAGTCGCAGGGCTGATCCCAGGTACAACGGGAGTGCAGAGGAAGCAGCTATGCTGATCAGGCCGTACTTGCCACCCTTCTGTAGTTTCCATTCATCCCGCTCTGAGATGTGCTCGTATCCCGCCGCTAGCAGCTTCTTGCTCAGTGCCTCTACACAGCAGCAGCACCGTCGCTGTCAGAAGGAGCTGCCGAGCAGTGCTGCCAAATCCATCAGCCCCTGCAGTACCAATCGACACTATCAGCAATTATGCAGCATGTCGTACCCACAGCGTGGTATGGTGTCCATGCGTAGTTGATGAACTTGAGCATCCGCTGCGCAGGCTCTTTCTCTGCAACAGCTTTTGTTGCTGGTGTCGCCATGACGCTGAGATCCGCAATGTGATGATATCGGCCTGGAATTCGTCTGCTATGCAACGTACTGCTTGCCTGCGTGCAAGGTATCGGGCGTCGTGAGCAAGCACGAAGCATGATACTTGGCAAAGAATGTACAATTCTACCTTGCTTCGGACGGGGAACACGTAGCAAACCCCTTCTCCGTTGAGATCTGACCTCAGCTGAGGTGAGCAGCTGAAGCGGCACGTCGACATTTCACAGTCCGCGCCCATGGCCAGCTGTGGTCTGGGAGGACTGTGTGCCCTTCGCCACACGCGGGCCAGAGCTAGTGAGCAACAGTAAAACAAAGAAAAAAGGGAATCGGTCATCGCGCCCGACCAAAACGGGCATCGGCCACAGCACCCCTGCCGGTAGGGCCGGACAGGTGTAAGGCGGGCGCAGGAGGGGGCACAACCACAGGGGCGGCATCAGGCAGGAGCGCTACACAGCGGAGCCACGACTTCAGGGCTGACCACTCGGGCAGACACAGGCCGCGCAGATCCGGTGTAGGAAGAGGCTGCCGAGTGCACACAGCACAGGACACACGGAGCAGGAACGCAGCAACCAGGCGCAGGCAATGATGCTTTACAACGCCAGGGGGGGTGACGTCCCAGGGCACCGGCGGGGTCAAGGATGAAGGGGACAAGACACGCCGATGCAACATCCACTGAGATAGAGGCATCAGGAAACACAACATGCAACACTGCTTCTGCCTGGGTGCACCCAGCACACGCCATGGCAAGGTCCTTGTTCAACTCCGTTGATAGGCCTGAGCAAGAGATACAGGGACATGCGAAGAGCAAGTGTTCAATGTGCCGCCATCTATGCTTCCGTCGAGCCTGATCCGCAGGAGCCGGGCCAAAGTCCGGGCAGGAGGGGAATACACGGCCACTGCAGAGGTGGCACGCCGCGGTTGTGGCCGTCGACCCAACGAAGACGAGGTGGTCATGAGGTAAATGCGAGGAGCGAAGGGACATGGTAGGGTGAACGGCAGCGGATGACGCACAAGTGTACACTGACCTGGAGGCAGGGTGCCAGCAATGCAGCCACGTGGATGGGTTTTCGAGTATCCATGTTCCCCCTGGAGAGTTTGCAGCCACACGGACGCAAGCCCTGTGAGGGTTTCACCAGCCCTCTGACCAGTGCTATCCAGCTCAAACCCTCTCTGATGTCCTTGCGCTAGGGGATCCAGAGGCTGACCACTCTGGTGTCACTGGGACTTGCAATGGGTGCATCTGCATGCACATGGCATTGGAGTGCAATGCACCCTGGTTGAGCACGGAGTGCACAGGACCAGATGACTGTCCACTCACTCTGTTTGATAGCGATTTCGGGTCACAGTTGTACACTAAACCCAGGCCTACTGGCTGCCTGTTCACGTCTTGCAGCAGCAGCAAATGCATTCCAGGTACCTCCCATGCATGCTGGCCCGTCTTGCACCCATTGACTAAAGACTAGTATCTCAGTTCGTGATCTTGTGTAAGTGTGCCAGGTGCGATTGAGGTCACCCTGCTTGAGGAAAAATGCATTGGCTAATTCTAAGTGCAACTAGAAAACCACGCACCCTCTGGATCTTTGCAAGCCTTTGGTAACTGCATTTTTACGCACTACAAATTACACGGCGCCTCTGAGACAGCGCCATATATCATGTTAAACACGATTGTGCCTGGACGGAGATGCTGCATATTGCTTTGTGCAGGCAGGCACCCCGGTCCCAAGGTGGGCTGGCCCTGTATGCCACATAAATTGGTCCAGCGTGGCAAGACACGCACAGAAACGCTACTATAGGGGAAAATAAGGTGGCCCATGACGGCAAATCACGCCGTTGTGGGATGCAAGCCAGGCAGGCAGGCGTGCATGCGACACAGTGCAGGGCAGCCCGATTTAAGCAACCAGGTGTGCATCAAAACCCATATACACGTGTACCAAGCCAGTGCCTGTAGGCTCGCTTGATCCCAGCCCCACACGGCTGCAATCGATGTGATGTTCGCGCCTCAATGTGGTGCACGGAGTCGTGCAGCCTTTGGCGCTCGCGTAGGAAGATCCCCATGGATGCCAGTAGACCACATGTGCGCATGACCTAAAGCTCTAATGGTACGCATGGTGCGAGTTGGTGACTGCGGCGAGAATCAGAATTCAGATTGAAACGCTGGGGTGCTCCGGAAACGCCACAGGAACATGCCGCCTGAGCTGTCGCAAGACCATCGGCACTGAAGGCTTTCCTCGCATATCTCAGTCAACATCAGAAGCGCTTGCGAGATGAGTTCGTATGTAAAATTCTGGCTGGAAACGACACCACTGGGACGGTACGTTGCATAAATCGCAGATGAAAGGCCACCAGCAGTCGGTGACAACGAGGGGGTTTTAATGACCACTTGCGATCGCAGGGACAGACAGAAAGGGTTATATTGGATACCGGTATTTTCGGTCAGCGTTGTCTCGTTCGTTGCGCGCAGGACAAGCTCGGCCGTCGCGCGCGCGAATGAACGAGGTATGGCCCCAGAAATTCAGACAACGCGCGGCGCCACTGCAATCTGGAAAACGTGAAGATTTCATATATGCAACCACCTTTCATGAACTCTTCCAATAACCTGCAACTGCTGCTTGCTGCCGATTCCGTCGTTGGTGGTGCACCTGTGCGCTCAGGACGTGGCACAGGCCATCATGTCTCTGACAATGGGCTGTGATCATTCCTAAACGTAACAGTCCAGACAACAAGTAGTCGCCAATTATGCAGTCTGGGCCTCCTCCTCCTGGAGGCCCACCTCCGCTGGGCCCTGGGGCCATGATGCCTCCACCCGGTGGACCACCTCCACCGGGTGGACCACCGATGGCAGCACCTCCACCCTTCCCACCAGCTGGTCCAGCAGCTGGAGCTACGGTAGATATGGCAACGCTCATCGAGGAGAAGGTGCTGCCTTGCCGTGATTTCCTGAATGGAGTCTTGTCCATGTCAATTGAGGCTACCGCACCATGTACCCCTTTAAAACGTCGTTGGGTGTGAGAATTTGCAATGTCATTTTCATGTTTGTGCCACTACAGTGCCTGTAGACGGAGCACGGTGTACCTCCTGTTTGACTGTGTCTCGAAGCTTTGCGTGGCGCCCTATCAGTTCGTGTTTGACGATGTCTACGTAGTGAATAACAATTCCCAACATTTCTGGCACGTTTGCTGCTGGTTGATCCACAAGCGTGAGCCCACAATTCCCGTTGGACGTCTCCGTCGGATCCTCGTTTCGGTCGGCGCTTCACGCGGGAGCAGTGTGACACGACTGACGGCAACGTCAAGCATCTGTGGTCGGATCACCGATGAAACGCTTCGCTGCTTTGTCGTCATGGTTGGATATTTCACCGGCTTGTAACTGGATTTCACAAGAGCCCTAATGGCTGCTTTGGTTATGACCCCCTAGAGGTTGTCCGCGTGAGGCATGTTGATGGTTTGTGCAGTGACTTTGTGCAGCGCTTCTGTGATTGGTGGAGTGTGCTCACACGGATCAGAAGCACCATGATGCTCACACGAATAGCCGCATCCTTGCTGGTCCACGCAGATCGGGCGCAGTCATAGGCAATCTTCATCTCTAGCAGTCTCTGGCCTAACGTTCATTGAACTGTGACTCGTGTGAGTTGGCATTCGAAACAGAGCGTGGGGTTGTTGAGCTCGGCAAACAGGTGGCAGCAGTCTCGTGATGGTGATGGCTGCATGTGGCGAGTGCTTGCATGTAACGTGTATACTATTCATGAGTAGGCTAAGAAGTGGGCAACCCTCAGCAAGCGGAAGTGGTCCTCCAAGCAGAAGACTGGTGCTGCCACCACACAAAAGGAGCACCTTGCAGAGGAGATCGTCCGAAAAATTGTCAAGGATCACGGAGACATGACATCGCGAAAGTTTCGACATGACAAGCGTGTCTACCTCGGAGCCTTGAAGTTTGCTCCTCACGCGGTGTACAAGCTCCTGGAGAACATGCCAATGCCCTGGGAGCAAGTCCGCTATGTGGACGTTCTTTTCCACACAACGGGGGCCATAACCTTTGTGAACGAGGTGCCTCGTGTCATCGAGCCTCTGTACATCGCCCAGTGGGGCACCATGTGGTGCGCCTTGCCACTACATACGCCACCCGCTGCCAGTGATGTAGGCTGCAGAAACATTCCCCGGCTGCTGTGCATCCATTCCAGCAGCTGAGTTTCCGGTCTGTGCAACCACGGCCAAGTCGAGGGTTGTTTGCTGGGATCTCTCGCAGCCTGTGGACCAGGGCGACTGCTCCCTCCACTCGATACCGCTGTCCTCAAGGCGCAGCACCCGCATGCTGTGTGTCACCCTTATGTCCTGCTGCCTACCCCATCTCTTTCAGTGCTGTATACCTGCGGATGGTTCTGGCAGCACTGCTGACCGTGTGCCAAGGCAGCTCGACCTCCCAAGGCGGGCCCCCTGTTGTCCAGGATCATGATGCGGAGAGAGAAGCGCGACCGCAGACACTTCAAGCGCATGCGGTTCCCACCATTCGACGATGAGGAGCCGCCGCTGGACTATGGCGAGAACCTGCTGGATGTTGATCCCAGTGACGCCATCCAGCTCGAGCTCGATCCCGAGGAGGATGCCCCTGTATACAACTGGTTCTACGGCGAGGACGATGGCCGCTTCCTGATCAACAACGGCCGTGTCAATGGCTCCAGCTTCAAGTATGCTGCTGCTGCACCACTGCTGCCTGTCCCTGTCGTGTGCAGCCAACACACCACGCCCTGCTACCTGCCTCTGCTACACGGTACATGCTCCGAGTGAGCGTCTCACCCAGGGTAGCACGCATGCCTGGGAGGAGAGCGCGTGCAGCGTGGCCAGCTGGTGGTGACAGTAGGGGTGCTGTGGCCGATGCTCGTTTGGGTTTGGCGTGATGCCCGATTTTTTTTTCTTTTTTTCTTTTGATGGTCAGGCCTGGGGGCGGTACCCCACAGTGGGGTTAAAAAATAAAATAAAAATCATTGTGCAGGACGTGGCGCCTCTCTCTGCCCGAGATGTCAACACTGTACCGCCTGGCAGGGCAGCTGCTGTCAGACCTCATCGACGTCAACTACTTCTACATCTTCGAGCCGCAGGCGCTCATCACAGCAAAGAGCCTCAATCTCTGCATCCCTGGTGGACCCAAGTTCGAGCCTCTGTTCCGGTACCGCTTCCCCTGCAGCCACTGCCCGTAGCTGCCAGTTGCCTGCGCGCGTGCCTCCCGGTCACATCTCACAGCACAGCACAGCACAGCACAGCACAGCACAGCACAGCACAGCACAGCACAGCGCAGCGCAGCACAGCACAGCACAGCGTGACTGCGGCGCTGCGCAGGGACATGGAGACCCGGGACGAGGACTGGAACGAGTTCAACGACATCAACAAGCTCATCATCCGGGCGCCCATCCGCACCGAGTACCGCATCGCGTTCCCGTACCTCTACAACAACCGCCCCCGCCACGTGCGCCTCTCGGCGTATCACCGCCCGATGGTCATGTACATCAAGGCGGAGGACCCCGACCTCCCGGCGTTCTTCTTCGACCAGCTCATCCACCCGATCCCGGCGTACGCGAGCGGCGGCGCCGGCGACGGCCCGGCAGAGGGCACCGTGGAGGCGGAGGTCGCGGACGACGAGGACGAGTGGGAGCTGCCGGCGCAGGTCGCGCCGCTGCTGGAGCAGCAGGAGCTGTACACCGAGAACACGGCTGCCGGCCTCGCGCTGCTGTGGGCGCCTCACCCATTCAACCGCCGCTTCGGCCGCACCCGCCGCGTCCTCGACGTGCCCCTCGTCAACTCCTGGTTCCAGGAGCACTGCCCCGCGGCGTACGGCTTCCCGCATCCTACCACTCGCTGCACTCTGTGCTGCTCTGCCCCGGTTTGTCGCTGCACTGTCGCCGCGCAGTCCGCCACGAGGCCGCATGGCGTCCTGTCTGAAACGTGCAGCAAACGATACCTGTGGCGCCGCCTGCGCCGCCAGCCTGCTGCACTCGTGGCACATGTGCCACTTGGCAGCTCTCGTCTGCCTGGGGGCGGCTGCAACACCCGGAAGGATCCAGTCCGCTGGAGTCCACAGTGCTGCGGAGCGCGGTGGTGACGGTTGTCGGAACGTGCAGGCATCCGGTGAAAGTGCGCGTGAGTTACCAGAAACTCCTCAAGAACCTGGTCCTCAACAAGCTGCACCACCGGCCCCCAAAGAGCCAGAACAAGAAGAACCTGTTCAAGGCGCTCAAGGCCACCAAGTTCTTCCAAGTGACCCAGCTCGACTGGGTGGAAGCGGGTCTGCAGGTGTGCCCGACCTCTCCTGCATGCTGCCCCAGTCCCTTCGTACCTTCCCTCACTCACCATGTGCATACATCGTTCTTGTCGCACACCGTGCGACATTCCTTACATCCCCAGTATTTGCCGCATGCCGCAGTGAGTGTGTTTGGTAGCTGCATCTGGCGTGTGTCGGATCGGAACGCGGCAGCATCACTGCTTCGCACCGGACGACCGGTCCGTTGATCCATGCAGCTGCCTGTGGCACTCCTCAGCCCCTGCTGTGGGGTCACACGCATGTGAGCCGCAACAATCGGGGCGCTGTATGTGATGCCTGGCTGTTGGCCGTTCCGACCTAACCACCGCCGTCGCAGCGGCATCGGCCCCAACGCTCCTGCGGATGTTCAGGTCTGCCGCCAGGGGTACAACATGCTCAACCTCCTCATCCACCGCAAGAACCTCAACTACCTGCACCTCGACTACAACTTCAACCTGAAGCCCGTCAAGACGCTGACGACGAAGGAGCGCAAGAAGAGCCGCTTCGGCAACGCGTTCCACCTGTGCCGCGAGATCCTGCGCCTCACAAAGCTCGTCGTCGACGCCAACGTGCAGTACCGCCTCGGCAACGCCGACGCCTTCCAGCTGGCCGACGCGCTGCAGTACATCTTCTCGCATGTCGGCCAGCTCACCGGCATGTACCGCTATAAGTACAAGCTCATGCGCCAGATCCGGATGTGCAAGGACCTCAAGCACCTCATCTACTACCGCTTCAACACGGGGCCTGTCGGCAAGGTGCGCCCTCTGCGCGCCGCATGCGTGCGTCGCATGCGTGCGCCGCATGCGTGCGCCGCATGCGTGCGCCCGCTGTGCCTCGATGTTGGCCGCGAGACATCGCTGCGCTCATGGGAGCCCTCGTCCCTCACTCATGCATGCACACCGGTTGCTTCCTGCATGCGCCTGCCTTTGCTGGTGCACCCCCCCTTCATTCTCACAGTGCCCGTCAATTCAGTTCACCGCGGCATCCAGTCTTTCAGAGCATGCACGTTCCAGCCCTTCCCATACCAGGCATTCCGGTCAACTGAGTTTCCGCCCCGGTTCAGTCGTTGCCGAACAAACTTCACCAACGGTTGAAGGGGTTGATGTTGCATACCCTGCTTGCGCTGCCTGGCTGCTCCACATGTGTTGGTACTCAGATGCTTGCGTGGAGTGAGCACAGCCTGCTGCTGTCTGCTGGTCAACTGCTCCGCCAGGCAGTGATCGGGCGCAACGATACGGTGGACCGCACACTTCCCGCGTCATCTCTGCCGCAGTTTTACAGCAACACCAGAATCCCGATGTGAACCAAGCGTGTGATTGTTGTCGTACGTGCCGTCACATGCAGCACATTCCTGATTCTGCCACGATGGCCACCAACGCGTGATTGCGGCACAGGACTGTGTGTTCACAGGCCAGGGCATTCAGGAACATGACCACTCGGGATGGCATCTCTTGCTCGTCTCCAAGGCAGCGCCGTCTTGACCGCCAGCGGGTCCTCACGGCAACGATGCTGTGCCTTGTCACGTGCACCGTCCGTTGAATTGTCCCGCAGTGCAGTCGTGCCAACTGCAATGTCACGCAGTACGCAGCGGCCTCCACTGCAGGACAATTTATAGAGATGGTCATGGCACAATGCGCCTGCCTGCCCCACCACCGGAATCTGTGATGACCTTCATGTGTCCACAGCTGTTTGTATCGCTGTCAGCTGTTTGCGTATTCCACGACGCCATCACCAGCCGCTGCTTGTGACTGCCATCGCTGACCTTCACAAGGGCCGCTCACAGCCATGTGGGGCTGCTTCTCGTCACAGTCACCGTGCATTGCGGCCGTGCACTGTTGTCTGCTGCAAACATCCGCCCGATCACGTGTATGGCTGCAGTGTCGTCACCTGATCACCGTTTCCCAATCAACGACCTGGTCGCGGCCAGTGGTGCCTCGCAAGTGCCCCTGGTGCTCGCTCGCAGTGCTGCCATCGCCCAGTGCTGCCATGATGCAGCTGCTTGCTAGCTAGCGCTCGCTACAGGCCGTTGCATACATGGCCGCGTATGTCCGTGCCCAGGTGCCCATGGTGGCCTTCGGCACCTGAAGTCACCCGGTGCATGGCCACATGTTGCCTCCGCCATGCACCGGAGGTGCATGGCGGTGGCAGCCCGTGGGTAGGCACCGGGTGACATCAGGTGCCGAAGGCCACCATGGGCCAACGGTTCTCCACGCCTGCCGTGTCATCTATCTGAGTCCGGAGGTCGTCCCCAACGCTCCCGCACGTGCTCAACCATTGCCGTCGCTCTGGCCTGCAGCACCTGCACTGTGCTTGCGACTGCTCACACTGTCCACCGCGATGCATCCACGCTGGCACCGCAGCCATGCATCCACGCTGTCAGTCCTCTGCTGCTATGCCTCGGGTGCAGCAGCACCAGCCTTGACAGCGCATGTCGGATCGTGTCGGATCCTCGTGCAGGGCCCCGGAGTCGGCTTCTGGGCGCCGATGTGGCGAGTCTGGCTCTTCTTCCTCCGGGGTGTCGTGCCGCTGCTGGAGCGGTGGCTCGGCAACCTCCTGGCGCGGCAGTTCGAGGGCCGCCAGAACAAGGCCGTCGCGAAAACGGTCACGAAGCAGCGTATCGAGAGTAACTACGACCTCGAGCTCCGCGCTGCCGTCATCCACGACATCCTCGACATGATGCCGGAGGGAGTTCGTGCCAACAAGGCCCGCGTCATCCTGCAGCATCTCTCCGAGGTGCCCCCCCTTTTTCCGCTCATCGAGGTCCAGGCCTTGTGCTCTGGCCGTCTCGCACCACTGCCATCGTCTGGAGAGCCAGGCTCACGCAGTGTAGTATGTGTGCCAGTGTGCCAGTCACTCTGTACAGTCCATGCACACATACCTTTCTCGGTAGGAAAACCCAATTTCCGGGCGACGTTCTGGGTGACGTTCTGGGCAACGTTTCCATTCACCCGGGCACGCTTTTTGTCCATTGGAACTCTGCATCTTAGTGGATACCGGGGGCAGCGGCGGTGCCGTGCACCCGCATGAACCCTGACACTCGCGCCGAGCCAACTCGGGAGGCTGTACGTACACCCGTCAGTTGGGGGACACATTCAGGCGTGGAGGTGCTGGAAGGCCAACATCCCGTGGAAGGTTCCGGGGCTGCCGGGGGCCGTCGAGAACATGATCCTGCGGTACGTGAAGCAGAAGGCGGACTGGTGGACAAACGTGGCCCACTACAACCGCGAGCGAATCCGCCGTGGCGCGACCGTCGACAAGACCGTCTGCAAGAAGAACCTCGGGCGGCTGACGCGGCTCATGCTCAAGGCCGAGCAGGAGCGGCAACACAACTACCGCAAGGACGGCCCGTGCGTCGCCCCCGTCTGTGTCACCCTTACCCGTGTCTCTGGAAGCATCAGACCTGAGCGTCCGGATTGGCCGCTCTCGAGGCCACCCCACACGCGTTGCCTTGAAACCATTGCAAGTGTCAGAGCGGATGCGTAGTTTGGGGGAGGTGGGGTTTTTAGTATGTTTCAGGCCTGGATTTGTTCGGGGGTCTCGCCTGACACACGCGTACAAAACAAACGTGTCATGACAAACGCACGCTGCGCAGGTATGTGTCGTCGGACGAGGCGGTCGCCATCTACACCACGACGGTGCACTGGCTGCTGTCGCGCAAGTACCAGCCGGTGCCGTTCCCGCCGCTCAACTACAAGAACGACGTCAAGATCCTCATCCTTGCGATGGAGCGCCTCAAGGAGCCCTTCACGGCCGCCCTACGCCTCAACCAGAGCCAGCGCGAGGAGCTCGGCCTCATCGAGCAGGCGTACGACAACCCCAACGAAGCCTTGCAGCGCATCAAGCGCGACCTTCTCCAGGTGCCCCCCCCCCCCCTGCAGGTGTACCCGTGCATGCATGCCGTCGGTGCAGGTGTACCCGTGCATGCATGCCGTCGGTGCATGCCGTCGGTGCGTGCATGCCGCCGCTGAGCCGCTGCCGCTTCCGTCGCCGCTTGTGCAGACCGGCGTATGTGGGCCATGCCTGATGCGCCGAGCCCCCTCAATGCACCCAGCGCCCATCCACGCATGACCCAAGGTACATCTGATCGCTGGGGTCTGAGTACCTCGGTGTGGCCTCCTGGGCGCCGAGCAGACCCGGCGCACCGTCTCTGTACCACCGTTGGGCGGCCGATGTGATTTTCCAGGGCCTCGCCCCCAAAATTACACCCGACAAATCAAACATTTCTCTATCAAATTGTTGTGAATGCCCAACACTGTGCTCACGGTGCCGGGTGGCTGCAGGCGCGCGCGTTCAAGGAGGTGCGCATCGAGTTTGCAGACTACTACTCGCACCTCGTGCCCGTGTACGAGGTGGAGCCCCTCGAGAAGATCACCGACGCGTACCTCGACCAGTACCTCTGGTACGAGAGCTCCAAGCGCGGCCTCTTCCCGAGCTGGGTCAAGCCCGCCGACGCCGACCCGCCGCCGCTGCTCGTCTACAAGTGGTGCAACGGCATCAACAACCTGCACGGCGTCTGGGACACGAGCGGCGGCGAGTGCGTCGTCATGGTCCAGGTGCGCGCCCCCGCCCCCCCTCAGAGCCCCTCCTGCCGCGCACCGCACCGCCCGCATGCATGCCTGCCGCACCCCTGCCACCACGCGCGCTCTGGTGCACACGCGCGCTACACGACAGACCCCCGGCGGAACGGCAGCGTGGTCCACCTGGCACCGGCGGTTGCACACTCACTGTGTGCACCGACGAGGACGTCCCCGCATCGGCCTCCCCCCCCCCCCCGCAGGCATGCCCTTCTGCCGTCGCCGATTACCGGGCACCCCAGCACCAGTCGCAGCCGCCGCCTGTACCGTTCCACATGCGCATGCACGCCTGCACGCGCATGCAGCCCGTTCTGCCTCGTGCAGCCAGGCCGTGCACCCGCCCCCCACGCTGACAGGTGCCGGACTGGTGTAGACGGAGCTGGAGAAGATGGCGCAGAAGGTGGACCTCACGCTGCTCAACCGGCTGCTGCGGCTCGTGATGGACCACAACATCGCCGACTACATGACGTCCAAGAACAACTGCGTCATCGCGTACAAGGACATGCAGCACACCAACGGCTACGGCCTCATCCGCGGCCTCCACTTCTCCACCTTCCTCGTCCAGTTCTACGGCCTCGTGATGGACCTGCTCCTGCTCGGCCTCACCCGAGCCTCGGAGGTCGCGGGCCCCTCGAAACTCCCCAATGAGTACCTCACCTTCAAGGACGTCCCGACGGAGACCCGGCACCCGATCCGCCTCTACACGCGCTACCTGGACAAGGTAACCGCCGCCCATGCATTGTTCCCAGTGCCCCCAGTCCTGACAGCACATCGCTCTAGAGACGTTCCCCACAGCTGCACCGACGGCACACGCTCTGCGGGAGCCTCGTCAGCGCGGCCTGTAGCATGCATCCCAGTCGCCGGCACATCTGCCCACGGTACACCATGGCCTTGGTTTGTTAGCCAATGCGGTGTTGGCGGTCGGTTCATGAGAACGAACACCGGTGTATTGTGCTCGCCCGGGGCACGCTCTTCTCGCACTCGCTCTGCCTCTGCCTGTTCACAGGCGGCAGCAGAGCGGTGCGAGACAGATTGTAGGCTGCGTTTTGCTGGGCACGCATCTTGCTGTGTGTATTGCTGTGCGTGTCGCCGGCGACATCAGCGCTGTTTGCTTGGCGCGCCGGGGCCGGGTCGATGCTGTTGCTGCAGCGTCTGCATTGCCATGCTTGGACGTCGACCCTGTCTGTGTGCGGCGACGCCCATGACGGCCACTGCACATGACCCGGTAGACCATGGCTGGGCGCCGGCCGCCGCAGCACGTGCTCCCTTGGACGTGTCGGCAGCTGGATGCGCGTCCACCGTGGTCGTCAGAACGGTCATGGCCAGGCTCCGCGTGCGCGTGATCGAGCAACGCCTCCCTGCCCGCGAGCAGGGGCACACTGCACGCATGGCCCTCACATGCCCTCTCGTCCACAGCCGTGGGTGACCCGGGATGAGAGGGTCGCTTCTAGCGCAACCGCGGCTGCAACCCTGTGGACCAGTGGTGGGTGTACACACTCCCATGGCTCTGGCGTACGTGCCGCGTCGTATGCATGGTCGCCGCAGCCGCCCTCCCTGGCCGTCCACCTCTGCCTTCCGCACCCGTCACGCTCGATCCACCCCGTCGCTCGTCCTCTCTGCATCGCGCACCGTGCGGGAGGGGCGTGCCCCGCCAGCACAGGATCCTCGGGCGTACCGCATCGCTGTCGTGCTGCCCTGCTCTGGTTGACACCGTGCACTCCTGTGGCCCTGCAGCCGCCAGAGGTGTCGACCTCTTCCCGGACTGAAGGCACGCTGACCACACGTTCCCACACGAGGCCACAATTCGCGCTGTGGACGCCGTGTTGCTCACAAAGAACATAGCAGGCTGCACACATGCAGAGGCTGACCCCCTGCCTTGCCACCTCTCGGTTGTGCCAGCAGGCGCGCTGCATCACAGCATTCTACGACCGTGCCCCTGCCTGCCCCCAGCCAGGCGACGCGGCACCGCCACTGTGCGTCAGCGACGTTCCGCCTCAGGCGGCCTGAAGCGCGGCCCTCCCGCTGCAGGTGTTCATGCTGCTGCGGTTCGATGCGGAGGACTCGAAGGACCTCATCCAGCGCTTCCTCACCGAGAACCCCGACCCGAACAACGAGAACATCGTGGGGTACAACAACCGCAAGTGCTGGCCGCGAGACGCACGCATGCGGCTCATGAAGCACGACGTCAACCTCGGCCGCGCCGTCTTCTGGGATCTCAAGAACCGCCTACCCCGGGCGCTCACGACGCTCGAGTGGGACAACTCGTGCGTGAGCGTGTACAGCAAGGACAACCCCAACCTCCTCTTCGCCATGTGCGGCTTTGAGGTGCGCCACCACGCCCTCCTTCTTGCGCCACCCCGCTGCACCTGGTGCCTCCGTCTCGGCGCTGCTGCTACTGTGCCAGCCAGGGCCCGCCAGCTGTGAATACCCCGTCACCCAGCCCTGAAGCAGCCGCCTCGCGGACGCTTCACCAAACAGTGCACACTCTGCTGCGCTCACGCTGGGCACCGCAGGGATAGGGTTACGTCTGCATGCACGCCGGTATCCCGCCGTGCATGGCCAAGCCGTTGCTGCCAACGTAGTGGAGCACGCTCGGTGGTGGACGATGCGCTCGGGTTGCTCAGCGGCCATGCGTGGCCAAGCTCTCGCAAACGTCAGTGGGGCACGTGCGGCGGTGGACCGAGGTCGGTCAGCGGCCATGGTGGTCAAGCTCTCGCAAACGTCAGTGGGGCACGTGCGGCGGTGGACCGAGGTCGGTCAGCGGCCATGGTGGTCAAGCTCTC
>JAUMHO010000007.1:3705329-3740277 GCA_032360965.1 Ulva armoricana
GCAAACGTCAGTGGGGCACGTGCGGCGGTGGACCGAGGTCGGTCAGCGGCCATGGTGGCCAAGCTCTCGCAAACGTCAGTGGGGCACGTGCGGCGGTGGACCGAGGTCGGTCAGCGGCCATGGTGGCGTGCAGGTCCGCATCCTGCCTAAGTGTCGCATGCACAGCGAGGGCTTTGCGTCGAAGGACGGCGTGTGGCAGCTGCAGAACCGTCACAGCAAGGAGCGCACGGCGCAGGCCTTCCTGCGGGTGTCCGACGAGGCGATGAAGACGTTTGAGAACCGCATCCGGCAGGTCCTCATGAGCTCCGGCAGCACGACGTTCACCAAGATCGCGAACAAGTGGAACACGGCGCTCATCGGCCTCATGACGTATTACCGCGAAGCCGCCATCCACACGCAGGTCTGCCGCTGCTCCCGTCTCCCGACCCCCTGCTGCCACACCCAGCTTGGCCAGCAGTGCGACATGCATGCCGTGTGGTGCGGTGCCAGCTGCGCGGGGACAGCTCTGCAGCCATGCTTCCGTCTCCCGTGGTGTAGTGAGCTGCCTCCGTTTCGCGAGCTCGCTACACCATGGGACCGCTGCAAAGCTGCGCACCTGGCGTGGTGCAGCTTGTGGGGGGACAGGTCGATCTAGCAGATCTCAGCCGCCCGCTGCCCATGTCCGCTTCCCGGCTGCAGCCCCCGTTCTGTCCTGTAGCTCAGCGCAGCCGCACCGCTGGGCCCCAGACGGAAGGGCGGCTGTAGCACGGGGGGCGGCCGACGCCACATGTTGCCGCAAGCCACAGCAACCATCTTGGGCACCCTGCAGCCACACATGCACGGGGACATCAATCCGTTTACACATGCTGTAGCCACATCGAAGAGATTCACAGATGCATCACGCAGCAGCGTACAGGTCTCGAATCACGACGGTCTCGCAGCACATGCTATAGCTATTCGCGCTTGTGCCGGTCTGTTTTTTACGCCACCTCTCGCGCCTGCTCATCATCGCATCGTGCATGCCCTGACGTAACAGCGACACGCCCCCGGAAGAGCGTCGCTCGTGGCACCGTGCTCCCCCTCACAGCTCCCCCTCCCGCCACGTAACCCACATCAGCAGACACTGTCTTCGCCGCACCCCTAACCCCACCCAGCCCGTGGCATCGCAGACTGTGGCGGCACCTGTGGCACCCTGACCTCTGCCAGCGCCTGGTGCTGTACACGGCGCTGTCCTCACCGCAACCCTCACCCGGGGCCCCCCCCAGTGAAGCGGCATCCACCATCAGCGCAGTCCGCGGCATCCACTGTCCGCGCTCCTTCACTGCTCTCACGGGTGCAGGAGTTGCTGGATCTGCTCGTGAAGTGCGAGAACAAGATCCAGACGCGCATCAAGATCGGCCTCAACTCCAAGATGCCCTCCCGCTTCCCGCCGGTCGTCTTTTACGCCCCCAAGGAGATCGGAGGCCTCGGCATGCTCTCCATGGGCCACATCCTCATCCCGCAGAGCGACCTCCGCTACTCGCAGCAGACCGACCTCGGAGTCACGCACTTCCGTGCCGGCATGACGCACGACGAGGACCAGCTCATCCCCAACCTCTACAGGTGCGCCCCCTGCCGGTGCTCCTTGCCCTGATGTGGGTTCCGTGGCGGGAGGGGGAGTTGTGATGACGACACTTTGCGCGTGTGCATCATGTGCGTAGGCCATCGCTACACCCTGCTGGCCGCGGTGGCACAGGAACGCCCGCCCAATGGGTCCAGTGTAGTGGTGTCACACAGCACCGCCCACTCACTGCAACACTGCCATGCCCATTCACTAGGGGTCGCACCGTTCAGGCGTGCACGACGCACCCGGGCCAGCCTGCGTACGGTTGTCAACGTGCTTTCACGCGTATGGGGATCCTGTTGATCTGCAAAACACCGATGTGACAGCACGATGATGATCAACCTCTGAGGTTCCACCAGCCTGAACGGGACTTTGGTCGGTTTCCATGGTGCTGATATGACGTGGTCTGAGTGCTGCCAGCAGGCCCGATGCCCCTCTGTCCGTGTGCTGTTCTGTGCCTCGCATCGTCGCCTCGGCGGCCACACCTGCGGTCCAGCCGCAGTCGCATCCGGCGCGCGTGACGAACGCCAGGAGCCGTGGCATGCACTCGCACTGGCGCCACCAGTCTGCGCGTCACCGATGCTCTCGTGTCTGCCAGAGACTGCCAGAGTTGCCCACCGTGGCCACACGCTCCCACTGCTGGTTTCCACCCGGTCAGCGCAGCAGCCTGTCCATACTTCATGCTAGGCGGCCTTTGTACAGTCCCTGGCATGCCGTGCGGTCCTCAGCTTTCAACCAGCTGGAGTCTCGGCTGGATTTAAATACCTGTGGTCTTGTGACATGTCAGGTCCCGCCACTGGCGCCACCCGTCCGTGCCTCGCTGATCTGGCGGTGCTCACCCCGTCCAGACTCACCCGCCCACAGATGCAGCATCCCATCACTGTGTTCACGACAGGCTCGTGGAACCTGTCATTCAGGCTGTGGCTCTGGCGCACCGCCAGACGATGATGCACATGCCGTGTGGATGTGGGATAGTTGCGGTCAGGGGTGGCCGCGCGCTGTCTCGGGTGTGCTGCAAAGGTGGCCGTGGGGTGCAGGTACATCCAGCCGTGGGAGAGCGAGTTTGCGGACTCGGAGCGGGTGTGGAGCGAGTACGCCCTGAAGAAGGAGGAAGCGATGGCGACCAACCGCCGCCTCACGCTGGTGTGTTCCCGGCACGTGTGTCTGGGGGGTGTCTGGGGGAGGGCGATCCCCTCTCGGCCGCCTCGCGCCAGCAACCCTGCACCTTCCGCAGCAGCCCAGGCTTCGAGAACCCGCGCCAAACACGTGCTGTGCTTGCTGAGTGGCCTCCTGTTGAGGCCGTCGCCGCTCATGTCGTGCGGCCACCACCAGGTGGCTGTGGGGTCCCGTGCTGATGCCGCAATCGTTCCCTCTGTTGCGATTCACCTGTGAGCCACGGCAGCCGTCGCGGTCGTGTCGAATGCCGCGTACGGTCAATGCAGCGGTGGCAGATCTCTGGCGGATGCGGCGGGTGGGCAGCGGCCGATTGTGTGCAGGAGGATCTGGAGGACTCGTGGGACCGGGGCATTCCGAGGATCAACACACTCTTCCAGAAGGACCGCCACACGCTGGCATTCGACATCGGGTGGCGCGTGCGGCAGGAGTACAAGACGTTCACCAGCACGCGCGCCAACCCCTTCTGGTGGACCCACCAGAAGCACGACGGCAAGCTGTGGAACTTCAACAACTACCGTACGGATGTCATCCAGGTCCGTGCCCACGCTCTGCCGTCACCCGCCGTGTGCCCACAGCAACTCCTGCCTCGTAACTCTGCATGCGCCGGCGTACATACAGCCCCGAGGCTGAGCGCACCGGCGAGGTCCAATGCCCCAATGCCTATCGCGGTATTAGCAGACGCATGCACCACACTCGACGTCACGGCTGCCGGCCTGTACGGCCTACTGGTGCGAGGCCTGGCGTTGTCCACAGGCCCGTCGCTCAGCATGTGCCTCTCTGTGCTGCGGATGTATCTTCAAACATGAGGTTAAGAAGATGCACGTGGATGCTGTTGGTTACAGACTGAGCGGGCAGATCGTGACTGGTTTCGGCCCTGCCAAAGGGCCTCATCAGACGTCAGCGGTCAGTCAGCAATCATCAACGAACTCAGCATGACAGTTCCTAACATGTCCCAAGAGAAAGCAGTGGCCCGAACGAGCTCTCTGTGCTGCGGGTGCACACGCCACTGACGCATGAACACCAGCGTCATCCGTGACGCAGTGACACGACACAAGAGCCGAGGCGCGTGTGGGGCGCGCGGCGCAAGCGTTGCGGGCGTGCCAGCGGTGCTAGTGCTGATTCTGACTCGGCCTTCCGAGTGTGGGACGGCTTCAGGCGATGGCAGGCCTGCCGCGGTGCAGAGCAGTTGAGATGTGATACGCGCCGCTGTGTTCCTGACTCCGGCCCGAGACGGTGGCATGGCACACTGCAGCACCCACTGTTCTCTGCACATGTCAACCCAGTGTGCACCTGCAACGTGCGCTGCTCCCCCTGTGACCTCCGTCGAGGTGTACGACCCGTTTCACGGTGGCGGGAGCGCCTGGGGCAGTTGCCGCACACGGCGCTCCGCTGCCGTCATCGCCCCACCTGTCTGCGCAGTCTGCATGAACCGATGCCGCCGGGCACCGTGCCTCGTGGCACTTCCAGCGGTCCTCGCTGATGCAGCCGCTGCAGGGGTGCTTGCCAGAGGGAGGCGGAACAAATGCGCGACTCACGGCCTGACACCTGCTGCCATGTTCGTGTGCCTGCCGCAACACGCCATCTGCTGACTCACAGGGGCTGCAGCACTGCCCTGGCGGGCGCCAGGCAAGTGTGCTTGCCCGCTCAATCGATCAGTGCGGCTACAGGCGCTGGGAGGCGTCGAGGGCATCCTCGAGCACACGCTGTTCAAGGGCACGTACTTCCCGACGTGGGAGGGCCTGTTCTGGGAGAAGGCCAGCGGCTTTGAGGAGCAGATGAAGTACAAGAAGCTCACCAACGCGCAGCGCTCCGGTCTCGTGCAGATCCCCAACCGCCGCTTCACCCTCTGGTGGTCGCCCACCATCAACCGGTACGCCGCCGCCCCCCCGGCAGGCCCCCCGCAGCCGCAGCCGCCGCCTTGCTCTCCCCCACACGCTCCACTCCCCCACCTGCTGCACACGTGTGGATCCCGGCTACTGTTGCCGGGCATGTACGGGGCATGTCGGCAGATACCGCGGCGTCCAGTTCGCAGTGTGAACCCGGTGGATGCTGTACAGCGTCGTGCTGTGCACCGACTGGTGGGAGCTGCCACGGCCATGGCATGAGCAGCCGCGGATGGTGAGGGAGCAGGCCGACGTCCTGATCCCAACCCTATGGCTGACACGGCCCTGGCAGTGGCAGCTCTCAGCAGTCGGCGCGCGGCACTGAGCCTGGTGTCCACCCTATCGCCCCACTTAGCGGCTGCTGTTACCTCTGTCCGCACTGGGTACCCCATGCTTTGCACATCAACCACGCAACCAGGGTGGGTGGCGATGCCGTGCATGACTGGAGTCGATGCGGACTCGCCGAGGCCGCACTGTCCTTGCTTCTGTCCTTGCTTCTGTCCTTGCTTCTGTCCTTGCTTCTGTCCTTGCTACAGGGCATGCCGGTCGCGGCGGTCGCGGCCGCGTCTGCTGCTGCAGCTGCAAGAGCGGCGCATACACTGACACACGGCCTCTGTGACACTCGGTTTGACAGTGTCACAGCACAGCCGTGATCCGTGCATGCGCGAGGTCTTCGTTCGCAGCATCAGTGTGCCTCTGGTGTCACACGAAGCGCTGCCTGCGAGCACCCGCGACCTGCCACTGTTGTGCATCGCCGGCAGGGGAACCCTGTATGAGTAGCATGGACGGGCTACTCATGCCATACAGGGTTCCCCAGACGGCACTCCATGCGGGAGTGAAGCTCGGGTCGAGTCCTTCATTCCTCGCCTCCCGTGTATCTGATCTTGGCTTCTGCTGCATCTCGTCGGTGCGATTGCTGTCGATGACCCACCCGGCAGGGGCGGTCCATGCCCGTGTCCTGAGTCGAGGCAACGTCCGTCCAGTTTGTACGGACCCGGCGCAACGGCGGTTATGGCGCTGCAGGTCGTCGGTGTACGTGGGCTTCCAGGTGCAGCTTGACCTGACGGGCATCTTCATGCATGGCAAGATCCCCACCCTCAAGATCTCGCTCATCCAGATCTTCCGGGCGCATCTGTGGCAGAAGATCCATGAGAGCATCGTCATGGACCTGTGCCAGGTGCGCCTCTGCCTCTCCCCCCGCCCGCCACAGGTACCACCTCAGCTCACCAGTGTAGCGCTGCCGGCGTTATTTTCCAGGGTCCTGCCGCATCCGGTAAACCCTGACAAACGGCAGATGTCGATGGTGACGTACCATGGTTGCCCAACACTGCTGTACGCTCGCTCGAGAGGAGGCTGCATGAGACGGCCCTGGAGGCAGGACGGGGTCGACATGCGGAGGACGGTGAGGAGGCGGCGCTGTGCAGGTGTTTGACCAGGAGCTGGACCGCCTGGAGATCGAGACGGTGCAGAAGGAGACGATCCACCCGCGCAAGTCGTACAAGATGAACTCCTCCTGCGCCGACATCCTGCTGTTCTCCGCGTACAAGTGGCCGGTGAGCAAGCCGTCGCTGATGGGCGAGGAGCGCGACGTGTTTGACCAGAAGCCGACGCAGAAGTACTGGATCGACGTGCAGCTGCGGTGGGGCGACTTTGACAGCCACGACGTCGAGCGCTACACCCGCGCCAAGTTCCTCGACTACACCACCGACAACATGAGCCTCTACCCGAGCGCCTCCGGCTGCATGATCACCATCGACCTCGCCTACAACCTCTACTCCGCCTTTGGCAACTGGTTCCCTGGCGCGAAGCCCCTCATCCGCATGGCCATGGCCAAGGTGACACCCCTGCTGCCAGCCTCTCCGCGACCAGCCCGCCTGATCCGCGTGCTGTGGTGGTTGCGATGCGTGCTGTGTGCCGATGCGGCGCCGTGGCTAGAGGCGCGACACGCAGTCGTGTGTGCAGATCATGAAGGCCAACCCCGCGCTGTACGTGCTGCGGGAGCGCGTGCGCAAGGGCCTGCAGCTGTACAGCAGCGAGCCGACAGAGCCGTACCTCAGCAGCCAGAACTACGGCGAGCTGTTCTCGAACCAGATCATCTGGTTCGTCGACGACACCAACGTGCACCGCGTCACCATCCACAAGACGTTCGAGGGTAACCTCACGTCGAAGCCCATCAACGGCGCCGTCTTCATCTTCAACCCCCGCACCGGCCAGCTCTTCCTCAAGATCATCCATGCGAGCGTGTGGGCCGGGCAGAAGCGCCTCAACCAGCTGTCCAAGTGGAAGACGGCGGAGGAGGTCGCCGCCCTCGTGCGGTCGCTGCCGGTGGAGGAGCAGCCGAAGCGCATCATCGTGACGCGGCGCGGCATGCTCGACCCCCTCGAGGTGCACCTCCTCGACTTCCCCAACATCGTGATCACCGGCAGCGAACTGCAGCTGCCGTTCCAGCAGGCGATGAAGCTCGAGAAGCTCGGAGACCTCATCCTCAAGGCAACAGAGCCCATGGCGCGCCCCCCCTCTTGCTCCCCCTCTTGCCCCCCCTCCCGCCGCGCTCCGGCCGCATGTCCGTGTCCCTCCGTGTCTCTCCGCTCGCGTCTCTGGATGTGCACCTGCGTGCCAGCCTCGTGTCTGCCTGCGTGTCGCGCACACCCGTGCAGCATCCAGCCTGGCCAAGGTCTCCCGTTGCCTCACCTGCCTGTGTTGAGTCTGTGCTGGTGATGTAGACAAGCGATCCAGTACTGCCCTTGTGGCAGCCGGCACCTGTTGCCACACTGTGCAGCGTGCACGGGACCGTCGGGTCAGAGGCGGGGTGCTTGCGACTGACAACGACCTTCCGTTGTCAGCATGCGTGCATGTGGCCTCTGACGAAACTGGTCCCTGCAATTTGGGCCCTTTGTTGCAGCCGTCCCAGCAGCGCAGCATGCGATTCCCACCAGCGTAGCTGTGATTCGTCCCGTCTGCTCCCTGTCGTGTCGCTCTGCGACCCGGACGCTCGTCTCGTCCACCCGCTGATTGACTCACTCTGTGCACCGCCCCAGTGCCGCCTCGTTCACAGCACAGGCTGGTGCCAGCATGCACTTCCTGACTAGACTTGCATGTGCCGGCCACTGCGCCACCCGATTCTCGTGGCACCCATGCTCCGCAGGCGATGTCATGTACGGTGGCATTGGAACGCCCCCGGCGCTGGCCAGCGCTCTCGTGTGTGCCAAGGACGGGCACTCGCTCCCTGCAGCATGCCCCTGTCTCGTGCGCAATGTGATCCAACACCCGCACCGCTGCGGCGCGCAACCCAGGCAGGCATGTATGGCATGTATGGCCTTGCCGCGAAGAGCGGCGCGGGCACCGGCACATCACGCAACAGCGTACAGGTCTCGAATCAGACCTGCCAATCATCCTCCACATCCTCATACAGGCATGCTGTGATCACGCATGTATGGCATGCTGTACTCCCACATGAGCAGTGGCCTGGGATCGGGCCGCCGCCATGGGTCCCCCACGTGACCGAGGTTTCAACCGCGGGAGGCTGGCCGTGCAGATGTGCATGTTCAACCTGTACGATGACTGGGTCAACAGCGTCAGCGTGTACACCGCGTTCTCCCGCCTCATCCTCATGCTGCGGTCGCTGCACGTCAACGGCGAGAAGGCCCGGATGATTCTCCGCCCGGACCGCTCCATCGTGACACAGCCGCACCACATGTGGCCCACCCTCTCGGACGAACAGGCACGCCCCCTCCTCTGCCCGCATGCATGCACTCTCGCATATCCCGGAACGGCTCCCACACGGCCTCTCGGGTGTCCACTGCAAGGCGTGGTCGGCATGCGGCCGGCCACTGTGCGCTGCCCTGTTCCCGCAGCGTTCTGCCGGTGCAGCGTCATCTGTGGGTGTCACAGCGCTCCCGTGCTGGAGCGACGGTCTGCATGGGTGCACAGCATGAGCTCACCGGCTCCCCTACACCCCTTCCTGATATCCCCTCCACGAGCTCTGAGTGCACTACAGTCGGTCTAGTGTAGCTGATAGCGGCGGGGTTATTGGATGGTTTGCAAGCGAGCTGGCGCCGAACTCGCGTGACTCGGCAGGTGTGTGTGCGCGTGCACTACATGCACCTGTTGGCGACGTCATCGAGATCATGTTTCTTCTGGCGGACGGTCCACCCTGCAATCAACATGTACACTCTGCGGTTGGCATCAGAGACGGCACATCGCAAAGTCTGTACGAACACACATGGCATCAATCAGCGTAGCCTCTGATCATGACTGTATGCCAGGAGCGCTGTCACGTCAGGCCAGTGTATCGCATGTCCCGAGTCGCATCACACACCGTTCCGGTAACGCTCACAGGCAGTGATGCCGCGCTGGTGGCTACCGGCAGCCCATGCATCGCTGTCTTGCTCCACTGCCACGGTCACCGCATGGTACAGAGTAGCTGGTCTGCCCCACCAGGGCCATCTTCCATCCAGTCTGTCATGCAGCACCTGTTTTATCGAGTCGTGGCAATGTCCCGGGAGGTGTAGTCAACCTGTCCACCCCCTTCTTGCGGGGCTCGCTGCACTGCCAGATGTGGTGGACCACGTCATGCATGCCACTGTTTGCGCACACTGCTGCCTGTCATGCATTCCACCTTCTGTGGACACGATCGGCGCTGCCTGGTCTGGTGCACAGCCACGCGTGCCAGCAAATTCAGCAGACCTGCCAAACTTAGTAGAATTCGAATTGTTGGGAACAGTTTTCAGTTAAAAGCCCCAAAGAATGACTGCTGAGGTTGCAACACGGGCGTGTGCACACCACATCTGCTGCACAGGTGCCTCATGCTGCTGCCCCGGGATCTCCCTTCCCACGGGCCGCTGCCACACTCCCGCGCTTGTGAGGGCATGCCCGTTGCACTGTCCACTCGCCCGGCCGATCTGCGCCATCGCACCTGCATCTCATTGCGGCCTCGTTCCAGCCACCTCCGCGGCACCGGCAGCACGTAACCGCCATGCGTTGGTTCCATTGGCAGGAGCTGATGGCGTCCGCTCCATCCTGGATCCGCAGAGGCGCCTGCAGCGGGTCACCACCACGTGAACACTTGCCGGCACCATCTGGAGCCGTCGCTTTTGACAGGGAATGACGGAGGGGGACGAGTGCAGTGGATCAAGGTGGAGGTGGCGCTGCGTGACCTCATCATGGCCGACTACGCGCGCAAGAACAACGTCGACGTGAAGGCGCTCACGCAGAGCGAGATCCGCGACATCATCCTCGGAGCTGAGATCGCGCCGCCGAGCGCTCAGCGCGAGCAGATCGCCGCAATCGAGAAGCAAGCCCGCGAGGGGATGCAGACGACGGCGACGACGACCCGCTCCACCAACGTCCACGGCGACGCGCTCTTCGTCACCACCACCTCCCCGTACGAACAGGTACGGCCGCTGCGCCTCCCGCATGCCATCGCTGGCGGTGGAGTGCATATTGGGGTCCTTTTCCCCCCGATTCCCTTTTTTATTTTTGGGACGGAGGCTGCGCCAACCTGGTGCTGGCGGCTCGCCATCCACCAGTGTCACGCCTTGGCAGCGCCCAGTGGGTGCGACGGTACTCAACACGCCCGGCGTCAACAGGGTGGCCTCTGCTGACGGTCGCCGCGTCGGGGCCGTCGCATGCGCCTCCCGGCTGAGCATGCATGTGGCACTGCAGTGACAATCCCACAGTCTGCCGACCTGTGCTGCACAGGTTGTGCCATTCCCAAAGCACACCTCGGCGTGTGGCTGTAGCTGCAGCGCAAATCTAGTTGACTGCTATCAGGGAGGGCAGCATCTGCATCCCCCATCCCAGTGTCACCGCAGCTTGCACCGCCGGGGGCCAGGTAGCCACGCCAGGCTGCCACGGCGGTCCGTACGGGAACGGCTGTAGGCACCAGTGCATCAGCATTGCTGGGACAAGTTTGCGGCACGACGCTCTGGTGAATCGAGAGGGAGCAGCCGGGTGCTGACGAGGCGTGGCTTGGGTGCAGGAGACGTTCGGGTCCAAGACGGACTGGAGAGTCAGGGCGATCAGCGCCACAAACCTGCACCTGCGTGTCAACCACATCTACGTCAACAGCGAGGACATCAAGGAGACCGGCTTCACGTACGTCCTCCCGAAGAACGTCCTCAAGAAGTTCATCTGCGTCGCCGACCTCCGGACTCAGGTGCCCTCCCCCCACCACCCCCGATGGCCGCGTCGCCGTGCGCAGCAGCAGCCTCCGCTCACGCGCCTGCGTTCGTTTCAGTCGGCTCTGTTCACTGCTCATCCAGGGTTACGGATGGCTGGTGGCGTCCACCCTGCTGGCTGCAACGATCGCCCCTCTGAGTACAGCCCCTTTGCGTTGGTTTGCACACTCTCGTTTGGCAAGAACGAGAATTTGATGAACGGGCACTGAGCCAACGCAGCTCTGTCCACATGTGAGTAGCACAGTGTGTGAGCCCCACACTGCCGTGACAGACCTCGCAGTCCGCGGCCCCATCAATCGCGGACAGACGTCGCAGTGTGCCCCGCGGCCCCATCAACAACACCAACTGCCCGCTGGCACCGCCACGCTGCAGGTCTCAACCGCGGTGTCCGTGCTGTTCTGATGGCACCCCTCGCGCTGCAGGTGGCCGGCCTTCTCTACGGCACGTCGCCGGCAGACAATCCGCAGGTGAAGGAGGTGCGCTGCATCGTCATGCCGCCGCAGACCGGCACGCACCAGGACGTCACGCTGCCGACCGAGTTGCCGCAACACCGGCAGCTGGAGGGCCTTGAGCCGCTGGGCTGGATCCACACGCAGCCGCATGAAGTGCGCCGCAGCCTCCCCCCTGCTGCCAGCCGCGCCGATTCCTCCCGTCTCCGCAGCCGCAGCCTGCCCCTGCTGTCCTCCGTTCTTCGCTTCGTTTTCACATGCGTGACCAATCTGTTCGGCAGTACGCTGCGTGGGCAGACCACAGCACTCCGGTCTGCAGCACAGCACCTGCATCCCCGCTAGTGCCCCCCAGCACTTGCAGTGATACAGGTATCCGTGCTGTAGATCTGCAGAGAGCACAATGCTGGCTTGGGCCAGTGGCTGCGCGTGGTGCCCTGATGTGCAGCCTGGGTGACACGAGCATGGATCTGAACACAGCATGTGTTGTGGGGACACGCATTCCTGCGCTCTCGCTGTGCCTCATGCTCTCTCCTTTGCTGCATAGTCAGAGCGGCTGCACTTCCTCAGAACCCCCCTCCGTCCTTGCCCTGGAGCGCGGCGGCGTGCTCCTACCCACGGCCGTAACACGCCAGCCACGCCCATGCTCTGCACATGCATGGCTCATCGGTGTGCACACTGCCGAGGAAGACAGCCGACACGCTCGCCCGCCTCGCCGGGGCCTTTGTTTCCGACGACCTCACATCACTGCATTCGATCACACCCAGTCGCTGCACTACTAGGACCAGCGGCCCCACATCTGCTGTCCTCATCTAGCGCAGACGTTGGCGCGTAACATCGTCGCGGATGTGGAGCAGTCAGCCATCGGCCAAGCACGCTGCTCCTCCCGGTCTGCCTCGCCTTGCGCGGTCGTGTGCACGGTCGTACCAGCCCTGCCCATGGTTCGCCGCGCGTCAGCGTCATACGGTTGCAGCGTACAAGGCTCGCGGTGCAGCCTTGTGCACTGCTCCTGTGTGCCAGCTGCCGCCCGGCCCTTGGGAGAATGCACGACCCCCACGGCCTGGGGACCGCACTGACCTGAAACGCACATCACAGCCCCTTGCATCCTCCTGTCTCTGTCCGAGAGCACACCCCAGAACTTCACGTAACCTCCCTGCTACCTGCACAGGGCTGCCCACAGCTGGAGCAGCTCATGCCCTGCATCAAAAGCGAGGGTTATGGTATGCCCATACATGTTGCTGCTCACAACTCATGCACTGGCATGTTGCCAGCAGATCTGATGACGTCTACGTTCATGATTCGTTTCTGAAGCACACGGAGTGTGGGACACAGTTGCCGGCACGAGTCCACTCCTTCGTTGCTGCATTCCGGCATGTAGCAACCTGCACGCGCTGGGGACCTCATCCCTGGTTGCTTCGAATGCCGCGCCGGGGGCTGCGGCTGTGTGGCCCTGCGCTGTCCCATCGTCACCGTTGCTTCAGCAGATCTGTAATGCGCGACCCTGCCCCGCACTGGCGCCGCCGTGGCTGTGACCGCACCCAACGGAGCCCCCCCCCCGTGCAGGTCAACCAGCTCACACCTTCAGACTGTATATCCCACGCACGCATGCTGGGCATGCATACGCCGTGGGACGGCGAGTCGGCGATCGTCGTCACCTGCTCGTTCACGCCGGGCTCCTGCAGCCTGACGGCGTACAAGCTCACCCCGGACGGTTACACGTGGGCTCAGGCGAACAAGGACCTCAAGGGGACCCCGAAGGACTACAAGCCGGCGTTCTACGAGAAGGTGCAGATGCTGCTGAGCGACCGCTTCATGGGCTTCTACATGGTCCCGGACGTGGGCTCCTGGAACTACAACTTCAACGGGGTGAAGCTCAACGTGAACTCCGGGTTCGGGCTGAAGCTGGCGAATCCGAGGGAATTCTACCATGAGGTGCACCGGCCTGTCCACTTCCTCGAGTTCTCCAACATGGAGCAGGCCGCTGTCGAGGTGGACATCGAGAACCAGCTCGAGTAGAGGGCGCAGCCCATCAGTGCATTGCTGTGTGTGACGACGCGAGTGTGTTTACTGCCTATGTTTGTTGTGCTGATTCTTTTGGTGGAGGGACTGGTCGTGACTGGTACTGGATCCGGATGCATGGTAGCGCCGAGGGTGTGGTGGGCGTCCTGCGGGAGTGTTGCCAGTGGTTCCAAGTGCCTCTTTCCTGAGCACTGAAAGGAGCCCTGGCGGTAGAATGGCAGAGGAGGCCAGATGTGTTTGTGCGCATTCGATTGATGTAGACCATTTTCCTGCAAGTATTTTCTGTGTTGTGCACTGCATTTCAAGTTGTTGCTATCGTGTGCTCTGATAGCCAGACATCGTTCCGAGCGGTGCGCTCGATGCCGGTATTGGATTGGGTGTGTTGCGTGAATTGGCATGTTGGTGATGCCACAAACGAGCATAGTCGTCGTCAGCGAATCATGAAACCTGAGAATGAGAATTGGTGTGCCTGCACATCATCATGAAACCTGAGAATTGGTATGCCTGCACATAACCTGACAAAAGGGCTGTCAAGGTGGGCAGAGCTACAAGACTGCGCCGGCAAGCAACATGCGACGCCGGCTGGGGGAAAGAGGCGGTCGAGGAGCTGAGACCCTGGACAGGCGTGCATGGTGCAACTGCTTCTACAGAATAGTCAGTATTGACACTGGTACCATACCATTCTCTAGATGTGACAGTAAGATTGTGCAAACTTGTGACACGCACAGCTTGGAGGGTGCACCTCGTGGATCCGTTCACATTTCAGCGCCAGTGACAAACACTGGCCAGTCCAACTGACTGCGTACTCATGCTATCAGGGTGATAAGCAGCTTGCACGAGAAGAAACCTGAGCCCGCCCGTGGCCTAATTGCGCTCCTAGGCGGCTAGAATGAACTGTCACTCTGCCACTACAGCAAGCTGCCATAGAACCAGGTGTCTGTAGGCTGTCTTGAAGCTGGCTTGAAGCTTCCCGGTCTCATGCATACAGGAGTGCCATGCATGAATTAATTAATATTCGCCAACACCGGTAACAGTGTCACAAGGAGATGCACGCGACAGCCCGGCGTCGCCAAGGGGCAAACGTACAAGCCTATACAAGCAAAACAGTTGCATACGGGGAGCTGGGGCAGGGGTGATCTGAGGGCAAATGACCGGGGAGGGGCGGGCAGGAGGGAGTTCGATCGTGTGGAGAGCTGGAGGGGGGGAGGGCGGGAGCAGGGGGGAGTGATTGGAGGAAGAAGAGGGGCTGGGGGGGGTGGACAGCCCGGCGCGAAGGGGGCGGAGGATTGGCCTGATGCGGTGGTGGAGGGCGTGCAGGGCGTTGGTTGCAGGTTCATGGGCAAGCGGCCTTGTGGGGGCGAAGTCGCAGCGCAAGGTTGTCTTTCGGAACAGGCAGTTTAGGTAGACCTGACCGCCGATGAGTTCGCGCCCGCAGCGGCGCCAAAGCGAGGACGAGTCTGGCGATGCCGCAGCAGAGCGTGGCGGAACGGTTACGCATGGCGTTCTCCACGAAGATTTTCTTTGAGAAAATATCCTGTCGTGGCCGTAAACTCTGCAATTTCATCGAGGAGAGCAACGGCTGGGGGGCCCACGCGGCCACACGTTTCATGGGAGAGGGGGAATATATTATACGCCAACAGTGTACCTGTAAAAAATAAGATGAGAAGGTTCACATGGATGTTGCTGTTACAGACTGAGCGGGCGAAACATGACTAGTTTCGGCGTTGTCAAAGGGGCTTGTCGGACGTTGGCGATCAGTCAGCGGTCGTCAACAAACACAGCGTAAAATTGCGAATACTCCGAAGAGCAGTGGCCATAGCTTGTCCATCGCAGGCCACCGGGGTGGCAGATATGAGACTGCGCAACCAGGTGAATTGAGAGAGCATCTACACACAGATGCAGGCTACACTTCAGGTTAGAAGCCAGACAACCTATCCACACGTCGTGATGAAAAAAACAGCCCTAGAGCATGCATATGGCTTGACAGGTGCACACGCATGCATGCGTCCACTGCAAGAAGCACCCAAAGCACCCACAACTTTTACATCTACAGTTACTACTCCGGTCCCCCCCTAACCCCAAAAACACACCCAACAAGGACCGCCGACGTTGGTGCTTCTTGCGTCCGTTGCATGGATCTTACACCGGTGCGTAGATGTAGTTGGCACAGATCTCGAATCAGGACGTGCGGTCCAGCGGTCGGAGGACGATATAAAAGCTGAGCCCTTCTTCGGAAGGTCTTGGGATCGATTCCGCGTGCCCCCCTGGGGTTCGAACACAATTGCGCGCGACCACCTCGCTTATCACAGGAGGAGGCCCTGTGAGTTGCATGCGGTTGTCTGAGGGGGGATTCCGGGTGGTTTACCCCCTTGGCCCGTGGTCCGGGTTATCCGGAGAGAAGGTCCTTGTAGGATATGGCGAGTAAGTGTCACATTTACATGTACATTTACATTTACGTGCTGGCTGGTGTCACCGTTCTCCGTGCGACCGTGGCCAGCGCTGTCCGGCTGTTCGCTAATCCCACAGACAAGTTCAACAGGAAGATCGGGTGTGTACATGCCATTCCGGACTGCTGGGGTCGTGGTTTCCCCAGCGTGTTTACCGTGGCACCCACGTTGGTGGCAGTGGCCAAGGTGTTCACGCGCCGCAGCTGCTGTCAGTGGCGGTCCAGAGGGGAAATGCGGACACGAAACGCAAGAGTGGCCTCGTGATCTCTCGGGAGCAGGGCAGGCACTGCGATGCCGGACTGGATGTGCCTGTGTTGCCGACGTGAGGTGGTGTACTGTAGTGTCACTGTAGTGCGCTCGATGTGCGTGTGCTTTGCAGTTGCAGCTTCTGTGTGCGGGTGAAAGCGGCTAGTGGTGAGCCTACGCTGCTATTGTCTGATTCCGTGACTTGGCCCACTTCGTGGGTTTGCCCTTGTATTCTTTTGTACCTACAACCTCCCGGCCACTGCGACATCGTTGGCTGCACCAGCGTGCCGTTCGTATTGGCAGCTTCACAGCCGCATAGAAACGCAGGTGGCAACACGCCAGGCCGTTCCGCAACTCCTGAAACGTACGTATCCACACGTGTGGATAGATAGGTACCTATCCAACATGCTTTGCAGTTGCAGCTTCTGTGTGCGGGTGAAAGTGGCTAGTGGTGAGCCTGTGCTGCTGTTGTCTGATTCCGTGACTTGGCCCACTTCGTGGGTTTGCCCTTGTACTCTTTTGTAACTACCTATCCATCTTGCTCTCGCGAATCCTTGGACCACACGTCACCAGACCTCCACCAACACGTCATCGGGCCATGTCTGGAGGGTTTTCTGGTTTTCTACTCTGAACCCTAGTTCGCACCTCCTTTTAGGTGTTCTCCCGGTTGTGCAGTATCATGGATCTGCCATCTCGATTTCTCGGCCCTGCCTAGTGTTGCAATGGAAAAGCTCGTTGTGGCCACTGCTTTCTCTTTAAATTTGGCTATATTAGGAAGTGTCACGATGCTGTTCGTTGATGATTGCTGACTGACGTCTGATGAGGCCTTTTGGCAAGGCTGAAACTAGTCACGTTTTAGCCCGTTCAGTCTGTAACCGCAACATCCACGTGCATCTTCTCATCTCGTTTTTGAACATACACCAACATCAAACGACCACATGCATGAAGCATAACGCATTGTCCCCATGCACATGTCCCTTAATTATTACTCCAGATAGGTCGTGGTCGACTGGTTCCGGTTATGGCTTGAGGAGCGATTCTGATCAAGCCACCACTGCAGCCTGCTGTATACGTATACGCTTCAGCAATATAAGCCGTGGCATTCGCATCCGCGTGCGCAATACACGAGCTGTAGGCGTTTCCTGGTTCTTCGTTTCGTCGCGACGTCAACGGTGAAAAGCAAACACCATCACATAATTGGACAGGCTGCTCTTCATGCGATCGATGGCATGCTTTTACATCTGGACTAGTTAAGGTACGCCCATCGATGTCGCGATATCGATATCACGGTAACCGGCACCTCACATGACCTGCTGCGACTCTCGAGAGTCCGGTCATGTCGATCAGGCTCGCTGGATGATTTGCACCGTGCGTCCACCGACTTCGAACGAGTCCTCTCACAATCAATTGCAAGCTTGTCCATCGACTGCTGTGGCAGCCCTCTCGCGCCAGCTGTCCTTCCATGTGCAGACTACTGGTATATATCGACATCGCTGTGACGTTCACAGCATTGATGCTTGAGTTCGGACGTCTAGACCTGTTCCATGCAGTGCTCGAACTATAGGTCGAGTGCGAAATCTTAAGCCCTAATTGGCCGTCTCGGGGTTTGCCTTGGCCGAGCTGGATATGGCAGTAACGCAAGGTTGGCCCAGCGCGGCTCGATGATCCATGGAGCGTAGGGAGTTGCTGCCCGCGCTCGACGGTGCGATGTTGCCGTTTGAATCCACACGACACGCGCGTGCGGGGTGCACCCCCGTGCAAAACCCCCGTGCGACTGCACTCATCCCCCGTGCGAGAACCCTGTTTCCCACTGGCATGCTGGCCATCTTGATCATGCTTGCGTACGTGGAAGAACAGGATGCTAAACAGGATTCAGTGTACTGAATCCTTCTCAGCATCTTGTTCTTCCTTCATGTGCATGTACGTGGACGATTTGTGGGTGAATCAGTTCAAATTTGGACTGGGCCCATGTGCAGGCAATTCATCTCACTTGCTAAAACATGCCAGTGTGTAATGTGTAATACATACTAATAGACAGTGGGATCTCTCCTTACTGTAATGTCAGTGTCAATTTCAGTGGAAGTGGCCATGTCAGCGCCTGCCTTGACAAAGCAGAGGCTCGTTTAGCCCATATACATGGGATCCGGAAAGCATTCATAATAGTACAGGCCTACAGCTGGGCACTGCAGCAGGCTGAAGGTGGCTTGCTGGTGCGATGCCGGTGTTAAACGTTTGCACGCTGAATGCCACCCGAGAGTGCTGCAGCCGTCTTACAATGTAGCATGCTCGGTGCAAAGATGCTGGCATACTTGCACCCGCAGATGGCCTAGGGGCGTGTGCTAGTAGTAGGGCAGCAGGCGCGTGTATACCAGCAGAGTGCTACGTGCGTGAGAGGGCCGCAGCTGCAGCCTCACGTGCTGCCGCATGCTCGTGTACATGTGGTGCTGGCCTATGTGGCACCCGCAGCAATCTACTTCGGGACGCTAGAGCACGTTGGACCGCTCTGGGGCCAGCCCACAGATGGTCGCGCACTGTCATCAATTAAACAGTCTGTTGTTTGACCAGGCAGCTGGGCTTCCATGTCACTGCCACATGCACACTATGTTCGGTGGTTGCGGCTGTGATGAAACGTTGCATCGTCACAGGGTTAAAATGCAGCAGTTGCTGCATGAGGGCAGGGCCAGGCAGCCGGAGGGGGAGGGGGGGGGGATTATTCCTCATGCGGCAGCACCCAGTCCAACTCGGGGCGATGGCTGCAAGGGGTGTGGCATGCTGCCGCTTCACGCCGTACTGCTAGAGAACCCTGGCATGGGCATGCCTGTGCTCCGACACAGCCCCCACTCACAGCGTATCGCACAGCGTTGCGCCTGAGAGGTGGCGCTGA
Organism: Ulva armoricana; assembly: GCA_032360965.1. NCBI lineage: Eukaryota > Viridiplantae > Chlorophyta > Ulvophyceae > Ulvales > Ulvaceae > Ulva > Ulva armoricana. Next base: position 3,724,192 of record JAUMHO010000007.1, read on the forward strand.
GGCATGGCATGTCGAGATCAATGACTTGATGACACTATATAATAAAACATATTGCTTACTGGATCTATATGAATTCATGCATACGTGGGCATGCAGAGATCTCTGTACAGATCTCTGGAAGCATACTTAGAGCTTGAATCTCTGTAGACGCCATATGCAAACTGCTGCATTGCATGGTGGGTGCAGACTCTTTTGCAATTGGAGGTGATGGTACGCTACGTGAAAGCGTGTACGATTTCAACACCCGGCAGAGGCATGGCAAGCAGGAGCTGTCCGTTGACCGTGGCCTTGCCTCCGCTTGCAAGTGGCTAGTAAGTGGCTGGTAAGTATGACACTTGGCTTTTCCTTAAACGCCGCCGCTGTCCCTTGTGCGCGCGCCGCCCGGAAGCGGTCAGGGTTTGGAACAGAGCCTGCAGAGGCGGATCAGGCCGTCTAGCCCGACCCACAGCAGGAGCGCCAAACTTCCCCCCCCCCCCCAGGCCCTGAAATTGCCGCTGAGGGCCTTTCCTTCCAAAACAAATTTTGGTAGGAGAAGCAGCTCAGCGGGGTTCAAGGCAGGGAGCGCCAAAAGGCAGGCTGAAAGTGGCGATCAGGCGGGATGTAAATATATTTGTCAAGGATTTGGGCGAAGCAGCGGCAGCGCTGGTGCGGTTGCCAGTCTGTTTTACACGTCATAGGTGTACAGACGGCGATACGAACAACAGCTTCTGGTGTGCAGGCGTGTAGACTGACCTTCATACCGGACATCCCTGGTGGACATGGTGGCATGATGTTGTGTTCAAGGGGGTCCGACTGTAGCCCAATTGGCTTGCTGCCTGGCGACATCGCCTGGGATTGTACTGCAGTACATGTGTCGATCTGTTAACAGTTGAATTTGGCACAGTGCATGTTCACTGTGCCAAATTCATGACGCGGTGCTGTAACCTTTTAACCGCAGCTGTAACAAGACCGATGCATTTGTACAACAGTCATGTTCTGGGTGAACAGTTGTCATGAGCAGGCATACTGGGTTGCCTGCCTGATGTGGCACTTCTCGCTACAGTAAGCGGAGCCTGCTGATGTTGTGTGATACACCAGGATGCGATCGGGATGCGTATCTATTCCCTAGCTGTGAATACGCAGCAGCAACCCAGCACTGCAGCTTGACACGACTGTCAGGATACTTCTACGCGAATTGGCCATACTCATGTACCACATCTCAGGCATCTGTTGTCACACATATTGCAGAGTGCATGGCTGGCATGGCTTGCATGTGGGAGCAGGTGGTGTATGTGTTTGCAACTGCGGAATGATCATGGTGTTGAGCATGGCAAGATTCCGGGTGCAACCATTCCCAAGTTTAAGATGATGGCATAGTTACCCTCATGCCCTTTAGATTAAACATTGGGACCAATGCGTACTGTCACTTGTTCGCCCCTACCAGTAGGGGTTTAATGGCCGATGCCCTTTTGGGTTTGGCGTGATGGCCATTTCCTTTTGTAAGTAATGACGCTGATGGCTTTTCTAAGTGTACTGCTGCCATGCGGATGTGGTCATCCACACGATTTCAACGAAATGGCATGTTTTTCAAACTGGTATCCAGATATCCAGTCCAACCCGTGCGAAATGTGATACCCAGTCCAAAGTAACTACCTCACACTATCGCATGTACAGTATCAACGTATCTGCACATTCATGGGCTGAATGTCACACCACAACAGCATGCCACCCACGACACCCTCAGGTCAAGGCAGTCTTGTACCACATGCCTGGGCCCTCCTGGTTCAGCGTCTGTACAAGCTCATGACATGGCTGCATGTTAGTGCCAAACGCTAATGCATGCAGGTGCCACTGACAGTCCAAGGAGCAGCACATACCGCCAACCGTTGTCAACTGACACGCGATAGGGGAAGACTAAGGGAATGGCGCAGGTGGTGTGAGCTGGGTGCTGCAGGATGATTGCGTATATTGTAAGCTGACTTCACATTCGGCTTCCATGCTTGCATTATTGGATGACAGGCACGCGCCCACACAAGCCATGAGAGTAAAACTGCCGACTGACTAAGCAGATGTCATGCACAACGCAAGTATGGCACTTGGTTTTGCCAAGTTTTGCCAACCGGTTTTGCCAACCACAAGCTCCAATCACCCCGCATCCAACCAGAACTGGCCCTGCCGCCACATCACCCACAGCCACCAGCTACTGCCCAGCACCATTCACACCTGCGCCATTGGCGGAGGCGCACTACGAGCAGTGGCTGGCACTGATACTCAGGCAGTCACATCATGCCCTTGCATGTTGTGCGACGTCACAGAGATCATGCAGGGTGCCTCTAGAATGACATGGACTCGGCCTCCTTGCGGACATCCTCGAAGAGCGCGGAGGAGAGGTAGCGCTCGCCGAAGGACGGGAGCACGCAGACGACGGTCTTGCCCTCGTTCTCTGCGCGGTTGGCAACCTCGATGGCAGCAACTACGGCGGCACCGGAGGAGATGCCACAGAGCAGGCCCTCCTCGAGGGCGAGGCGGCGGGCCATGTCGATGGACTCCTGTGAAGACACCTGCAGGACCGTGTGACGGGGTCGGCTCGATGGTGATATGCCGGAAGAGGGCGATGGGCAAAGAAGTGGGCACAGCAATGCAGCTGCAGTGATTCGACATGTGCATCTGTGCAGATGCGGACGAGAACATGTCACACAACGGCTCCAAGCAGGTGAAGTGGCAGACATGGTCCCTGTGGCGGTGAGGGCACCGGTTCAGTGCAGTGGCGGTGCCTGTTGGAATCGAAATGGTGACAGCGAGACGGGTGCATTTTCATTGCCGAGGGCTGCACCGCCCATTGGTGCCATGATGTAAGTGCACTCTTTCTTGCTTTGTGAGGGACATGAGACAGAGATGGCTGATGACAGATTGGACATGCCACCGACAGTGAGATATCAGCACAAGCTCCAGCAAACGACAAAGAGTTTTCATGGCATGGGATGTGTGACGGGTGAGCTCACCTGCACGACCTCATTGTAAATGGAGGTGTCGAGGATGCCTGGAATGAAGCCTGCGCCAATGCCCTGGATCTTGTGGGGTCCGCCCGAACCGCCTGACAGCACGTTGCTCTCAGTGGGCTCGACGGCCACGATCTGGACGTCGGGGTTCTGCTCACGGAGGTACTTGCCTGTGCCCGTGATGGTGCCACCGGTGCCCACGCCCGCGACAAAGATGTCGACCTGCGCAGATGGCATGTGTCAGATACGAGCGTGCCAAGACTCACGCTACATGTCAAAGATGAGCGGAAAGAGCTGTCTCCAGGGGATGCACGGGGGAAGTCCCATCGGAGTATGGATGTCTTCCGTACGCTAGCCGAGGTGTGCGATCAGTCACGATCCGCACAGCTGCGATGTGACCGACGCTGGAAACGGCCTTCCCGTGTAGGACTACCGGAGCGTGAAAGCTTCTGGGGCAATTAGGTATGCCGGAAAGGAGAGGACTACTGCGTCCCACGCCCCAGGAGCTGAATATCGGAGAGCGCACCTTGCCGCCGGAAGTCTTCCAAATTTCAGGTCCGGTCGTCTCGTAGTGCACGGCAGGATTTGCGGGGTTCTCAAACTGCTGCAGGACATACGCGCCTGGCGTAGTTTCCGCGATTTCGTCTGCCTTGGCAAGAGCGCCCTTCATTCCCTTAGCCGGATCCGTCAGGACCAGCTCCGCACCGAATGCACGTAGCAAGATACGACGCTCCAGAGACATAGATGCGGGCATAGTCAGTATGAGCTTGTATCCCTTGGCTGCGGCGATGAACGCAAGGGCGATGCCGGTGTTACCTGCATGAAGCCGCGAGTGCAGTTTCGACAAGAGCTATTTCGATGTGGAACACAGAACGTGCGCTGCATTTCACGCCGCAAGAAGTCATGCAGCATTTCCAGCAATTCACATTACATGCTTGGACGCTTAGACGTGGATGTGGTCCAAATCTGTAAGCAACGAGTAGTTCCGACACCAACGAGACGCGCGGCGCAGGGCACGTACCTGAAGTGGGCTCCACCAGAGTTGTGGAGCCTGCAGTGATCTTGCCCTCTTTCTCCGCTGTTTCAATCATGTTGCGACCGATACGGTCTTTCACGGAGCTGCAGGGCTCCATGATCTCGAGCTTCGCAGCGATCTTTGCCTTGCATCCCTCGGTGACACGGTTCAGATAAACCATCGGTGTCTCACCGATGAGCTCTGAAACATTGCTCTTAATGTTCATGGCGGAAACGTCCAGCTGGGCAGCAGCACGAGCAACGAGACGGGATCTGGCCGGAAGGGACTTCTGCAACCACAGACCAGCTATATCAGAAGGGGTAAAACGGAAAATTATGCAACAAACAGGGTAAATTGCGGGAATCTCCCTGATATTGCTTTGGTTGTGAGTACAGGGAGAAGGACGCTGAACAGTCGAGACCGGCCGAGTAGAGTCGGCGTAGTATCTGCATTACTGTCCGTGGTTCCATGAGCAAAGGTGATCGTACCTTTGCCGCAGAAGAGGCCGTAGGACGGTGCGCAGATGCTAGCATCATGTTTATGTTTCGGACTGAGGGCAAAAGGGAAGTGTGTGGGAGTCGGTGTGCACGATGCGTAAATGAGGGAGTCACGCGCTATCTCTAGCAGTATTGATTCGTCATGTTGCATGTACGCAGGAGGTCCTAGGAGGTGTAGGCCGGGTGCATTGAGACGAGTTTGCGCGGTACGTAGGAAAGTTGATTGCGTGCGCGCCCGATCACGTTGGCATGAGGCAATTTAGGGCACTTTGAATGCCGGTAGACACAGGTAGGTTTCCGGTAGACACATCGATATCATGTGCAGCTTGTGCCGGTCAAACGCGTTGTGTGTGTCGGTCACACGTGACATGCTTCTGCTTTGTTCAGCAATGACGGTTGTGTTGCATGCCGCGTATTGTCGGGATATATTTGCCAAACTGAATTGTGCTCAGTGTGGGCGGGTGTGATGCTCTGCGGAGTATGCATGAGTATCCACCTGTCGATGCCCGTCCCAGCTGTATGTTTGGAATGCAGCGCAGAATTCCAAGCGCTGCTTTCGCCAATTGAAACCGAAATCTATATGCACATCATGTGCCTGAAATTTTCAACCAAACAGGACTGTAAACTACTTTGGTTGCGTTAGCTCATGTGTCTTTGACATGGCAATGTATTGCACGCCCGCCCTTTCTCGTGTGGCGTTCGCATGCAAATTGTGATCGCTGTAAACAGTGCAATGGCTTGTTTTTTGTCATTCGATAAGCTGGAGCTTCAGCTGGGCAATTGCTTCCCCGTTGCGGCATCGCCGGTGTTCTGCAGGTTTGCCATACCCCGCCAGGCCGTTGGTATGCTTTCCCGATCAATACCAGGCTCGAATATCTCATCTGCATATCCTGATTAATTTGATTTCTGATGCACGCATTGACAATTGTCATGGCTCGACCTTAAGTGTGTGCAGGTCGCGACAGTCAGGTCATCGTAGCAAAACAGAACCACCAGTGCTTCATACCAGACGCCTTCACCGTTCCATTCAGCGACCATGGATCAGTCTCTAAAGAAGATCTGCTCTCAGGTAGCATCAATTGTGAACTGCTGCAAGCCGGGTGCGTCAACAGCTTGCGCCCAACTGCCGGACTGACCTCTACACAACATACACCTCAGCAGGGAAATGCGTGCATGTCCATTCTTTCCTGTGGCCGCAAACCACGCCTCTGCATGGCTGCTCACGGTCTACTCATTCCCCAAGCCTATGTATGACCAGCACTGCCGCGGCACGCCTTTGGAAGCAACATTCATGGGTCCAATCTGCGAAAACAAACCGCATGTTCATTTTAACCAGCTGTTTCTGGATTATTTGCCATCGGAATAATGGGCTCGTACCATATTCAGGTAGGAATACACATCCGACAGCGAAGTCATGCTGAACCAACACCACAAGCAATCTCGCTGATCACCCCGTTCACACTGCTGTGCAGGCCGAATGCGACAGTAATAGGCCATGTTAGGATTCCTCTATCTGTTCTCCTTGGTGAGGCGTGGGTCGAAGGCTCTGCACCCATCGTAGCTACCCAGCTTGCAGGTAGACGTCTCATGGCCCAGGCCCAACCACCATGTGCCCTGTGTTGTTGCTGGATCTGCACTGGCGTATTGCATGCATCACAGTAGCGCTATATCTGCCAGTTCTGATGCCTGCAAGCTGGTACGAGCTCGCAACCAGTGGGCGCATCCTCATCAGGCTCCGCTCCTCACCCGTGCCGAGGGATGCCTAACTCATCCTCAGCCAATGTTCGAGTGAAGCAGTGTTGCCTGTTTACATCATCACTGGCGTTGGACCCCATCGCATAGGTCACATGGAGTCCCTCGCTCAACCATGCGCTGTGCCAAAGTCTCACCAGCCCGTACCCATGCAGCTGGAGCCCTAGGCCAAGGCTCTCAAGCCACAGACGAAGCGACTCACATCGGCAGCTTATCTCTACGCCTGGCTCTACAACCCGCTCCCGCCCCTGGTCAACACGCGAGTGGTCAGCACCAGCATGAAGCGGAGGCCGCCGCCGACCGGCTTGGCCCGCCTCCAACTCTCCACACGCCCTCAGGCATCTCACCAGCAGCCCCGCCACACAGCGGACACCCCAGGCTGCCAGATGTCGCTGTCCCCGCGCCGGAGCCTCTCTCATCGCAGCTCCCGTTCAGCTACCAGCAAACCAGCACCCATGGGCCGTCAGAAAGCAAGTCCCCCTCGCCGGTGCTACCCCCCAGCTGGGCGCCCCCAGCCAGGACGCTCGTAGACACTGGCAGCCGCTGCGCCTCTCCCGAATGGTCAGTACCTCGGCCCGGGCAGGCCCTGGCGCCGTCAGCCGGTCTTGCGGGGGCGCCGAGGCCGCCGGTTGCATCAAGTCAGTCAGGGCCGGTATACATGGCCGCGCTGGCGCCGCAGCACAGCGTGCCGGCTGGCGGGCCCGGAGTTGCCGCGGGTGTCGCGGCAAAACCGGCCGGTGCGTCGGCGCACAGTGCTTGGGAGGTGGCGGCTGCCGGCGGCGCAGTCGTGACTGCGGAGGCTGCGGCGGGGTCCGAGTCGGAGCAGCACAGCCACTCGCTGGGCGCCTGGGCGGGGGTGGCCGGCAGCAGGGTGCGGCCGCCGGAGGCCGAGACGGCGCGGGAGCGCGCGGCGCGGGAGGCGGCGCAGTGGCGGTGCGAGCAGGAGGCTGCCGCGGAGGCGGAGCTGGCGGCGGCGAGGGTGCAGCGGCGCAGCATTCTGGAGACGGAGTGGCGCGGGCAGCAGGCGCGGCGGGCTGTGGAGCAGCAGGAGTGCCTTGGCAAGCTGGCGGATGCTGAGAACGCGATGGCACGGGTGTGCGCCTGCCGTGCCACAGCGCCTGAAGCCACAACGCGCATCTCCACAGCCTCCACAGCTGCGGGAGAGCTTGTTAGGCCCGGGCCCACATGTCCTCCACAGCTCGTGTTTGCTACGTCTTTGCTTCGGGAACGGCTGCAGAGCAGGCAGTTCGCAGGGAGGTAGATGTGGCGGTGGTGTGCACATGGGACACGCTCCGCCCGAGTTTCTGGATGCATGCGTCCAGGGGCTAGAGCCCCCCTCATGCATGCCCCCCTCATGCATGCGTCCAGGGGCTAGAGCCCGGGCCCGGATGCGTGGAGAGGGCGCTGGGCACGGCGTGGCATGCCTGCAGGAGTTGGCCAAGCTGGAGGCGCACGAGGCGAAGCTGGCGGTGGCTGAGGCGGTGGCGGCCAAGGCGGCGGAGGGTCTCGAGCGCGCGGCGGGCCGCCGCCGCGGCGACACAGAGGCCGCGGTGAGGCGCCTGCAGGCGGAGCTCGCGCACGCCCTCGACATCGAGCGCTCCCGCAACGGGGACGGTGCAGCGGCGCGTGACGCGGCGGCCGCGGCGGCTGCTGCGGCGCGTGCGGCGGCTGCTGCGAGCCGCAGGGCGCTGCGAGAGGTGCACCAGGCGCGGCAGCAGTCCGAGTCGGCACAGGTGCGCCGATCTCCCACCCCTCCCTGCTTGAACCAGGACCTTGGCATGCATGCAACCTGCAGCGGCGGCTGGGGCCCAGCCACGGGGTGATGCCGTGGAGAGGGTTCCGGACTCCGGTGACAGAACGGCCTGCACGCAGCCGTGGAGACGCCCCGCCCAGCGTGTGTCTCCACACACTGTGGGTGCCTGGGTCTGGCGGGAGGGTGGCTGGGACTGGGGCCGTATGGGTGTGCATGCATGCAGGCAGAGCGGGAGCTGTCCGAGGCGCGGTCGGAGCAGGAGGAAGCGGAGGCGCGGCTGCAGGCGGCGCTGGAGGAGAAGGCCGGGCTGCGGCAGGCGGCACAAGCGCTTGCGGCCGACCTGCAGGCGGCCCGCTGCGACGCGCAGACCATCGCAGACGAGGGTGTGGCCATGGTGTGCGCTCGGGTGCGGCCCCCCTGTCTCCTCATGCGTCGCGTTGCTTGAGCGGTGCCGGGGTGCGAGCGCAGCCTGTAGTGCAACGCGTATCGGCACGTGCAGTTAGACTGCACTGCGCTGGTGGGGAACACTACAGATGGGCATGGGGTCATGCAGCGCCACGTGGAGTGACTCTTGCGGGACGGTTGCTGCGCGGTGCACCCATCATTGGAAAGATCGGCGTGGCCCGGCAGCGCGCTGGGCACGGGGTTAGCAGTGATGCGTGTGTGGACGGCGCGGCCGCCTCATGGAATGGCCGCCTTGTCGCTGGTGGTAAGGGGGTGGCTGCGGTGCAGGTCGAGCAGGCGCAGGTGCAGCTGGCGGCGTCAGAGCAGCAGCAGCGGCTGCAGGTGCAGGAGGCCGCGCTACGCAACATGCTGGGGCAGCTGCAAGCGCTGAGGACTGCGGGGGTCACCTAGCTGATGTAGCTGCTGCCCGGCAAACTGCTCCTGGTGCAGCTTCAGGCAAGCGCGTGCACGCTGTGGTGATGCGTCTGTCCAGCGTTGCTCGTTTTATGTGTAGCAGCGTGTAGCTCAGCGCGGAGTGGCCCCGTCGGCCTGAAGTGCAGCACGGCTGTTTGGCCGTTCAATGATGGCATGCGATTGGATAGTGTGCACTGCCACAGGAAGACTGTCAAGCTTTCGGATCACGGTGAGGGTGGCAGCGAACGGGCGATGACCTGGTACTGAATACTGGACGTTTACCGCAGCAGTGCAGCCCAACACACGATTGCAGCATAAATGGTGTGGTGATCCATGTGGTTGCGGCCACGGGCTGCCCTGACAAATCAACGGGACACAGAGTGTCCTCCAGAGCAGCACATGTGAACTCTGGCAACACGCCAGCAGGGCAGTACACTCACAGACACATAGTGAGTTTGCAGGCAATCGAATGATTACAATCGTCTTGCAGCAATCCTTACTTTGCTGCCGCCTCTGCTAGTAGGAATGATGTATTCGAAAAATCGTCTATTAAAGGGTTGTAAGCTGTCAGCGTCTTGGTCTTCCTTGTGTCTGCATAGATGTTCAGGAAAGCAGATGATGGCACAACCGAGGCGCCCCGGGCGCCCCTCCCTGCAACACCCGCTGCGGCGTGCCACAGCCGCTTCGCAGCTTCAAAGTCTGTCGGGAAGAACACGTCGGCAGACCCTGGCGGCTGCAGGATGCTATCATAGTCTATGTTACGGCCATGTGCCTGCAGACCACGGTCACGGTGACTCCCTGCCTGCCCTCCCCGCCTCATTCCGTGCAACGTGTTCTACAGCACTCGCCAGAAGTCAACATGTACACGCTGAGTCAGGCGAATCCAGGTTCACAGGGACCGGCGATGAAGTGCGCCTGTCTGCTGAAACATGGGCCAGTGCCAGTGGGTAGTCACGAAAGTGCCAGGCTGGATGCTGCCACAACAACACCTCCACACAAGCACCGGCGGTGACACGTGATCCGTGGCTACCAACAGGAACATTGCTAGGTCTGCAGCTGGGACACAGACAGGCTTGAACACTCCAGGACAATTTGGCATGGCTTAGGACAACAACCACCCCGTGATCCACGAGTTTTTGTACGCAGCAAGCAACGCCCAGAGAAAACAGGCAGACAGACCGCGTGGGGCAACAAGGGCACACCGTGCTGGACACGATGGGAGCGTTCACGCCGCGAACCTTGACTTCACTCTCTGTGAAGTACGCAAAGTCTGCGGCTATGAGGTGGTGCTGCGGCAGCGCCGTGTGCATGCTCTTGAACAGCTGCAGGCTGCCGGTCGGCAGGTAGACGGTGCCGCGGTCGCCACCATGCATGCTCGCAGTCGCGGAACCGCCGATGCCGGCCATGGCATCCAGCATGCGGCTCCACAGGCCGGTGCTGCCCCCCGTGCCCCCTTGCCCTGCATCCCCACGGCCAATGTCATACGCTGTCCAGCATGGCACCCGTCCACGACACTGCGTTCCACGCCATTCCCCGAGATTGGCCCAGACACTGAATTACTCGGGGGAAGGTGCAAGTCGGTGAGGTCGGGGACCCGCCTGCTTGCAAGGGTGCCACATGCATCCCTCTACACAGACGGTGTCCACAGGAACAAGGGCATGCGCTGCTGCAGGAGGCTGCGCCGTCTCTGGCCGGTGAGATGCCTGGGCATCTGAGTGTAAATGAACTGCCCGGGGGCGATACAGCGCATCCGGCGTCCTGTGCGACCAGGGACCGGTACATTCACATTGGTTGGCTCTGTTTGTGGGCACTGTTTGTGGGCTCTGCCGGCCAAAACGGGTGGCCGCACCAGGTGGCGGCCGGCCCCAGTCTGCAGCATGCAGCGCCTGCTGAATCAGGCTGTCGCGAAGCTCACGCTGCGCCAGGGTGTAGCTTCCACAGGCTTCCCGCTGCACGATGACCTCACGCCAGTCGCTCGTGGCATCCTCCCTGACAGCACAGTCGTGCGGGAGGTTGTCGAGAACCTCCATGGCCAGTACGTACGTGTATGCCTGCAGCCAGCCGCGCTGCCTTCGCCCCTGTGCATCGAGGCGATGGCAAGCCACTGACGCATGCCACTCTGGCACACTTGCACACGTTGCAGCTGACCGACACGCATCGTTTTGAAACGTATCAACCCAGACGCGCCGCTAACAACACATGCAGAGTTTCAGGCAAAGGCTCACATCCGTATAAGCGTCTCTGCAGATGTATGATCAGGTAAGTGGTGCAAGCTCTGCCGCAGCAGGGCTCCAGTGCTGACGCTGCAGGCGATGCTGGCTGCAGGCACTATAGAAGTGTCTGGCATGCGACTAGACGGAACGGTCGGGCAGGATGCAGCGGCGATTGTTTCTCATGCAGTTTCTGTTGCCAACAACTGGCAACGTGAGCGAGGCAAACCTTACGACAGCCCTTCCAGGCTTCCAGGTTCCTTGCATCTCCCATGACAGCTCGAAAAGCCTGACCATGATTACTTAATCGTTGCTGCTGGACATCGATCAAGTGAGCACTGGCATCGATGGCTGTGTATGTTGTCTCGGCGTACAGCTTGGGGTGCTTCTTGTGCAGGAAGTCCTGGACAAGTAGGGGGTGAGGGCCGCAGATGCACACGGGACGAGTCAATGGCAGCCTGCAATGGAACTGGCAGTAGCTCAGCAGCCACTGAATGCAGTGCAGAGCGTGTCACGCACGGCTGGAGTGACTGTGACAGCCACTGAATGCAGTGCAGAACGTGTCACGAACGGCGGGAGTGACTGTGACAGCAGGCATGTGGCAGCACACCGGATCACGAGGCCTACCTAACACCAGGCCACACCGTATGTAGAGCAGGAGTGGGTGAAACTGGTCAGTTATCGCACCAGGATGCCTGCAGCAAGGGTGCCTTGGCCACCACCGACCTCGACAATAGTCAAGGGCTGGCTCGAGCGCCTTTTGGAATGGTGGCGGATGATAAATTGGGCGATGGCCTCAGCATACCACGGCTGAAACAGCTCCACGGGAGTGAGCCATGATCTCTGCAAATCTGACTGCGTTCAGTTTGTGGAGTTCAGGTGTGCCTGCTTGTGCATGTCACCATGCTCCACATGCGATGTCACTCTTTCCAGACGAGTTCCATGTCGAGGAGAGTTGTCCGTCGTTCTTGAGCTGTTTGCCACAACTCATCTGACACATGCGCAGACCGTTTGGTTCAGCTGCGAGGCCCACACCACCAGTTTCCCGCCCCAGACGACCAGGTTAGGAAGGTGAGGTGTGGGGTCAGAAAGTGCTGGGTGCGCGGGTCAGTAAACGTATCGCAAGGTATGGCACACAAGCTGCCAGCATCTGAACTCGGGCAGACGTTAACCTATCTCCAGACACAGCCAGGAAGGTGCCAGGCGTAGCGACATGCCCTGCCTATAGATTGGTAGCTGTGCTTCAGCTCATGGCGCGCCAGGGAGTAGTGAGGTGAATGAAATGATCAGGCCAAACTGAACTCCTGGCTAAACAGCAGGCAAGGTGCATGTGTGACCAAAGCACAGTGCAAGTACCAACATGCTACGAAGAAGGCAGTTATATACTTGCATGGTAAACATGATTGAGGGAACACGAGGGCGTGGTGTGCAAGCAAGAATCAAGGGCACGGGAACATGACCCGTCCGTTGATGCATTTGATGATGCTCATCTGGATGAGCATGACCACAAGAACAACGCCAATTGGCCCTATATCACCATCTCAAATCTAAGATGAGAGCGCTGAAAATTACCGAGTCGCTCAAGTTGCAGGAAGCACCTCGAGCTTGTTGTACAACTCATGCTGCTTTGCCCTCCAGCCCCCCTCCCCAAGCAGCAAATTGAAAGATATCGGCTTCTGAATGCGTCCTATGGGTGAAGATGTTTTTGAGAAGTAGCCGGAACCCTGCAGTAACAACTTCTGCCGGCGTAGATACCTTGTCCCATGCTCCCGTTCACTTGGTTCACGCAATCCAGACAGAGCAGGCTTACTTGAATTGCATAGAACACACCTGGCCACTCAAATGTTCATAAAGATAATCTCGAAGCTGCACGGGATGTGTTTGTCATCCTTGACGCGTGACAATCAGATGCAGGACCAATGCCTGGCCTACCAAGGCAACGAAAACCACCACAAGCGCATGCTTCGCACCAGTAGGGCTTCAGAATCAGTGCCATATCTCCGCAAAGTGTAAGCCTGACAAATTTTGCAAGCTGGGATGGCCAGTGATCGCGATGCATACAGCTTGTGAACGCCAGTACACGCCCACATCGCAGCACGGGCACTTTTCCCGTCGGCACATGCTGCAAGGCCGACTGCCCTTCTGTTCAGAAACAGTGCGGCAGCCTCCTGTTTTGTCATAAATCAGAGCATTACCACTGCTCAGCCGTTTTGTTACACAGCAGAGGTCCAGAAGTGTCTACCGGGCCCAGCGATGTTGCCGCTTTGGCTTCGAACCACACCTGCAACAGATTTCAGCAGTGCTGCTGCGATGCCATAAACCCGAGCTGCAATTGGACGATCAGGACTTTCATGGACACGTTCGCGCACACACGCGGACAATTTCACCACGGCTTTCTCTACGCAGCTCTCTAGCACTGCGAGTCACAAATAGTCCGGACACTTGGATTATATTGTATCAGCGCGCAGCTGAATTCGTTTGTGCAGGATTCTCGTTATGGCTGATATGGGAGACCAGCCGGGGCAAGGGCAGCTTATCGTCCACGGCGAAGCCGGACCAAGGCGAAAAAAGATGATCAACCTCCTCAATAGATCTCCATCTCCCGTCATATTAGAAGATTACGGCGCTCTGGAGCCAGGCAAGTGCACTGTGGGCGGTCCAGGTATCGCTGGTGGCATCGTCGGCGTTCCCACGCAGGTCACCGTCACTGCACGTGATAATGCACACGTACGCATTCGCGAGGGCGGCGAAAAATTTGTGCTTACAATGAAACACTCAGGCAAAGGCGCTGAGCTGAAGGCGTATGATTCCGTTGACCATGGCGATGGACACTACTCGTTCTCTGGCGTACGTACTGACCTCAAAGGGATGCACCAGGTGAGAAGGCTTTTATTTTAATGCATTGTTTTTGGTATGCCCGTATGAGCATGCCAGCCCAAGCGCTCTGCATGGTCACTGACACAGCGCTGTGTGTCCAGCTGTCCGTGGAGGTGAACGGAACGCTTGTAGGTGACTGTCCTTACCTGGTCATGTTTGAGATTGATGATGACGCTGAGCTGACAACAGAGAATGCGGACGGAACCATGCCAGTGGCGCGCAAGGTGTGTTGCAATGCTGACATCCAACATGCCTTGACATATGCTGGACCATGATGCCATGGTGTCTTCTACTGGAGCATATTTTTTTCTAAATGGCATTTTTCTAAACGCTGTGATTTTTGCAGTCTGCAGCGTCGTCCATCAAAGAGAGAATTGTTTTTGTTCAGCGGATGAATCCAGTTATGACACCAGATGGCATGAATGAAATTTTCGCCAAATTTGGACGTGTGATGAAGTGTGAAAAAATGTTGCCTGCCCACGACATCTGGATGATTCAGTACTCCCGCTCTGAGGTGTGGTGGCTTCTATCTTTGTGCCACCTGTTGTCCACTGTCCTGTTGTGGAGACAGAGCAATTTTTTTTACAATCGACGATCCACCTAGACCTCTCAGGTAGAGCTCGTGTCTGAGTCCATGTTGTTTGCAGGATGCAGCAGAAGCAGTGACTGTCAACGGCAACGATATTATGGGTTGTCAAGTTAATGTTGCATTAGCATCCAACCTTGGTGGAGTTGGAACTCACCCAACTATCATGCAGCAGGTATGCTCCAATCTTTCTGCACCGACAGGACTGTCCATGAAAATCCAAACGCTCCCGGATAGATCGCTGTTTTATTACTTGCATCTGTCCTGCAGCTCCAATGGCAGTTCACAAAGCCTGCAGAGGTGACCGCTGTTCAATCAAAAGCCTGCGTCATCCAGACGCTTGCGCAAGATGTTTAACCGAGTATATTTGAGGGTGCCCTTGTGCTTGCAGCTGCAACACATCCAAGCCATGCACTTTCAAGAGCAGCAGTCCACGTCTTGGGCAACTCAGCTCGCTGCGCAGCGGGCCAGCATCCGCCTGGCCGGCGGTGAGGTCGAAGAGCTGACCGACACCCGCAAACGCCGGAAGGCCCTTGCGCTGATGGCACGCTTGCAGGCCAAGGTGGAGCATGCCAAGGGGAGTAATGGCGGCGGCGGCGGCCTGGAGGGTAACGCAAGCCAGGGAGGTGAGGGCAACCTGGCACCTGCTACTGCTGATGGAGAGGCCGGTGATGGACAGGATCTGCGGCACCGCCCACAAGGCTCGCGGTCCAAGAGTAGGGATCGTGACCACGGCCGGGATGAGCGGCTGCTGGCGGAGCGTGAGGAGCGCAGGCGAACAGACCGCAGCAAGAATCAAAGAGACAGGGGCTTGGAGCGCCGGTCGAGGGAGCGGGAGCAACGGGTGCGGGAGGATGAGCACAGTCGTCGCGATCGAGGCCGTGACGGACGCGGCCGAGATCGTGACCATGGGAAAGGCAACGACCATGGGCGGCGAGGTGGGGATTGGCGTGGAGATGACCGCAACGGACGTGGTGACCGAGAGCGGCGCAACGATGAGCGGGGCAATGGCCGCGAGCGCGCTAGGTACCCCGACAAGGAGCGAAAGGTGCATGGGGATAGTCGCAGGGGAGATGAGAGATCGCAAGTGCGACGCAGGGCAGATCGTACGGATGAGCGGCGGGGTCAGGATCGGGGTGGGGAACGGCCGCAGAGGAGGTCGCGGGAGAGAGATGCCGGAGGGAGAGATGGGGACAGGCGCAGGCATAGAGATGAAAAGTCACGGGAGGGCGGCAAGAAAAGGGTGCGGGAAGAGCATCCTACTTCTGAGAAACGGGGAGGTGATTCAAAGAAGAGTGAGAGAGATAAGCCGCAAAGTGCATCGCCCAACAAGAATGGCCATGCTCGTTCACCTGGCGCAGGAGATGCATGATGGTGGATATGTCTGTTTTAGCATGCATGAGTTGTCTGTGCTCATGAGGCACCGATGCCAACAACCTGATGAGTGTGCATGTGTTCATTGCAACCAGTTTCAGGAGTGGAGTTTAACCGGCTACGACATCTCAACCAGGTGCAGCTGCAAAATGTTTTGTAAGTGGGTGGTGTTCAGTGGACTGATAG